>BMAV01002562.1:10058-55984 GCA_019973955.1 Trichonephila inaurata madagascariensis | reverse complement strand
ATATAAATAGAGAGAGAGAGAGTTTATTTTATGCTTGTACTTTTAAATAAAACGCATTTTATATTCTTTTTTGTGTTATTTTGTTGACAAATATGTACTTTTTAAGAGAAAGTTTTTGCAAAGAAACCACGAACGGCATGATCTAATTGGCTGGAAACAAGTAATTGCTTTTATCGTGTGATTGTGACGTCACATGAGTTTTTGTACTGATTGGCTAGAAATACGTGGGTATCATTATCATGTGACTATGACGTCATATGAATTTAGCCCATTGACTGTACTTATGTTTCGCATACTTAACGCCCACTTCAAATGTAAAGAAATTGTCATAATATGAGAGAGAAATTAACTATGTAAGAGTTGTTCTATGTTTCTCAGTAAATTGATATTCAATGCGTATAATTAAGAATTTTTAAGCAGAAATACTGAAATGCCTTTTGGTAAAATTTTATCGATTTCACCAGTGTATAAAGGCATTACAAGAAGTTTTCCCATAATTAAAGAAATCAGTAATTTCTTAACAAAATTAGACACTGCTGATCTTTCTTAATTTTTTTTTTTAGTTACATTGCTTTTATGTCTGGGTTACAACTTTAAAAGTTTTTTTTCTGACACATTTAAAGCTCTCAGTTGTGTTGAAATTTTCAATACATGTTTGTTTTAGATAACAATGCGATAATTTAATTATAATTAATTATTTAAATCTAATTATTTAAAGAATCAATGTTTACTCATAATTCTAATTGATTACAACGGGAAACAGTTGAACATTGAAACCAGCAAATTAAGCTACAATGTCGTAAAATTAAATTATTAAAACCAATTACTGAATAAGTTAAATTTTTCTTAACGCTCCCTTCCGCTTTTAAAATTTAAGGTATAAATATTTATGTTATGTAAAGTGTGAAGTTTGAAAGAAATTCTTTGTTCAAAAATTCTTTTTTTTTTACCGGCGTTATTCATTTAGTAAGTATCAGGACCTCTACTTTGAATAAAACTTCATAATTCTAAGCGAATTCCATTGTCTTTTAACAATATTCCTTGGATCACAATATTTTTTTATTCCTTCTTGCACTAAGCATCGTGTGAAATAAAAAAAAATACATTCTAGATTTAATATGAATTTTAAATATCAATATTTTAATTCAAATGTTAATCTATTATTCTGATAGTGATATTATCCAATCTGATTTTTGGTTTATTTTTTGATATTTACATAAAAGTTACTTTTAAATTTTCTATAATACCTTATGAAACACATGACTGCGTTTATATATATATATATATATATATATATATATATAAAGAATATATGTCTCAATTATATCTGAAAGAAACACAATGGATTTGTATACTATATTTCCATAATTACTTTTAAAAGGAAAAAAAATTGCTTTTCAGAATTCACTGTATTGAGACGATAGCGTGGCAAACGCGTAGCACCTTTATTGTAAACACAAGGCAGCTATATTATGAATAACATGATTTGTAGCATATTTTTGACAAATTGTAAGCCCGTTTTCTGTTTTAACTTCAGATAAATAGAGATCTTTTAAAAGAAGTTCAAGAAATTGATGAATTTTATTTTTATTTTTATTAAAACCATTTATAAATCCCCGTGAACCACGAAGTATCACACGTGAAGAACAGGTTATGTTACACACCCATTACAGAAGTATGTATAAAACACATTAGAAAAAAAAGGGGAAGAGAATTTACAGGTCATGAAAGATTTGAAATGTTTACTGTGAATTTAAAGAAATTGTCAAAGGCATTTCTGATGGAAAAAAGTTGTTTAAAATTCGGAGGTCAATTTATATTGAGAGCCAGTCTTGATGCTTTTGAGAGCCAGTGTTAGGATATTTTTCTCTGACAAATTTGGAACACAGAAAAAGTACATGTTCGGCATTTTCCTCGCCACCAACACTCAATCACAAGAGGATTACGGAACAAAATTAAATATCTTAGATATCTTTTAAAGTTACCATGAACATGGTATTTTTAGTTTGGGCTCATTTTTTAAAATAAATAACAAGAATTTGCTACTAGCATTAGGTTTGTAGCTTTGAAATAGCATCACCTTTTCTAGTACCGTGGCGGTGAACATATGGTTACAATCATGACCTGACCAGCATTACTTCTCGTTGAGTCCAGGTATCACTTAAGAACCATTGTGAGGCTGGTACATGTACAATTGGGAGATATTTCTAGCTGTTACATTGATTTGGAGGCAGACGGCCCCCCGGGGGGGGGTTAAGAGGGGGGTGTCACTTCAAGAGTCCTCATGATAAAAAATTATGAGATCCATTGCCACAAACTTGTATCGCTTCAAAATGCAATGTTAATACTCATTCACTTAATCAACCTGTACTGTCGAATTTAGAAATTGGAAATAATTTTAATGTTTAAAATGCATTACTTTACATTACTCCTTTAGATATGATTAAAATCTAAGGTTTTATTTATTACATTTGTCAGCTACTGTTATTTACAAGGTATGTCTGGAAAATAAGTACCATTTTGGAAAAATTTGCATACACAAAAATCTTTTTTTCACGTCAATATTTATTTTCACTTAAAAGAGAACATGTCGAAAACAATTTTTCTACATAATTAGCATCATTGTTCAGACATATGTCATGTAAGGAACCAATTCTTCTACATCCTCTTCAAAGAAAAATGCCGCCATATAGCAGAACCATTGCTGAACAGCTCTTTGTACAAGCTCATCACAAAGCGATCTTATTTTGAACCGTCTGTTTGCACTACTTTTCTTATTCACTTTTACAACCAAACCATCTTTGACAACAGAATGTCGCTTACACCCTGCTTCGTCATGGGCATTGAACGGTCGAACCCACTTTCTCTACATTATGCCACTCTTTACATTTTCACTCTAAACCTCTACAAGTTGACGATGAATTTCAACGTGCTTAACATATCCAAAATACAAATTACAGGTCACATTTCACATTCAGTGGGATCGGCAATCATTTGAAGCATTTTAAACGTCACTAACAAGGGTAAAAGCAACACAATCTAGCTAAAATGGCGTAACGACTGACAATCAACCAAGCCATGTGAGCGAAAGTGTTAAATTCCGATACTACTCTACAATTGCAGTAGAACGAAACAGTGCATAGTTTCCAGACATTTCCTTACATATACTGACTCTAATTTGCTTTAATATATAGTTATATAATTCTTGTATCATTGAATAGGATATGCTAGCATATACACACAATTGGTTTTCGAATCTGATGTGAGATATCTGAATAAAATTTCCCTCGTTTTGTGTGTGTAAGCAATTTTTTCTTTCTTTTTTTTTTTGTTCAAACATGGTCATTGAAGGATCACATCTTATATCACAGGACTCTACATCTTAAAATGAATATATATATTTATGTATATATATATATATATATATATTCGTTCAGGGGCAAAATGGAGTTTGGATTTTGTATTAAAATTGTAACATTTCTATTCCTAAGGACAGATATTAACGAATTACCTATTCAGCTATTTTGTGCTTCTTAAGCTGATAATGATTATAAATAAATATTATATATTGTTATTAGTTATCAGCCGAGAGTTCAATAATGTTAGAAATATTTTGGGTGTCCGAAAAATATGTCTACACTTTCAAACATAAATTACAAATTAACAAACAACGATATTTATATACACGGTTTTTTATATTCCACACAGAAAATACTGAAGTTGTTTACAATGGCTTTTTGCACAAGAGTTGAGAGCAGAACATCGAGTCTATACGAGATTTCTGGCCCTATTTAATAAAGCCTTTGCTGGATCAACATTTTGAATGGCCGCAGTAATTAGACTTTTGAAAAGGGGTCTCAGGGGTGTTAAAAATTTCTCTAGATGTCTGAAAATATAAACAAATTTCAAACAGGTATAATTCTTTTAAATTTAAATTAAATGATTCGAAGCATTTACACATTATTTATAAGAGAATAAGGCTTCAGAAAAGTGTAAAATGTTTAAAATATAATAATAATTTTAAAAACCATAAGCATATGAAAATTCTATAATAAATATTAAGTATCCTTTGCGTTACGCATGCTATTTTCTAAAATAGTAGCCTCTGATGTATAAAACCTTATAGAATTATAAAATGTGTCATACTCTTTAAACCATACCGAATTTTAGTATTATATATCTTTTTTGTGTTTCAAAATATTTGTAAAATATTGCTATTTTTTAAATATTTTTAAAAATGCATGTTTTATTTATTAAAATATGTAAATTATTATTCTATTTATATAAAAATAGTACAGTATAATAAAAATACATTTAACTTTATAAATCAACTTATAGCTAGTAATTAAAGCTACTATTTTAGAAAATAGTATGCGCGACGTAAGACTTAATAAATATTTCTTATAGAAAAGTTCTTTATTTTCATACGCTTATAATTTTTAAAATTATGACTATATTTTTAAACTTTTTATACTTTTCTGAAGCCCCATTCCTTTATAAATAACATGTAAAAGATTCGAATTATTGAATTTAAATTTAAAAGAATTATACCTGCTTGAATATTGTTTATATTTTCAAACCTCTAGAGAAATTTTACACTCCACGAGACCTCTTTTAATTCATCAGTGCCATGGATTTCATAAATAGTTTTCTTCACAATCTCCACAAGAAGTCTAAAAGTGTTATGACTAGTGATCTGGGTGGCCACGGTATTGAACATTCTATTTTCTTCCATCGCCCTAAAAGTTTCTAATCTAAAACCTTTCTCCCTTCCCCATTACAGCTTGGTTGTATCCAATTTACACTAAAAATGTGTTGTGTATTAAAATTCAATAAATCATTATCCAACCAACGTATGTTTCTTTAAGCAATTTTTCAATTTTGAAAAGAGAATTTTGTGAATCGTGGGCGTTGCTTCAATTAGTTTGCATTTCGATTAACATAAAATATACTATTTTATTTTGAGCATAAGAAACCGTAAGTGAAGATCTCTTTATTTTTAATTCATTTTTGAAAGTGTAGCCATATTTTTCAAACAACAAATTTTATGCAAAACACAAAGCTAAGATTATTTCAAAAGTTTCTCTAAGACTAGTCTAAAACTATCTTCCGTAAATTCACACACAATGTCATGTTCTAAAGCTATTTTATAACAATAATCTAATAGAAAACTATTCCGTAAAAATTATTAGTCACACAAAAAAATCCACTTGAAATTAATAGAAGAATTTTTCGAAATGAAATAATTCATTGAATGAAAAATAAATATACCGGTTGATTCAAAAATAGTTTGACCAATTTTAGACTCAGAAATGTTTATGAATTAAGATTTTTACATGAAATTTTCAATGTTGTTTCCCTTAGCATAGTACACTTCACGCAAAAGCTTAGGCCAAGCTAAAAAAGCTTTTTTGACATTTTTTGCTGGTTATTTCCTACTTCCTCTTTAAATAATTCTTGAAGTCTTTGAAGTGTTCTTACGTTATGTCTATTTAATTGTATTTTTAAATATCCCGATAAAAAATAATCGTAAGAAACACTGTCACAGAAGGAAGGAAATTTATTATTATTATTTTTTTCTTACCTTCCAGCAATTGTATGGTTGATTTTATACAGTTTGAATTGGTGCAGAATCACAATGAAGAACAAAGTTGTCTTAAGTGTAAAGACGTCAAGTTGTTTTGATCATGTGCTTCAAAACTTTATTCTGATAGTATTTAGCATCAATTTTAGCCTTTGGTTAAAAAAATGATGGTTTTGTTAAGCATTTAGAAGACATTCCCATCCCTATCGTAACATCTGACAGCCAATAAGTCATTTGCGAAACAGTTGCTCTTTGCAACTCTTTTCACGTGGAATACATTATATCTTCGTTTTCCCAGTTGTGAATGACAGATGATGCAGTGCTATATCTGAAGTTACCCATGTTTTGTACGTACATCCATTTTTTTATATCCAATTTTCTTTACCTGACTACAAATTGTTGAGTGCGGTACATGTGGTTTGTTTGCCAAAGTTCTTAGAGGCAGAGAACTTTCTACAGCTGTAAGACTTTTCAGCTTCATTTTGCTTTTTTACCAAATATTTCCTTTCTTCCACATTTTCCCTAGTGCTTTTGATTACCAGACAAATTTTTTTTCTTTTCAAATTTTGACAGCAATCTATTACAAAAATTTCTTTTTTTTTATTTTTAAATGTTTTATTTATAACAGAATTTGATCAACCATCCTTCAAAAACTGTAAAATTTCGTTTCAGGTTTCAGGTTCTAATTTCGGAAGCATATTTTACTCCCACTAAACAATAATAGTTAGATTGGTTATTTAAAAATTTCATTTTCAAAATATAATTTGCAAAAAGTGATAACTTACCATAAATGCTTTTAGAATTGGTCACGCTAATTTTGAATCAACATGCATTTTCTAGGAAGTAAATTATTCATGGAAATCTTCGCTAAAATTGGAAAAAGGGGCTAAATAGTTTAAATATATAAAACACATTTATTCTAAGACTAAATTCAGTAGCGCAATGCCCATAAGGGCCAAGGCCTACTATGTCCAACTCAATTTTCATGACCTAGGGCACTGATGTGCATGACAGATGTTCCAGTCGAAGGCTAGTTGGATGCAAAATTCCCAATGCTCAGTTTCAAGAAAGTTTGGTAGTCTCTATATAAAAAAAATTATCTTCTCAAAATAGCATCTCTTCTATAAAGATTAAAAAAAAGAAGAAAAAAAACCCTCTTTTTTTTAAAGCATGTTTTAGAGACATGATTTGTGACCATCTAAACTTCAGTCATTTTTAGAAATAACGACTAAATCTACAATTTCTTTTTCTTTACTTATGTTAAGAAGAAGCTAGTAAATATATAAGTGACTGTGTGCACTGAGAAGAAAGTAAAATCTCTCGCTTCCAGAAGTTGCTAGGGAGAGGAAATCGTGAGGAGCAATAAATTCAACTTGAAGATAATTGTCCTCGGGGGAATTTCCATGGCACTTAGAAATGGGATTTTAAAACATTTAAAATGAAAGCACAAGTGATTTCGGAAGATTACTTTCAAAAATGCTTTGTTTAGAAGTTAAACTTTTGTCAAATGTTATTTCATATAATTTGAAGTGCTACTTTATCCCTGAATTGGTATACTCACATCATTTCAAAAGGAATTAAATACGTAATTGGTATGTGTTCGGATATCACAACATTAGTTTGATGTATGCCGGAATATGAAAGCTATATGAGAAAATAGAACTACTATTTTCTGAACTTATGTGATGGATTAATCATGATAAGGAGACAGTGGAATAATAAATAATGCTTAAATATAGTATAATTCTCTCATTAATTTACTATTGTAACAAATACTATAATAATTTCTAAGTTACTTGTATATTTTTAACAAGCAGGGACTCGTTAATAACTTTTCCTGAATAAATCTTAATGAACACTTTGGGTAAAATATATTAACAATTCCTAGCTTACAAATAAATTTGCACTTTAGAGCTTTAGTACGTGTTATATGAATAGTGATCTACAAAAAAAGAAATAATTTAGATCTCTTAATATTTTTTTATAAGAAGTAGCCAATAAATTGTACTCTGTTATTTTTTATAGATTTATAGTCAAAGACAGTGAAAATAATGGGTTTGATATTTCTGAATAGGATTTGTAGGACAGTTATTCCAGCGAATGAGGAATTACATTTGTAGAGAGAAAACAATTGAAACTGTAATCAATAGAGGGCGCAATTGGTAATTATATCCGAGATTTCCACGAAAAATTACATTTTTTGCAAGCAAACGTTTACAAGCATATCACACATTGTATGAGTCCTCCATCACTACAAATGACAATTCGTAGCCTAGCGACAACAGCACTAACTGCCCATGAATAATTTCTATTTGAGGTGAACTGAGTGAATAATTTCTATTTGATGTGTAAAGTATTTATATTACACTATGTTATATTTATTTTATGTTAAAATTGTAATATTCACAAGCAAACACCGACCCTTAAGCTATAGTGGCGATTCAATGAGAACTTGGTGAAATCTTGGCGATAGAGTCAAGTTGGCATCATTTTTGGCGACCATTTGGGCGTCATTGGCGACCATGTTGTCAAGTTTGGGACCCTCTGGATTCGTCTAGAAATTTCTCCACTAATTCTCGCTCTATGATGCGTGCGGAATTTTCTGGAAGTTTCCGCCGGTTTTATAAATATAGAGGTGCTAGCCGCAACAGTCAGTCTGATTTCAACCAGTGAATAGTGAGCATTGTTTTGACTAATGATTAGTTCGTCTGTGCTTGTGAATTATCTTTTACATACGTGTATTTTTAAACTCTGATAATTGAGTTTAAGTGCTTTAGAAGGTGTGAAGATCTTCTGAAATTTATTCTGTGAATATTGCGGCTGAATCCTGTATCTCAAGGATTGGATTTTCGTCAAGAAATTATCATCGCTCTTAAAGAACTGTTATTTTTCTTTGTGACTGTTTTGCATAAAATCCTTGAACCCAGATCTACGTAACAATATTATTAATTACTAAGAAATCAGTACATTTATTTAGAAATGACACAATCATTTGCATATAAACAGATTAGAATTACCTTTAGCATTTACTTGAGAGAACATTTTTTTTTGTATTTAAAAGGATAGCAGCCATCGAAGTGTCATTCTGGAGGAATTGAAAATGTATTCTTATTATTTTATCTATAAATTCAGTATATTGTTGATAGATAGATTCAATAGACTATTTATCCTGATGCGCTGAAATGTTTTTATATAGTTGCTGCTCGGATTAGGAATCTTTTACTATTTATTTCTAACACATTTTGAGACTTTTATATATAGTATAATTTCCAGAATTTGACGAACTATTGAAATGTTTTCAATTTTGGTAATTGAAACTGAAATTCATATTCTAAGTACTTTTTTTATTAAATAAGCCGATGAAAATTTGCTGCAAATTACTCAAATAAATGAAATTATTTAATAAAAAAAAAATACATACTTTTCGGTACGCTTTTTCATCTTTGTAATAAAAACTTATTAGCGACTTTTAATATTACTGTGCAATACACTTTGTACAGTAGATTACTTTGTCAGCATTTTTATAATGCAGAATAAAGTACTTAAATGTAGGTTTCCTCTGAAATGATTATTCCATTTTATCAAGCAAATGTGCTCATCTAAATGAATAAAATACAGATGGATGATAACTGTAACTTTTGACAATATTTAAATAGTCTTTTTTTTTGTGGTTAAAAGAAACAAAATTCAAGCCAATGAATTTGCTAAATTGCATACTTTCTGTGTTTTCTGGTTGCAATCAAAAGAGTTTTTATGTTCCTTTCCATAAATCTTTATAGTTACTTTAGTGAGATCCTACTTTATCTTCCTGTTTCATGTGTTTTCTTCAAACTAAATTAGCAATTTTATCATAAAACTTATTCTAAAATATCAAATATACTGAAATATGAATTTACATATTATCGAAATGAACGTAATTTTTCCAATTTCTTCTTATGGGACCCACCATATATAAAAATTGAGTTCTAAAATGGAATAGAAACAGAATTCAAATACCTCAGGCACATTTAAGCAGCACTTAAAATGTATTTCAATTCAGAGTTCTCAAGAGTAATGAGATTTATTCCTTTGAAATCTATACTTGACCAGAAACTAGACTATTTCGCAAATAACATTCTTTTTACCATATCTTCGATTCAAAATGTCCGGGGGAAATACTGTATATTTTTCAAGCTTGATTGACTGCGTGAAATATTCTTTACTGGAGAATATGTGCATTTTTAAGCATTTTTCAATTTTTGAGTTTCTTCTTTTATACGCAGATTGTATGAAACTCAACATTATATATTCCATAAGAAAAAAGGAGTATATGGGTTTTATCATTCTTCCTTCTTTTTCAAGACTTATATTATACTTTCCTTTCGTAAGTTTTCCTTCTTGGAGATTGAAATGTGTTCCTATTTCTTTATTTTTGCTGTATATCCTACCTTTAATATTTACTGTATGTCAAGCTGGCGAAACATTTCAGCTTACGTCAAGATTGACATGTACTTTTGTATCATTTGGAAGTAACAAATATGGCTGTTTTTAGCTAGTCTTTTGATATTAGTTTTTCTGAAAAAAGTTTTTTCATCGAGAATTGTATTGAAAATACTTTTATCATAATATAATCGATATATTTTTCATAGTAAAGGAAAAGTCTAATATATTAGGAATATAGATATAACTGAGTATTTTTTATAATCATTATACTCACATATTACAGCTTTAACGTATATTATTATTTTATACTGCTGAACAAGAAAATTTCTGTATTATTACAGTATAAAATTAATTTTAAGAGATTTCAGGTGCTAAAGAAAATGGGCTTTGAAGTGTGTGGGTGTTAAGAGAATAAGTCATCAGCTGATATACAATTTTTTATCACTTATCAGGATTTAAAAGGACGCGTTCCACCACTGTAAAGTTTTAAGTAACTCTAAAAGAGGCTTGCGTAACTCACGCATTCCTCCTAGAATTTTGTTTTAAGCCCTCGCCGCCCTGAAAAATTTTTTAAAATTTGTAGCAGATTCTATTTGTGGGTTTTCAACTAATCCCCTTGGGGAAGTTATTCTTCAACAGTGATTTGAATTTAAAAACCGCTTTACCTTGGTACGAATTGATTTTATACTTATATAAATGCTATTTCAACCCTCGTAATGTGTGTGTTAGGTTAATCACACATGGAAAGTTAATTGAGGATCGCGAAATCTTCGACCGGAAAATAGTATTTGAGGTATAACGCCCTTCAGAGCAGAGAAAATGTTAAAGAAATTTGTTAGAATTAGTCGGTAGCAGTTTAGGAAGCATTGACAAGTGATCTACATGCGGATATAGAGAAAATACTTTGGATTATCTTATTAGTTCAGTGCTTCTCAAACTTTCAATACTTGAGATCTAATTTTCAATTATAATTTTCATCGCGCTTCCCTTCATAAAATAACAATGTATTGATTTCAAAAATAACGTACTAAAAGCTATATGCTAAAGCTACAATATGCATATATGTACACATAATTTGAAGCAAAGTTTAATACTAAGTCTTAATTTCAATAGGAACAGGGATAATATTGGCTTTTTTGTATTGTCTTCCCATTCTCATTTCTTCTCAAGCAACAAATTGCATATTGCCTTGCCAATCCTTATTTTTTATTGAATATTTTCAAGAATCTCAATTATTGCTTTCAATGAAAAATTCTCGCCTTCACCACAAAGAAAATCCCGAATGAAGAGTATTACAGTACCATAGACAAACTTCATCTCTTAAAAACACTAGCATTAATAATCTCACCATAAGAATTAAAAATACAGTCGAACCTTTATATAACGAACCTCTGCATTGCGAATTTTTCTATATAGCGAACTTTTTCCTGGAACCTTGAACATTTCACGATTTTCTTCGTAAAATAACCTCGCTAGAGCGAAGAGCATTTTCTATTTAACGAACTATTTCTTTTGTGATTCAATTTTTGTTCTCCCTTTTTTTTAAGGTATTTCTGAAAAAATTTCAAGTTATTCTCTCTTTAACACATTTTACGATGGCCATAAATCTTGAACCGGTTTTATTAGATCCTAACTCACCGACAGCAATACAGTTTTGGACGTTTTATCCAAGAAGTGCAGTCTTTGACTTCCATTGCCCAGTTCACTAGAAACATCTTCGACATCCTCTTTCACCCTCAATGGAGTTGTTCCGTGCCCCCGTGCTCTAATTATAAAATAATGTATATTTAATATTACTTGTATGCTTTAAAATGATATAAAATGCCTTTAAAACTCATTAATTTTAGTATAAAATTATTTTCTTGCTATTGAAAATAAGTGAATTCTTCGACATTCTTTTGTCTTGTTTTACTTGTCGTTTTTCTTTCTCTCTTTCCTTTTATAGGTAAGATATATAAAATAAATATATATATATCAATTAAAAAAAGTGTGAATAATTACTTTTTTTAATATATAGTGTTTTTGAATTTAAATTTTTTTTTTTATGTAGTTTATAAATTGTATTAAAAGATGAACCTCTATATAACGAACTTTTTCTCGATATTCAGCTATTTCATTATATAGAGGACCGACTGTAATTTATGAACTTTTGAATTTGAAAATATCCTGAATTAAATGTTAATTAAACCATTATCAAATAATTATAACAACTTTTTTCTTTATGCCGGCAATATAAAAACTGCTATGTATTAAGTAAAATGTATCCACACATTCAAAGCTCAATTTTTCGACTTAGAAAATTATATTTCAACGCACGTTCTTTCTAATTTATGCTACAAAACGTACATGGATTTTTTTGGGTGTGTGTATGTGTTCAAAGATAAAATTGAAAAGACAGGAGGACTTCTAAAATGATCAGAGCAACATGGTAGTGGTAACAAGCTCCTGATTAGGGGTTGCGATTCTTTTCGAAAAGGATCGATTCGAATCGTAACCTGATGAATCGATTCACAAAAAAATCGCAGTCTAAAACATCGATTTCTAAAAAAATCGATTTATTTCGAGTCTGCATTTACAATGTAAATATAAATCCATTTTATGAAAAATAAGTAACGTACCTAACAAACGATCTCCTATCAGTAAAGTCAGGAAATTTTTTAGTTCAGAGAATTCGACAATTAGAATTATTTTTATTACCATATCAAAGTATGAGGTATAAAAGAGGACATTTATTTTTTAAATGAATTTGTTACATTAAATGTTTAGAAAATAGATAAAATAGCTAGTAATTCCCAATGCTTAACATCTAAGCTTTTTAAAAACAACAGTCTGTCCAGTTTATTGGGTTCCAAGCGGTTGCGCTCATCACTTGCGATGTTGCCGGCAATCGAAAAAAGTCGCTCACAAGGAACATATGATCCCACGATATTCATATACATTATGTATATTGAGTGAATGTGATGATAAATAGAGTTTTTTTTTTAAGATAATAGAGTTTTTGAGTAACTAACCCTTTAACCGCCAACACCGTAATATTACTGGTGTCAAAGATAGTACATTCAACTAATTGTAAATAATTTTGTGGTTCTTACCAAAATAGAAAAAAATCAAATGTCGATTTTCTAGGATGAAATATCGGTTCACTTGATCGATTTAGTGCTACATATCGATTTAAAAAATCGATTTTTTGGCCTGAGAACTCGATTTTTCGATTAATCGATCTCAGATCGCCAATCCTACTCTTGACCACTGATTATCTACCATGTAGAGGGGCTTAAACGCTTTAAAATAGTTGTAGCTCGATATCCACTCGTTAGCGTAGTATGCTAGCTTGGAGAGGGGAGTAACAGCTCAGGTACTATCCTCAGTTTATTGAGGTTCAAAATTAAGAGGTCCGTTACCAATGGCCTCCATGTTGCTTTATAGAATGACGTGAATTAATACTTTATTACTTTAAAGTCAAAGAAAACAATATACAGTCAAACCTCTATTTAACGAAGTCGCTTAATTTCCGAAAAAATTTCGTTATATGGAGGTTCATCTTTCAATATACTTTTAAACCATATAAAAAACACATTTTTCATTGATAAGCACTATATATTAAAAAAGGAATTCTTCACACCTTTTTGTAAATTAATATCTATTATATACTCATAAAAAAGAAATAAAAACTGCAACGAGAATAAGAATAAAGAATGTCGATCGAGGTACACTGCATTTTCAACAAAAAGAAAACTTTTGTAGTAAAATAACTGGATGTTAAGGACATTTTCTAATTTAAAGCATACCAGTAATTTTTAACATACATAATTTTAGAATTTTAACATTTGTCGAAGATGTTCCTAGTGAACTGGGAAATGGGGGTTAAAGGTTGCTCTTCTTTGAGGAAAAGCGCAAAGTTCTATTGTTCTCGGCGAGTTAGGCACCTAATAAAACTAATTCAAGCTTTAAGACCACCATAAAATGTGTTAAAAAGAGAATAACTTGAAATGTCCAGAAATACTTTAAAAATAGAGAGAAAACAATAACATCACAAGAGAAAAATTCCATTACATATAAAATAAATTTCGCTATTGGGATGTTGTTTTACGAAGAAAAATGTGAAATGATCTTGGTTCCAAGAAAAAGTTCGTCATATAGAAAAATTTGTAATATAGAAGTTCTTAACGTGGAGGTTCGATTGTAATTGTTTTCCGAAATTTTTGTGTATTGAAATAACACAGCATAGTTTACAACTATACTAGCTTAGAAAGGTTGTCGCTGGCCTTCTGCACCTAAGGTTGCGGGTTCGATCCAAGTCCAAGTCGGTGGATTTTCCTAATGCAGAAAATCGACAGCGGTCATGTCGTATAATTATGCGGCATGTAAAAGATCCCTAGAGTGGCTGTTTGGTTCTGGTGATCTAGAGAAATCGTTCGCATCGTCAGAGCTCGGATGTGGCGTCAAAATTACTTGCGGTAAATGGTATCGCTTATATGGTGCCACGCTAAAAATGATGCCAGATCCTGGAAAATGTACTAGGTTTGCAAAGGTTAAAATACCAAAGCGCAGCCCAATTAGAAAAAAAAAAGAAACTTGAAAGATAGATAATTTCCTAACATGATCAACTTTGCCTTGCATTTCAAACGATCCTAAGGAACTCATCTTCAATGCCACGATTTCTACGAATTTGTAAATGTTGACTAAGAAAACATTTATTTCTTGACGTTAATATAGGTAAATATGGATAAAATGTTTTGAATGTTTAACAATTTACAAAATGAAAAATTACGTCATTCATTAAATAAAAAAAAATAAAACTGAACCAGAATCTAATTTTTTCACGTATTTAATACTTTTAGCTGGTTAGAACATTAATTCAAATGATTTTAACATGCACTTCAAATTCGAAGCAGTTGATCAAATACACTGTTTCAAACTATATATAATGGAGTTCAAATTGAAATCGAAGCTGTTACAAACGTGAATCGAAGCAAACACTTTCCCGAAGCTTGAGTAGTTGTTCATACACGATTCAGTGATCTTCCACCGAATATTATATAACTTGGCTATTTGACTTTATATACAGATACATACTTTCACTTTTTTACATACTTTCGATATTTCTGAGACCTCTTCTTAAATTATTAATTGTATTTATTATAATAATCTTTCCTTAAAAATATAACTGTTAATATTATAATTTTTTTAAATCATAAAAGCATTTCAGTATGCTGAATAATTGAATCAAAATCCCCTAGTTGTAAATTTCACAGAATAGAGTTTTATTTTGAAAACATATTTCTACAAAGAAAGTGCAGTATTTAATTAACAATTTTTAAATATTTTACAAATGTTTGGAATTTAAACTGTGTATTTATTTCTTATCAGCTTTATTCTTAGTAAATAAATCGGAATTCAGAAATAACAAGTAGCTTATTAAAATTATTATTACGAAAAAAAATATAGTGTAAATAATTTAAATTTCTGTGTTTTACAAACTAATATTTTATTTTCTGTTGCAGACATTCATCTTATGTTAAAAGCTGTAATATTCGCATGAAAGGTCGTCCCTTACATTTTAATGGCCCCTTTCAGAGGAACTTCGTTAAATATTGAACATACTGCAAGTTGGCATTATTTTTAGAGACCAAATATATATATATGGCGATTTGGCGTTCTCACCATTTTTGGCAATGGTGACCATATGGAACCTTCTGGAAATTATTAGGAGATCTATAATGTCGTTACCTATGACATACGCAGAGTTTTTGTGAAAGCGGTGTAAGTTAGCCAAACAGAATATAAATAGCGGCTTGTTGCTGAAGAAGAATGATTACTACATCTGTTGGATAGATGTAGTAGTCTGTCTATTCTACGGATAGACAGGTTGCTTGCGGATAGCCTTTAACAATACGTACTTGAATATTAACACACTGATAGTTGTATTGGAGAGCTGCAGAATGTATGAAAATCTTCTGGAAATTATTGTGCAAGTGTTTACTGCCATATCGAGTATTTTAATGTTTTCTTTTTTGTCAATAAATAATATTGCTTTCGTAAGTAAAGTCCACGCTTCCCGAACTATGCAACAATATATTTCTTGCCTTCAAAGTCAGGCCATTAAAACAGAACTAACAACATAAATATTGAATTAAATATAACTGTACTGTGTTAAGCATTTGAAAAAAGGCAACTGCACCCCAAATCGCGAGTATATATAAACATTGAAAATGTTATGTTTAAAATGAACCTAGTTTTTTAAGTCAAAAGTACTTACGTATTATACCGTCGATCAATCTCGTCAAATCAAAAGACATTGCTTATTGCAATGATATAAAGCCCATAGTAAAAAGCGTTCTTGGGCACGTTCAAACATAGTATGAATTGGTGATATCTTTTCGTTTGACTAAATTGGTCGACGGTGTAATACGTAACTACACCAAAAAAGGTATAACCAAGCATTCTCAAGTATATATACAAGATAATTCTACATTTTTATAAGGCCCACCATAGAGACCAAATCTTTGATTATTTAGATTAAGAGAATATAACATAATTTTTAGAGATTGTGTTGTTGTTGCTAATGCCACCTGAAGGATGGTGTCAAATCTAAGCCCAATATGTTCATCGGGGCTAGTTTTAAGCCTGTCATTAGCCTTAGCTTTGGACACCATACATGTGACATTACAATTTGTCATACCTCTAAATACTTTTTCATTTTTCTTTCTCTACTAGACAATTCCCGCCCCTTTCTATATTTTTCAATTTTAAGACCCCTCGGGCAGAGAATGAGAGTCACTGTCATCACCTATTATGTACCAATGAGATAGCAGCCTTTCAGCTCTCCTTCTCGTACTTTTTGAAAAATCCATGAACATTAAACAAACGATAGACTCAAACAATCAGGACGCAGCATATCAAGTATGAAAACGAAACTTCGTTCCACATCTATTTCACCGCCATATATGGAATTGGGGGCCGAAAGAGGCCCATTTACCCAGATATAAAAATTTGTCTTGGTTCCACCCCAGCTTTGATGGAGAGCACCCTGAGGGGGATCAGGGGACTCCGGTTCTCTTCTCTTTCCACGAGTCGTCTTTTCCGAATAGTCGTCTTGTCACAAGTTCTCACGAGAGAACTTGTGGCAAGACAACTATTTAGAGTGTCCACAAGCCACAAAGGTACTTTACATATACAAGCATCTGTGCCTTCTACGGGATTCGAATCCAAGCGCTACGGTGCGGCATTCAGCGTCACTAACCAATATCCCTGATGGGAGGTTGAGAAGATATTGTCTTGTCTAAAATGCTGCAGATTAAAAACAACTCAGATTAGAAATTTTCGCGTACAGTTGAATAAACATTAGAATACCCAAACATCTCTATTTAAGAGTTATCAGCTCAATTGCTTCCTAATTGGCAAAAGTACATATTCTACTGAGATATTATTTAAACTTAATAGAAATCAAGATCAAATGCTTGTACCCTGAAAAACTAGTTGTAAAAAGTTACTTTTCTTCTTCTTCATTTTTTTCCCTCCTTTTTTCCCCAGAAAATAACTTTTTCGATATGCATTATAATACCACTAAATTTAAATTTAAACTAATTTTCTAAGTAAAGCTAAATAATTTAAGGAAGAACAAACACTTAATGAAGTAGAATTTAGGTATAAAAAGTTAGTTTGTCCTTACTTTGTGATTCAACTTCCTCTTAATAGTTGATTACTTTTCCTTTTATTTATATTTTCTTCAACTTTTAGCGCGTGCGCATAACATAAACACTACTTAAAGTTTTGGGCAAAACTCTTTTAGTGCGTCTTCGATATGTCGCATTTTAGCATCATTCGTTTTCGTTTTCTTTCATTTAACTACATTTTTCATTTCGATTAAAAAAAAGAAAAGAAAAAAAAACGTTGTTTATTTTAAAATAGAAGGAAATATATTACTTTCATATTTTGTAACAACTTTCAAAAGAAACCAAATTTAATCCATTTAGAAGTAAAGAGACCTTAAGTTTTTTTTTTTATTTATTTTTATTTTTTTAATTAATTAATTTATTTATTTTTATTTATTTATTTTTATTTTTTTAGAGATAGCATAAAAACAAATGTTTCGGATCATATTTTTTCACTGTTACTAACTTTGAAAACGTAAATTTTCAGGTTACAATTGTATTTAATGCAGCATTAATATCGAACATTTCAAGTAAAATATTTAAAGAAAGTATCTTGAATATTCTTGGAATGCTTCAAGGGAAGAAAAAAAAAAGAAAAACCGAAGAAAGTAGATAAAAAGTTGACCTCTAAACTTCACGTTAGAATTTTATAGAAAAAAAAACAGAACACTTTTTTTTATCCTTCTTTATAACAAAGTGAAAAGTAAAGTATGCACATAATATATTCTTAAAGATTGGAAAAGAAAGATTAAAACTCTTTGCTTTAGCATTTTTCCCCTCAGTTTCTTATTCATTCTTTTAATGAAACAATTTGTATACGAAAATTTAAATTACACATGAAAGAGATAGATTGTCTCCTTTAGAAAATAGATAAATTTAACATTTTACACGTTCTTTTATTCTACCAAACACTTTCTTTCAGACAACGTTTTTTTTAACTGGAAGATAAATGAACAACATTATCCATTATTTAAACGCAAATTCAAACGGGATATTGTACATAAGTGGATATCACTTGCTGAAATATGAAAATCTTTTTGATGTAGATTGATGAGAAAAATGTTCACATTAATACCACTTAAAATATTCAATCATTTAGCTGTCAATAGCTCTGAATATTTAGAAAAGCATACAAGGAAAGGAGAGATCAAGTATTTATTTTCCAGGTAGTTGAACAAAATGTTTTTAAAAGGTGTTGAAGGATCATTTCACAAAATTTTTACAGTTTGTAACTTTTGCATACGTCATTTTTAGTTTTGATTGACTGACAGAGGAAAGTGGAGGTCTTTCTTATGGAATATGAAACTTATAAAAGAATTATTATTAACTTAAATGAGTATTGGTAGGGTTTAAGTAAGTTCTACCTTTTTGTAAGATCCAAAATTTAAATTTTTGTTGAGTTCAGTGAAGTGGACATCACATTTGAGAATGTAATCAAATTTCGCTCTTATATGAACATTTGCGCAGCATTTTATTTATACAAAATATTTCATGTTGGCATTTTTTTAAAGTTGTACTATATATTCATCTGCGGTGTGAACATCCAAAGCCCTTTGTGTAGAACATGCAAACATACTTTACAAGTTAATCAAAACTTTTCTGAACAGTTTAGAATAAATTACAATAGTACAGATAATAATATCGGCCAAATTAACGCTTTCGTGGGCACAAAGCTAAACTACACTTTTCTGTTATTAAGTACTAGATAAATGTAATGTTCTCATCCTATATAAACGTTATTTATTCACAAAAAAATATCTGATTAGGGGTTAGTTTCCTGAGGGGAGGCTAGACTTTATAGCCCCTGCTTACTTAAGATATTTAACTTACTTTTCAGGATAGAAATAATGAATCATATTACAATAAACACATTTTCTAAAGAACTAACATTTACGTTAATAATTATTTCAATAACAATTAAATATAAAATATAGGTGTAATAAAGTAATAGAATAATTATACATTTTAGAATACTTTCTAAAATTTACATTGAAATTTGTATATATCCACATTTTATATTTTATTTAGTTTTAGTATAAAAAGTTAGAAATAAAGCAACATTTTTTAGGATTTAAATTAGTTATTTGCCAAATCTGATGAACTTTTTACTGTGGAACTTTTCAATGCAAGTAGAACCATTTGCTTGAACGCACAGTGGTATTTGCAGGACCGACACAGCCAACCAGAATGATGAATGTCTTCTCTGGTACTGCAAAGATAACAAATCCTGTACAGACCACCTTCTGTTTTGACAAGGTTGTTTCCATGAATTCTGGAAGATATCTATTTTTTTATATAGTTTACCCCATTGTACTTTTGATTGGGAAGTAGAAGGACACTGTATCTCATCAATTTCTTCATCATCTTAAAAAGTATTTTCCTCTTGAACAATATAAACGTAATCTTCACCATCAGTATCACTGTTGTTAAAGGTTCCTAATCATCATCTGATAGCAATTCTTCAAATATAGCATGATCCTCTTGAACAGATAAGTTTTTTTTTGGCATTGTCACACACATATACTCAAATTCTACTTTTCATTGATGATAGTAGAAAAAAAATAAATGTTCAGTAATCTTATAAAACGGAAATGCTAATTAAAAGTATTTACACATCTATAAGTAAAAAGTATTCACACTATTTTATGCGACTCAATAATATGCAAATGTTTTCTCCGAGCAGAAACCTTATAATGAAAGATTTTCGAACCGAGATTCTGGTACCACATATTGTAAGCAAATTTTGTTTATATTTCCCATCCCCAACATTCTCACTTGATTCTAAGCGCTCGCTCTCGAGTGAAGGAAGAGCGAAAATTTCAAGGTCATTTTTATGTTCTATGTGGGCAGTGGACACAGCTTCTATCCACATACAAAAGCTTTCCAAAAACCTAAATTAATTGCATAT
Source organism: Trichonephila inaurata madagascariensis (assembly GCA_019973955.1). Lineage (NCBI taxonomy): Eukaryota > Metazoa > Arthropoda > Arachnida > Araneae > Nephilidae > Trichonephila > Trichonephila inaurata. Next base: position 35,415 of record BMAV01002562.1, on the reverse strand, counting down.
TTGCTTAATTCAATCAGATGAGAGAAAGGTATACTTAGTACTTGTAGAAATTTTTTCACAGATCAGAAATTTCGTTTATAATAATCAAAATACAATTTGTAGATTTACACCGAGAAAAACTGTTTCTAACTTTCCATCAGAGGACATGAAATGCGAAAAGAGGTATCGTACTGCCAGCTGTATTGATTTTTATGCGTTTTTGCTTCAATTAACGCATGTGGATAGACTAAATATCTGCCGCCCACTTGGAGAAAAAAAAATTGTTATACGGTTAGATCTATTAGAAACTGCCCCCGATCGGTTAAGTTGAATTGTACATTTTTTAAAGGAAATTATTTACAAAGGATGACTAAAAGTTAATAAAAAATAGTGAAACTCTCACTGGCGTAGCAAGTTTTGAATCGGCCTTGCATCAAAATTCTTCCAACACCCCTATTTAGAAATGGGGGCATTGTATACTATTAATAAGATTTGTATACTATTCGTTTTAATACATGGGACTATTAATACTTTGTACTTACTTATTTCTGGGCTCCATATCATCAATACAGCCGCTGCTATGGCCCTGGAAAGTAAAAAATATAACCCTTTGGATTCCATGAGGCGACTTTTTCGTATCGTCGTTCTTCTCGTTTTTTACGCTATCATCTCATTTCCTATCGTTTCCCGCTATATTGTGTAATTGGTGCATGGTTCTCGCGTTATCCTTAAACTTCTTTGTCAACAAGGTAGCGTTCTCTTGGTATGACGTCAGAGGGGAATATAAGGGAAATACAATAACGTGCAATTCCATTTCTACAATAGTCCACAAACTTGCCTCCAAAAGTCGGCATACACGCAATCTTCTTACGTGTTTATGCTATAATTACTATTAAAATCTTGCTTCAGAAAATCAACATACCTGTCCGGGATTCTTCAAAATTCCCTTATTAAAAAGACGGCAACAGAATTTTCCTTAACATGAAAAAGCAAAAGTTATCAACAAATAATCACCAACCACCCGCGCCAAACATCTGAGTACACTTACAAAATCGAGAATGATCTTTTATTGCAAAATAATTGCACTAAATCGTTTTTTTTAAGGTATCCGACTACGTTCAGAACCATGATTTTAAAAAGGCGCATAAATGGATAATTTTCATGATATTTACTGCCACTTAGATTAGAATACATGTATAAAATTATTTAAAGAACGTTTTGACAAAAAAAGTTATTTAAATACAATAATTTGGCTAAAAATTAACTTAGAATAACCTTTTTTTCAAAATGTTAACCTTTCTTGAAAAATGCTTCTATTATAATAATATGTTGCCTGTGTATATCTCAGACCTCTATACAGAGGCTCAACTTTGTGAGTTCTGAAAAATACACATTATTTTCAGAGTTACAACCATTTGAAATAATTATCGGGTTTTTTTTCTTAAAATTTCTCCCCTCTGTTGTCGTAAAACATTGATAAACCCACTTCCAAGTTATATATTTCAAAATTCTAGTTGAGCCTCTGTACAGAGGTCTGAGCTATATACAGGCAAAATATTATTATAATCGAAGCATTTTTCACAAAAGGAGAACATTTTGAAAAAAGTTTATTCTAAGTTAATTTTTAGTCGAAATATTGTACTTAAATAATTTTTTATTGTAATACAATTCTTTAAATAGTTTTATATACATTTTCTAATCTAAGTGACACTAAATATTATAAATATTATCCATTTATACGCTTTTTCAAAATAACGGTTCCGAACGTAGTCGGATACCTTAAGTAATTATAAGCTTCTTTTTCGATTTACTTAGGATTTGAACTTTGAAAGCTTTTTCTGATTCCAAGCCTGGCAAAAGAAAAAAAAATATCAATACATTTATAAATTTATTGTATTGTCATCAGCCCTTGACAAGTATGCAAAATTTTGAATTAATCTGACTTCTTAAAGTGGGTAAAAATAGAGTTCAATTCTATTCCATACAAGTGAACCTTATAAAAGCGTGTTAAAAAAGATTTAGCATTGATTAAACTACAAATAGAAGTAAGAAGGCAACAGCTGAAATAGAAATCACACTATTGATATCCAGTTATGCATGCAAAATAGAAGATCAAACCAATTTAATTTTAGATTACTGAAAAAGTAAAATATATAATTTGAAAAATATAACTAATTTTAATGAAATTTCATCTACAGTACAAATGCAACTCTGTGAGGCCAGAAATAAAATTAAACTACTGAAAGAATACTTTTTGTTACAATGATTCACTTGAAAAAATAATAACTATGCTGCGAAGTTTAAGTAAGTATATAAAGATAATTGCAACAAAAAATAAGTAACGCTTTCTTAAGAAAATACATAATGAGTAATTTGTCTCATTCAAAAGTAGATTTGACATCATGTTGTGCCATATAGAAAAAAAAGACATGAAAAAAATTGGCTTTAAAACTGAGTTTAAAAAAATTCTAAATTAAGTTCTTAAACCCCTTTTTTCTTAGGCAAACATCATCATTCAAAATACCAATTTCAGAATGTTTTGGACTTCCACTTTTGTGCTACTACACATGTATACAGAAAGTAAACTAACTATACGTGAATATATATCTTAGCTCAACTCTCAGTTCAAAGGTATATTAGTATAAATTAAAACTCAGAAAAATTAAGTCTCACTTATTTCTATAGATATTGAAACTATTGCTTAAATTTTAGGCATAAGAAAATAATTTTTCAATAATGAATGAGAATAGGATCAATATTATCGGAATTTTAAGGTCTTTTTAATGACTTTAACCTATTTCTTCAAAAATCAATTTCTTTTTTTAGCTTGTTTTGAACCAAAATGGTTTTTCTTTGCAGTAAATTGTTTTTATATTTTGTTCCTTTATATACTGTCTTTCTATTAAAAAAATGTATCTTGTAAAGTTTGTGAAAAAGCTGTGAATATGATACATACTTTCATAAAGAGCAGCAATAGTATATACTTTAAAATGTAAAAAGAACTTTTAAGGTTTGTGGTTTCATCGCGAAGCGGGGTTTATTACAAAATTATTCTTATTTCACATTCAATCGTACGTTACTGTAAAAAGTTAAATGGTAATTGCATATTTTTAATTAATTCATTTACAATAAAAAAGCTTACTTATTTAATAAGCTTATGTATCGTTAAATTTCTTTAAACAATATTTTTTAATTTTTTTTTCCAAATTTTCGCTGAAAATAATTTGGGAAGTTCACCTATTTAACATAAAAACTAATAAAAGGAGAAATAACTAAACATACGGCTAAAAGTTAAATGTAACTCTTATTTTAAATTCTGTCCCCATTAAATTTCCTTTATAGAGAATGTAGATACTTATAATTTTTTTTAGATTTGCATGTCTTGGAAAGAAAAAAAATTCATTATTTCCCTCACTTTTCAATACTCTTATTTCTCCTCCTTTTTAATGAACCAATTTATACGTGGAGATTTTAAAGGATATTTGATGCAGAAATATAGTTTTCTTTTTAGATAAATTTAAATTGTTAGCTTTTTGGAATTCTCCAATTCCTAATACATTGTAACTTTTAGTTTTTATGTTTTATTATGAAGATGAAAGAAAACCATGTGTTATTTAAATTTACTCAATGCACATTTTATATCAATGGAATTTTTCTGCATCTATTGGAACTAAATACTACTATTAAAATTTACTGTGAAATTTGTATAAAAAACCAATTTAGACCGAATTACATGTACAGAAACAAATTCATAAATCCACTAAAAGTAAAAATTTTTTCAAACAAAACACTAATGAAAAAACTTTAAACTGAATAATACTTAAAATACATTTGATGCCTATGTTTGATTAAATTCAGTTAATTAAGGTATTATATTTTGTGGAATTGACATCGAACATTAAAGAGCCTATATATATGATATTTGAAGCAAAGTTACAAGATTCTTATTATGAATAAATTTATATTTTGATATATATGAAGTTCTTCTTACGATATGTACTAGGAAATTATTGAGAAGTTTTATTATTTCTTAATGTATAAAATTAAAGTGAACTAATGCTGAAGCAAAGTTAACGACATAACTCAAAATGCACATGCATAGCTTAGAATTTATTTAATATTAGGTTGGGGATAAAGAAATCTCTATTATTATTTCGGTAGATGGCTGTAGTGACGATATCTCGTGAAGTATCAATCAAACAATTTCAAATTTATGCTCGTTGTCAAGGGGATATTCCACACTAAAAACTTCGTTTGCTATTTTTTGTTTGGCCCATTCAGTTGAGAGTTACATGGTGTTAAAAATGGAAGTCAACAAAGAAAAAATTCGGTACATTTCACAGTTTTTCTTTGATAAAGGCAAATATGCAAGCCAGGTGGCTGAAATTGTGAATGGTGTTCATGTTGCCGATACTGTAGCTGCTAATTACTTGCAATTATGGTTTCGTCAGTTCTGTTCAGGCATTTTTGATACTAAATATGCACCTAGCACCGGCAGGTCCGTTGTCAAAAATGTTGATAAAATCACAAAAATATTCGAAGTTTTCCGGCATGTTAGTAGTCGTAGCATCGTCCAGGAGCTAAAGATTGACCATAAAACAGTTTTAAACCATTTGCGCAAAGTTGGATTCAAAAAGCAGTTCGATGTTTTGCTGCAACACCAATTAGCACCAAAAAAACATGATGGATATATTTTATATCTGCGAAGCCTTAGCCAAACGGATTGAAATCGATCCATTTCTTAAGCGGATGGTGACTGGGTATGAGAAATGCTTCACATACGACAATATAGTGTGAAAACTATCGTGGTCAAAGCGTGGTGAAGCACCTCAAACGATGGCCAAATCAGGACTAACAGCCAGGAAAGTTCTACTGTGTATTTGGTGGGACTGGAAAGGAATCATTTATTATAAGTTACTTCGGTATGATCAAACACTAAATTCAGATCTCTACCGTCAACAACTGGAACGTTTGAAGCTAGCGATTGACCAGAAATGTCCAGAATTGGCCAACAGATGAGGTGTTGTGCTTCATCAGGACAATTCCAGGTCACACACGTCTGTAGTGACTCGCTAGAAACTCTTGGAGCTTGGTTCGGAAGTTTTAATGCATCCACCATATAGTCCGGACCTGGCACCAAGCGATTACCTCCTTTTCTCGCATTGCAAAACTTCCTGAGTAATAAGAAATGGGGAACTAGAGAAGATTGTGAAAATCTATTACTAGAGTGTTTCTCCAATAAGGACCAAGACTTCAATGAGAGAGGCATTATGAAAATACCTTTAAAATGGACATCAAATTATACAACAAAGCGGTACATATATGACCCAAATCGGACAATGCGAAACATGTTAAATAAAGTTGTTGAATTTAATGCAAAAATAATTCAGTTCTTTTTCCCAACCTAATATGAAAAGTAAAATGTTCTTATTCGTTTCTGAGATCAGGGATATTCCTAGACATGGAATATCTTACGTATGCTCAATTTTAATAATAAATAATGAAAAAAAAATTCTACTGGTCTTTAGATATATTGTTTGTAATCAATCAAAATGTTTCCTGCATTGGTTTTTAACTAAGAAATGCGTTGCAGGCTCTCACGCGTTTTCAATTATCTTTGGAGAATTCCAATTTAATTGCGTGATTTGAGAACCTCGCCTAGTGAAGGAACCATGGCATATACAAGTTTAGATTAGTATTTAAAGAGATTTTAAAGTAAGAAAGTAGAATATGATGAGATTTTAATTGTAAGCTGTAACAGGTAATTAGAGGTTATTTTGATTAGAATCTGAGAGTTAGCAGAGAAAATTTGCGTAATATTTTTAATAGAGTCGAACGAGTAAAGCTGTTGTCTCTGAAAATTGATCCTATGCTATTGTGCCTCGAAGTCATAGTTTAAAAGTTAAATGTATCTTAGTTATATTTAATTAGACATCCAGGTAAATTTTCCCATTAAATATTTACTGCAGAAATATTGTTCTTAGATTAAATGTACGTTGTTGAATTTTACAGTGTTTGTGGATCATTTGCCCTCAAACAATATCTCGAACTTTGCTTCAATTCAAAAGGATTGGAGTAAATTCTTTTCCTTACAATCTGAGCTTATTACTTATTAATTTGAAAACCAAACTTACATTCTATTTTACGCATTGTTAAATAGAATGAAAATATTGCTGAATAATTATTTGTGTGAGGTAGAATTTAGCATTTAAATTTAAAATTTTCACTTGAAATGAATTAAATAACAATTTACGGTGAATCTTCTTACAAGCATTTTTAATGTCAGAAATTTAGTGAATAAAAAGTAAGGAATCAAAATAAAATGAAAAAAGACATGTTTTATTTTGGGCTATTACCAGCCTATTTTGTTTCATAAATACCTTTAATAGAACATGTAAACTCTTTATTTAAATTTAGAAATAGTGCCTCACAAATGTAAAAAAATAGGCATCTCAGACTTATAATGAGTTTCACGTGGCATTACGAAATAAACTGAACATGAGGTTTAGTCGCAATCATCATATTTAGACAGAAAACTGGCAATATTTAGCTTACACTTATTAAAATTACTTCACTGATATTGTGAATGTTATATATAAAATTCATTAATATATTTAAGACTTTTTTTATAAAAAGAAGACAAAATTTTCGTTCTATGTAGTTAAATTTAGTTTGAAAATAATTTAATCGCAGTTGGATAGGCATTACATAATTTGGAATTGATATATCATCATTTCTATTGAGACATAATACAAAACGCAATATTACAAAAATATTTTATTTTACAGTTATAATTTGAAATGTAACAAGGAATTAAATATTTGACATGTGATTTAAATGGGAAGACATTGAAAAAGATTGCATTTGAAGAACATTATTATAAACAATTTAATTAATTTAAACACAATTTATAAGGTACTGTTTGTAACAAGCATATTTAATATAAACACAAGTGTGTAATTAAAACAAAACGACAGTAATTTAATTTAATTTATTCTGGCATATTTTGTTTTATATAAGTACCTCTAATCAATTATAAATTGTATTTAAATTTAAAAACTCTGCAATACAAATGCAGAATAATATATATCCTTGACATAGCATGAGTTTTATATGGCATTTTAAAATAAATCGAACATAGGGACGTAATCATCATTTAAGGTATCCGACTACGTTCGAAACTGTGATTTTAAAAAGGCGCATTAATGGATACTTTTCATGATATTTAGTGTTACTTAGATTAGAATTCATGTATGAAATTGTTTTAAGGATATTTTGACAAAAATTATTTAAATATAATATTTCGGCAAAAAATTAACATAGAATAATCTTTTTTTCAAAATGTTCAACTTTGGTGAAATTGCTCCTATTATAATAATATTTCACCTGTGTATAGCTCAGACCTCTGTAGAGAGGCTCAACTAAGATTTTTGAGAAATCCACATTATTTTCAGAGTTACAACCATTTGAAATAATTATCGGCGTTTTTTCTTAAAATTTCTCCCCTCTGTTGTCGTAAAACATCGATAAACCCACTTCTAAGTTATATAGCAACTAAAATTCTATTTGAGCCTCTGTACAGAGATCTAAGCTATATACCGGCAAAATATTATTATAATAGAAGCATTTTTCACAAAAGGAGAATATTTTGAAAATGGGTCATTCTATGTTCATTTTTTATCAAATTTTTGTACCTAAATAATTTTTTATTGTAATACTGTTATTAAAACAGTTTTATATACATTTTCTAAGCTAAGTGACACTAAATATCATAAATATTATCCATTTATACGCTTTTGCAAAATCACGGTTCCGAACGTAGTCGGATACCTTAAATAATTGAACTTCTTTATTCTTAATTGAATTTCTTCTTTTGGCCGTGTATTAGCATTTCTCAAACTGGGGGGGGGGGGGCTCACTCCTCTTAAGGTGCGTAATAACCCTAACAGGGGAAGTGAGAGTATGGAACAGTCGAAAATAAAAGATTTTACAAAAGTATTAATTTACTGAAAGAAAGCGAAAGAAAATACATTCTGATATAATAATAAAAATAGTAATAATAATAATAATAATAATGATAATATATATATATATATATATATATATACAAATAACTATAAAATCTAAGTATAACTAGCCAAGTTATACTTAGGCATAGTAGTACAATAACAAACTCCTGGCCTTACGAACCAAGATTGCAGGTTTAAACAAGTTTTAGGGCTAGCAAACCTTCACCTGTAATTTGCCTAAACCACTGAGCCAAAGGAAAAGGAAGGAATAATATTAGAAGAAATTTAAATATTACCAATATAATCACTTTACTATAAAAATATAACTATAAAATTATAGCCTACTACTATTAACAGTTATAGATTTAAAGTCGATGCAAAAAGGCAGATTGTTACTTCGTGAGTATAGTAACTAGTTATGTTTTCCGCCAAATACAACAGACAGCAGTTCCGCATAAAGAAAGTTAACAAAAAATGAAAGAATAATATACACAGTCTCTCTCTCTCTCTATATATATATATATGTGCGTTTAAAAAACCATAAATATATATTGATATAAAAATTTGTAGAAAATAAATGATTGCAAGAATATTTAAATAAAAATATTATTAATTTATTAAACATATGGTGCCATCTATGGAATAATTGTATAATTAACTAAAAATACTAATATTAAAAAATAATGTCAATAATAATTATTAATACATATTGTATTTTTTCACTGAGAATATATATATATATATATATATATACTTTTAAGTGTGTCAGTACTGCACAATCACTTCACTATTAATTCGTCAAGTTAAGAACAAATTTCATACTTATTAATTATATTCACACAAGTGTTTTTTTCTTCGCTTGATAATGTGTAGGAATTATAATTAAAGATATGTTGCAGTTTTTGCGTCAACGTATATTATTATAACATCCAGTACAATATTATTCTATGGAGGGTGCGCGATGAAAATTATGACTAAAAATTGGATCGCAAATATTCAACGTTTGCGAAGCACTGCCATAAGTTATTATAATCCGAATTAATGTAAGATCTTTAAATCACATTCTATCACTTTTGTACAATTTTTCTGAGGTTCTATCAGACAAATTTGAAATCTAACCTGAGTAAAAAGGCATTTCCGATATAAAAATATATATGTTTACTGTCCTAGAGTTTGTAAACTAGCAACTTTTCTGACAACTCTCACAAAACCTGTTTCATTCACATCTGACTTAATAACTTTATTTAATATATGAAATTTATATTTCTTGGTACATGATGAACTTTTAATGCAAAAGTTAACCTTATATGTTTGAGATTCTTTGCCCACAGGCAACGATTCAGCAAAGTTCAATTTAGTTAAAATTTACATATTTACACATTTTCGAATTATAATTGAAGCCCATGCATATGAACTAGCAGTTCATATCGATGAATATAGATGTACATTATATATTCTGGAAACAATCTATATTCATTTCTAAGCTTAAATCATAACTTTAAATATGAAATATGAAGCGAAATGGATTTAAATACTTCAACCAAAGCTTCCTTTACTTAATATTTATCGATTTAGGAATGCTTAGAATAGGTAATAAATCTAGAAATCAATGCTTAGTTACATTTTTATAAGTTTATCATAAAGCTATATTACTTTGTAAAAAGAATTATTTACAGGATCTTTTTTAAGGCATCTATTGTTTTTAATCCCCGATTATCTAAATAAGTTAAGAAAAAAAAGTAAATACAGAGATTTCTTTTCTTATCTGAAATTATTTTTTTTTCACCTTTGTTTAGAGATTTAATGGAATCACAGTCATATTTAATAAAACAAAAATTACTCTTTTTTTTAAAAAAAAATTAATTTATGATTTTTTAAATAGAATTTATGCTGAAGTATTTCTTATTCTATTTGCAAATATGGAACAAAAATTATAAACTAAAACATATTATCTCAATGAAATACTATTTTATATGTATGCTTTTCGTATTATTTGTTAACAGTTTGGATGGGGTAGAAAAACGATTATCGCAAACAAATTAATCAAAGTTTTTGCTAAATCAAGAAACCCCTATAAATTCTTCTAATTACTCAGAAAATTTTTTTACTTATCTTTTCTTTTTGTTATTTGTTGTTACTCTTCGATATTCGGGAAAGTAATTCTCATAAAAAGTTTATATATATATATATATATATATATATATATATATATATATATATATAAGCCTGTACTTGGATTTTAATATTTTTATTTGACGTAATACTACACTTATGCGAACTCACAGAATACACGATTACCAAAATTTAAAATGCATTTAACTAAGCCTACATTAGTACAGAGGATTTGAAATCTCATTTTTTTACTATTAAAAACAAAACAAACGTGATTCCACGCACATGCGTGAAACGAAATGTCAGTTGCGGTTGATAAAAGTGTTACCAGACACAACAACGACAGTCATTTTTTTTAATTGGTTGTTGTTTTGTCCACTGAAATATGCACACAAATTCAATTTAAGACGAAAGATTCATATGGAAGTATTTTAAAAGTTAATTGATTATTGATGAAATTTTATCAGCTCTTTTGGTCCAATTTGCAAATTATTAAATATAATAACTGAGAAAGTTATAGGGCTTTAGAACATTTTATTTGAATTGTTAAAACGTGCTACTTAATGTTGTAGTCCTTAAAATATTTTAGTTGAGATTTTTTTTAGTGTTCATTAACAAATATATAATTTCTTTTAAATATCTTAATATTTTTAAAGCACCACTTAGAAGTTTTATATAGATATTTCGATTGGTATTGTCTTAGAGCCCACTGATATATAGGAATTTTATTTTGAAGTCTAGTTTTCCTGTAAATAAATCATTTCCTCTGCAATATCGATTTGCAATTACCATCAAGGCTTTAAAGTTTGTAAATATTTGATTTCGAGCGATTTAATTTCGAAGGAAATGTCAGAAACTTATTTTACTTCTCCATTCCATAGCCACAACTTTCGCATGTCTTTGAAAGTGAAGTTTGTTGCCTTCGGTTAAGAGACTGCATTAGTAAACATTTTTATATTTCTGCTGTAGCTACAAAGTCACCTTCATGCTTGGTATTAAAAAAATACACTTTCAGAAACTTTTAGACTAGAAAATGTTAGAAAATACACCTTATTTGTACAGTTTTTAACATCAATCATTAGAAGCCAAATCTTAATCATTTGCATATTCTGTCAAGGTTTGTGGAAACATAATTTCGTCTCATTCGAATAAATGTTTCTTGGTGTATCACTCTTCATGTTACAGAATGTGTCTAATTTTTGATCTGAACTTTAATAGTTTCATATTAGCGATAAAAGTCTACTCAGTCACTTCTTTTGAGCTATATTAGACCATGGACTCGTCTTCTTGCTGTCAACGACTCTGTTAGAGCATTACAAACTAAAAAAAATATTTGTGTAATAGTCATACACGGGAAGATGCTAGAAATTATTATGATATAACAATAAAATTCGGTTGAACGTGCAAAAGTGACGAAGATAACTTTTGTAGTGTACCAAAAAAAAAGAGTTTAGTTTCATTTGTCTCTGTTCATCTGTCAAAGAATCACTGTTATATAGTTATTATTTTTTACCATTATAAATTTCAAATTTAAAAGACATTTACACTGGTTTTGTACTACCTATAATTCGCTATATATAAATATATGTCATAATTCAGCGACCCAGTAACGCGAGAACTATGTAGTCTGTATTGAAGTTCCTATTCCTTTGTAGGGAGAACACTGAGACAACGTGTTACAATGGCTTTTAACAAGCAAAAGAACCCCAACTTAGGGGGATGACGATATTTAAATAGGGAAAGTTAGAAGAGATAGCGAACAGGAAAATTCCCCGAAAGCCATGATTTATGGGGGTTTTCCAGGACTCTACTGGTTCTGTGCTTCCAGACAGAGGTTGTACTAAGCCTACATGAAATATTTAGAGACTGTAGAGGAAAAGATGACGAAAAATATGGCATTCATTTTACTTCATGTAAGTTTTACTTTACAGTTTACGAATATAAATACCTATTTTTATATTATATATATATATACTTTATTTTTGTTTATCAATAGGAAAGTTTGTTAAAAATTTTTGGTAAATAATTTTAATCCAAATTAAAGATCCAAAAAATGTTAATCCACGGTTCTTTGATACAACATAAGTTAAGCGCAAGGTTCCCTAAGGGCAGGATTCTTTTAATGCTGAATTCCAAATCCTTCCAGTTACCACAGGTAAAGTTTCTAGATTTTTAATTATTAGACCAACAACTTGAAATTTGACAAGTTTATTTTGTTGAGTAGAGATCTGCTAAGAGCATTTGTGATTCCCAAAGAGTGAGGTTGAAGAGGCGTTATGCACTCATTGCCATAAAAAACAGTTCACTAAGAAGAAGGAGTGGGATTGTTAAGGAACTTGGCATGAAGGGCATGCGTTATTGCAATTGTTGAATAGTTATTTGTTTTGTATTGTATCAATGTATGTACGTATCAAATTTTATTAAAATCGGTACAGTAGTTTTAGAGGTAATCGATCAAGTCTGCAAATTCTCTTAATTTCTTGCACCAGTGTATATATGCATATATGTGTGTGTGTTTGCATGCGTGTGTGTAACATGAAGATATGTATTAGAAAACTGCTAAAATATAAATTTTTGATTAAAAGGGATCGGAATACAGAAACAAATACTATTTAGAGTACTTATAAAATAATCTAAATGATAAGACTGTGGTTGTCACATTACGTCTCCTAGGGCAATTTTTAATCTATAGAATTTTTGAATTGTACTTGCTAAATTATTTTTAATTAACATTGTCTTTATGGTTTATTCATCATTTCATCACACTAATATTAAAAACTGAAAATGATTTTTCTCGATTTTTGCTCAGTGTTAATGCTCATGTAAACTTTGGCATGTTGGCGCCACATCTTGGCGAATTTTAGAACTGTAACAAATAATGGCAATGCTTAGGGTTGCCGCTGCAATGTGGTTTGTATCAACTCTAATGCTTTGTAAAAATATTTCAGTTCGTTTGAAAGAGAGACTTTTGACGGCTCACGCGTCTTTTCTCTAACATAACCTCTGTGTTCTTTGACGGCCAAGATTAATGGCAAATCTTTTCCAACCCAAATCCAAGAAGTGAAACGAAGGTGTAGATGCAAATAAGATAGCCTTTAAAAGGACAGAAGTTTTAGTAAGCGGGATGGCAATTTAGAGAAAGCTCTGTTTGTAAAAGGTAGAAGTGTAATTTGACGGCCTACCCAAGAATCACGGACATCTAGCCAATACTACAAGGTGCATACTATTGCACTCGAGCCTAACTGAATATCTGAAGTTGATTGAATCGTTGCGGAAATTCAAGGCAGGAAGATTATTTTCCGAAATCGAATATATTATTAGGATTGAGAGTAGGCGGATAATATAATTATTTAGATAAGTGATCCAATTGCGCGATCTGTGTTAACTACGGCTACGTGTTTTGGTTTATTCTCACTTAATATAAGATATATATATCACTTAATGTTCAATATATAAGTAATTTAAGTTAAACTCTTAATAAAAGTCATATTAAGAATTCTAAAATGTCTCTTCATTTCGAGAATCCCACACCTCTAACTTACGCTGAAACCCCACGATATCGTCGACAAAGATTGGCCATATCACAGACTTCATATCGGAAGTCGCATGAATAAAATTTGGATTTAAATAATAATTTCGAGTACAGTCCATTAAATTAATAACCCAACACTCAGCGATATTTTACCGGAATTCGGTTTTAAGAAAATATATACAGTCGAACCCCTCCATATTACGAGCAACTATATTGCGAATTTTTCTATAGTGCAAACTTTTTTCTTCTACCAAGAACATTTCACAATTTTCTTCGTAAAATAACCTCCCAATAGCGAATTATATTTTCTATATAACGAATTTTTTTTTCTTTTGTGGTTCAGTTTCTTCTCTTCCTATGTTTAAAGGATTTCTGGACATTTCAAGATATTCTCACTTTTAACACTTTTTATAGTGCGCATAAATCTTGATCTGTTTTTATTAAGTTCCTAACTCATTGGGAGTAATATATGTCTGAGTCTATCTATTTATATAAATTTTAACGCAGTAATATAACGTCAAGCATTTCATAAAATTCTCGGTATACACTTGCGAAAAAATAGCCCTTAAATATTTACAATAATAAATCTGTCATTGCATGTTGTTTCATGAATTGTATATGAATCATTCCTAAATTTCTAAAAAGTAAGTGAAACTATATCCCAAAACTGAGCTATAATAAAGAAGTATTCTAGTCAAAGGAAAATATAGAACTATTTAGTAAAACTTTAATAATTAAGTTCATGTCAGTAATTGAATTTAACTCAAGATTCCGAGAAGTCTCTAAGGCTTTTATTGCAATTTTGGTCAGATTGTTTTTTCAGATTCAACTAAGATTAAGAGTTATGGAGTACATTTTAGTTATTAATGTGCTTTCTTCTTCATCCTTTCAAAAAATAACTTAAAGTTGAATACCAAGTAAAAGTTTAATTTTCTTGAGGATGAAGCAACTAAATATAAAGGAGTAAATATATATACATAGATTCAATAATATTTATTGAATTTGGAACACATGATGTATTTGAATGTTTTAGAACATGAAACACCTGCATGAATAATTTGAAAGATAATATTACCATTTACCTTATTTACTCGAATCTAAGCTGCACTTTTTCCTCCCAATGTTATAACTCTAGTGAAAATTGTGTGCGACTTAAAAGAGGGAAAAAAAATGTTGGATGGAGTATTTAGAGCAATTACAGGTTTATGTATGTATATTTAAAGGTTTAAACTACTGATAAAATATCTAATTATTCACTTCTTTTAAATTCTCACTTTAAATTCATTTTAATTTCGTAAAACTGGATATCGATTAACCATTTTATACTATTTTCCTTTTTTCACAAAATCTTGTTGAGAATGAGGAGTGCAGATTAGATTCGAATATAATAATTTAAAGCAATGTAATTATATTCAAATATAATTTTATGTGTTTTTTTTTTTTTTTTTTTTCATTTTACGTAGAAAAACAATTCATATATTGTAACAAAACCTATTTTTTTAATGGATGATTTTTCATGTTTAAAAGATAAAACTTGAGCTAAATTTTAAATTTTTAACTATTACTAATAAATGAAAGTAACATCAAGACATATCTAAATAAAATTCTAAATACAAATTAATACCTATGTACCTACATTGTGAGAGGTTGCCTTGTCTCTCTTGGGCACCTAGACATGTGGGAGGTAGGGAAGAAACAATTGACATTATATAATCAATCTATTTATTTATCACACAATGAAAAGACACAAATCCAATTAATAATAGTAAGAGAATGTCTGGATGCTAACCTCGAAAGTGAAACAACGACGGGAATACACGAATGATTAGGGGACTATCAAACTCTATCCTTACTTTATAAAGTATCTAATTTATTATCCATTTTAATATAATATCAATTTAATCTCAGTGAACTATATATCGTCACTTTAAAGATTCCTCCTAATAAATCTCTTAATCACAACAATTCAAGTATGATACCTTCAATAACAGTCTCACCTGTGGTTTCTGGCTTACTTCCTCTCCTACTCTCCATTCTAGCTAGAAAACTTCGACTATATATAATAAATATTTTTGAATATTTTCTTCTTCCGAAGGGTTAGTTGTGAATAACGCGAACTGAGAGCCGAAAGTTTTCTCAAAAGGATTAGTTGAAGGATCGCGGATAGATCCGTCACAAATTTGTAAGCTACAACTATTAGTTTTTATATCTTTGGTTTCAAGAATGAAGAAACTTCTGATGATTTAATCATAGAATTACCCTGTAAGTGCTGGTATCTCACTATATTAGTATTTTTTTTTTTATTAAACATGCTAAGGTGCATTACATGAAAAACTTAGCTTTCAAAACAAACACATTCAATTAAAATATCAAGTATGGCAAAAGTAGTAGAAAATAATCAGCCAAAAATTACCGTCCATGGTCAGTTATTGTAATGGAATCTCTTATCGAGCAGCAAAACTGCAATCGAAATGCATTTTTTTAGGGTATAATTATTGAAAAGGGGGGAAAAACTGTATTTCGGCTCACACTTCTGTATATTTTCGTTGCAATTGCTGTAGATCAAGCAATGTTGATTTATTTGACCAATTCGTAAATAGAACACATCCTGCGTCTTGTCCTAACTAACATACAGAATTCACTGTCTGTAATTTCCGTCGTGGGGCCCTACTAACGTCAAGACACTTTTTGCATGAATTACTTTATAAATGAATACCTTAAAAGTGCAATGCCCATTTGAACATTTTTCACGCAGTACAACATTGACTTTTTAGTATGTTAACATATTGCTGCCCCGTGACTTTTAGGATACCAGTGCATTCATATATCCTGAGAAATGAAAGGATTCCTGATAATCGTATTTTATACCTATATGAGGATATTGGTAGCAAAATATATAGACGTCCATTTTCAGAGGATCCCTTCCCATGTTAACGTCCCTGGAAATGAAGTCACGGATTTCTTGGCCAAAAGAGGCTGCTCTGAGATTGCGATCAATAATTATGCACTCACATATCGAGAGATTTACTCTAATGAAAATTAAGGACAAGCAAGTCATGATGGCTCCTCTCGACCCAATGGGATTGTAGAAAAAGCCCTGGGGGTGCTTTGGAATTTGACGGCATTTGGAAAGCATGAAACTTCGAATCTGGCCTTAAGGTTTTCCAGACTTGTTCGAAGTGTCACCTATTACCAGCCTCTCCTAAACATATCCTCGATTGTTCGGGGGTTCGCTTTGGAAGATGTCCATGCGAGTCCACTTCTGGTGCTGGACTTTGCTAGGTTTAATGGTCTCATGGATCTGATCTAGCTGCCACTAGATCCTGAAGGATTGGACACAATACAACAACAGATATTAGTAACTATCATTCTAAACTAAACTTAGTGGCTCAACAGCCCATGAAGTTCAAGGCCTACTCAGTATACATAACCATTGGGCTCTGAGGTGCATGAGGAGATGTCTGATTATTCAAAAGCGAAACCCTAGTGCTTAGTCCCCAAGCAAGCCTGGTACTCATTTATCCACCCATTGAAGTGATGAAAGGCTTAGCAGACCTTACCCAACCTATAACTTCGAGGTGTTGGCAAAGCCCAAGGACCGAACCCCAGACTTGTGGCGTGGAAGCCCGATACACTACCACTGGGCCTCAACTATTATGCTAATAAATTTACTTTTGAGCTACATTTTAAAAGTGAAATTATTCTTAGCATTTAAGTTATTGAAATTATATTCAATTGAATATGAATATTATGTTGTAGACTAATGCACTTAATTATATATTTGAATAAAATATGTTAAAAATTTTACAAATATAGAGTTAATGGCAAGGATAGGCAACTAGAGCTTCCTATGAAGATTTTTTTCCCAGCCAAAGTAGTCAGAAAATTCTTCATGAAACACAATTTCTTTTAATGCGTTTCCAAAAATGCATCTCGTATTTTACACTAGGACGGTGACATTAACACATGTACAATCTTTTGTAACTAAAAATAAAGGCGAAGGGGAAACAAACTATGAAAAAGTGTTATATGATACATTTGTGTATATGTTTCATTGAAATTAATTACAAAATGAAAAAAAAAATGCTTGCAATCAGGGTTTTGATCATAACTTTTTTTCGTTTTGGTTTAACTAAAAAATTATATCGGCTTAGTTTCAGTTTTTATTTTACCAAAAATAACAGTTTTGGGTTCGGTTTTAAAAAAGAATGATTTTTATTTATTTATTTATATTCTTATATGAACTAAAAATATAACTTTACCATAAATAAAAAAAAAAATTTAATTCTATTATCAAAATTTAGAAAATTTTATTCTTTTTTTTTAATGGTACACAATATGAATTGATACAATCAACCAGCATGTATGATAGGAGCGGTGAGCAGAAAACGGCGAGAATTGGCATTGTTATCCATTATCAAAATAGTATTTGGCAACTAGGTTCATGATTAGGTCGATTATGATTCCCTCGTCACTTGCTGCTCACATCGTGATCTTGGTCTTGCAATAATTATGTAAAAAATATGTTTTTTTTTTATTTATTTAACACATGGAAATTGCCTCTAATTATTATTAATATACTTTCTAACATGGTTTCACTTAGATTACTTTTATTTTCTCGGATAATAAATTTCAAACCTGAAACCTTCGAGAAGCATTGTACATGTAATGATGATAATTATTGTTGACGTTAAATTAGAAAATATTGATAAGCTCGTTACAGTAACAAATTTACTGAAATGAACCGATATTCTTGTCGGTTCGGTTCTGGTTTTCGCTTCAACCAAACTATTGGTTTTTTCCGGTTTTTGGTTCAGTTTCATTTCGAAGCCCTGTTTGCAACTGTAAATATGAAATTAGAACAGCAGACTAAAACTACCACTATTTTATTTTTCTTATATTTATTGAATTTTTTGGTACCATTTATACCTTTTTTGAGAAGTAAAGTTAACTAATGTATATAAATCATTTTATAAAGGTGTGGCCCTCCCATATCTCTCGCTTCCATTTTAAGCAGATAATATAAAGTCGACATTTTATCATTTGATCTAATTTAAAACAATCGCATAGTAACAATCACATTTATAAATTGAATATTGCAGCTGATCTTAGGCATGGAAAATAAATAAAATGCTGTGGACATTTCATTTTTTTTAAGTGAAAACTTCTTTAGCCGCGTTAGGCAATTTTTGGTAGGGGAAAGTCTTATGGGTTCGCGTCACCGACATGCTCATGACTGGCGCAAGCGCAGTGTGCTGTGCGCCTTAGTTGGATGGGTGAAATTTCGTGCGTTCGCGTCACCGACATGCTTATAGCAGTATATCTGTAGTTATACAGCTGACATATAGTGCTGTGTATATCTTATAAGTGAAATTGAATAGATTTAGTGAAAAGTTCAATGTGTATATACTGTGTATTGTTGAAATAGTGTTTTTGTTTGATTATTATTTGAATCGTGTAATTGAAGAATCATTGTGCAGTACAATAGTGAACACTAAATAAACATACCAATATTTTTAAGATAAAAAAATAAATAACAGAAAATTATTTTAAATACTCGTATTTTTTGGCGTTGGAAAATTTTATACTATTTAAAATTATTTTAAATCTTCGTATTTATATTCTGGCGTTTGAAAATTTTGTATTAATTATTTTCTAATATTTAACCTCTGCAATGCGTCACGCAATCCGGATTAGTATTTCTCAGTGGCTTAGTCGTTTTTTACTACGGTGGTAAGACAGACTTCTAGTTGCTCAATCATATTTTCATCGTGGATTTTGAAATTAAAAATTTTATAACATCTAATATTAATTCAAGATTAATGTGTTGAAGTTTAAAATATGGTTATTAATGCAAAATTATAGTTTATTACCTTATATATATATATATATATCTCATTAAAATCTTTAGTTTAAAATAATGAAAATGAATCCGACTTTTTCATTAAATATTTTATTTTATTTAAAAATTTAATAATTCGAAATTATATAAAATGGCACTGTTGGAAAATTGTGTTACTTAGAGAGAGATGAAAATCATGATATCATAAGAATTTGGATGATATTTAAAAAACTATGTGGACGAAAACGAGCTACTAAAACGAGGAATCTTAGTGTCCGCCTTAATCTTGATGATGATGCTGTGCCAATCACTCTTCACACACACACACACACAAACACAAACACACACATTATCCATACCACTCAATAACAATAAAACCATAATAGCTAAACGAAAACATTTTCTACTTATTTCTACTTTGACAATGACAGTTCTCAAATCACAGGGAATTAATTATGATGTTATTGTCTACGAAAACGATCGCAAACATCCTAGAGAATTAGCATACGTAGCTTTAAGAAGAGTAACGAGGATTCAAGGTTTATTTTTGGTTACTCAAGAAAATATTAGCAGCAGCCGGAAATTTTGGATTGGTAGAAGAGGAATACCTCTAAATGCTTCAGAAACAGATAAACATCATAAAAGATCAGCAAGTCATCGAGAAGATTTAACGTTAGAATTGAAAAGGTTACAAAACAATACTCTAGAAACAATCCCCAAAACCTTTCTAGAATTCATCTCCAACAAGAAAGGATTATAGATATTTTCATGAATTGTCAAAGTTAGCATGCGCATGAAGCTGACCTAAAAAATGATGCTATCGTAAAAAAGTCAAATGCTCTGCTTTTGTCAGAAATTCGTATAAAAAACTAAGAGAATCCCTTGATCTTCCGAATTTCAACTTTGTTGCAAATTATAAAAGACCCGAAGTTCCAACAGCAGGCGTAGCTATTTATCACAATACTCAAGATACGTCACACTTCATTGCTTCACATATAGACATACATACTAAATTCACTAGAAGCATTGGTGTTAATGTTTCTGATATAGGCGAAACATGCGTTGCTCGTTAGATTTCAAAAATGGGCAATACATATTAATGGTTGCCGTTTACATTTCGCCAGGAAAATCTATGAGACAGATACTACAATTTTTATTCGAAAATTTGATTCTTTATACAAAAGAAGGTTATGAAGTATTCGAAAAGATATTTGGTGAAAAATATGATAATGTACCAAGGATTTGAAGTGGAGACTTCAATATTAACCTTGCAGATGATAAAAATCTACCACTAATTGAATTTCTAAATGAAACACTTAATTTAAATATGTCCAATGATCGAAAACTCAGTACTACAAAATATAAAACGACGATCGGTGAGGTTTTTACGCGATACTTAGATAAATTTGAATCAAACATTTTCCTTTCTTACTTTGGTTACCATAAGCCTACTTATCTTTTTTAGAACAAAATGTGAAAAATAATTGAAAGTACAAAAAGTCTAATTATTGTTGAAATTAATGATGACAATGATGTAAGCAATTAAAATAATGTTAAAAATCAAGTACATTGAAATTCAAGCAAATACAAATACTATCCAGAAATAATATAATTGTATATTAATTGTTATTTCAATTGTATTGTATTTATATTTTGCCATGATCTTGTACAGCCTGTAATATATTTGAATAATAAAAAATCATATGAACATGCATGTAATTGTTGCTCGGAGTGTCAATAGATGTGAAAACCAGATTGATGTTGATAATTTTAATTCAAACATTATGAAATTTCAAATTTTAATACTAAAAAAGTTCTAAGTTTTCATTTCTATCGACAGTCTCTATAACTGCCAATTTTTTTTAAAGAAAACATGTCATATATTTTCTCCAACAACATTTTGTTTTACTGTTCTTCAATATTTATTACTCTAGAACAAGACTGAAGCTTTAGTTGTGGCATATTTCGTTAAAACATTGTGGCTCGAATTATTGTTTTCAAAAATCTCCAGAGGACATAGCACAATTTTACTTTCATCTCATATTAGTTAACATACAGTGTGACATAGCCATCCTGTGATGACTATGTCTATTAGGATCCGCGTAAGCTAGAGGTGTGGGATTATCAAAATGATGAGACATATTGGATTCTTAATACAACTTTTATTAAGAATAACTTATATTACTTAATTCTAATTGACAACTTTCTTAAAGTGAGAGTTAACACCCAATTAAACCTTATATTCAAGTCAGATCGCGCAACTAGATCATTTATCTTAATTATAATAAATTAACTGATTAATCTAACTTCCTATACAAAATATTACCTTTTGCAGAGTCTCCTTCCTTCAGTGATTGAGTAACACCTATAATTTAATTTTATATGAACGTATCCTTATTCCAGAGCTATAGGACATCTAACTCTTGATCCGAATGATTCCACACTAAGTTATCTCTAAACTTGCCGCGCTTTCTCATCAAAGCTTCTATCCTTTTAAAGTATATCTCATTTACATATTTGATCCGTTTATCTTCTTGGTATTGGGTTGGAAAGGTTTTGCCATTAATCGTGGCCGTCAAAGAACTTAGGAGTTATGTTAGAAGAAGTACGCGAGAGACGTCACAACAGTAGTAGGAAAACTGAATAGTATATTTTGATATAAATGTGTTTATTATTCCCAAACAACTTATACACGAACTCTAAAAACAGTTGATGAAATTGGATAGTATTCCTTATTTTTTGTTTTATGGCGAAAATATTTCTGGTTTAAAAGGATATTTTATTAATTTTTTAAAATTTAATACATGCAATTTTATACAAAAATCCAAAAACATGACCATGTCTCCCCCCCTCCCCCCTGGAAATAAGCATACAAATGAGCATACTAGCAAGGAAATGTGTAACGAATTCACTTGTAACTTAAGATATTTTGCTGAAAGAATGAATACATTTGATGCAGTCGTCGAAGGATTAATGCCTTTTGACATTTTAAGTGCTCTCAGGACTCTTAAATTGCAAATTTTTCAATTTCTTGAAATAAAAATGCATGTTAAAGCTTCCATATTTCTTAGCATTTTGTTGTAAAAATTGTGTTGATACTGTGAAAATTTCCGAAGTTATTGAGAAATATGTAGTGAAACTTAAACGAAAACCACATCTCTTTCTTATATTTAACTTCATTTTTCACAAAACCAAAAGTTTTAGCTTCCGCGCAGGATTTCTCTGAAACTTTTTATTATATCAATTTGGAATTTTATGCAAGTGTTCAAATTAAGGCTCTTCATAACTTATACATATATTTTAAAAAAAGAAAAAAAATAGCAGAATTCTTTTTTTATTTAAATTTTAATTAATTTTTTTATTAAAATTTTAAAATTTTCGTTATAATTGTATTTAAAAGATTTTTTTTTCCTTCTAAATTTCTTAAAAGTTAGTATAACTTCAAAAGTGAACATTTTTATACCAAGTAAAATTAATTTCGTAAAATTTGATCAATTTTGTACTTTAGAATCCTGAGCGGTGTAAAATACTAATTTTTATACTTTTGAAAAATTGTCCAATTTTTATTTCTGTATAACTATTTAAATTTTTTCTCAAATTCGCTGAAAATTTGTGAAATAATGTAAATATATATGATTATCGTGTGATAAAAATTTAAAAATATTCTTTTGTTTTATTGCTTAGTTACCTTGGTTTGAAGAAAGATGTTTTTTTCGAGTGCACGGATATATGTTAAGAGTCATGAGAGCCCTGAAAACTCGCGTTTCATTGACGAGCACAAACATGAAGGGATACAACAAAGACACGTAAAAGCAACAAAGGGACAAAAACATCCTTTTTTCGCTCTGGGGATCTCAGCTTTTATCGGTTTTGTCAAACACGTTAGCTTTTAGAAACTTATTATTTTCTGTAAAGACTTTTGTGATTGTTCAGAATACAAGGATGTGATGCAAGATCACTTCATCTTTTTTTTTTAAAAATCACGAAAGTAGCAGTTTTTAGGATATAAAGTTATGGTTATTTCCCATAAAGGGGGTAAGCTAAAAATTAATTTTCACGCGAGGTATTCGAGGGCTGATTACTATTATGAATTAAATAAAATCCTTCTAGAGAAAGTTTGTGAATTATTATAATTACAGTCGAACTTCTATATAACGAACCTCTATATTGCAAATTTTTATATAAATAGAACTTTTTTTTCTGGAACCTTGAACATTTCACGATTTTCTTCGTAAAATAACCTCTCTATAGCGAAGTGCATTTTCTGTATAACGAACTTTTTCTTTTGTGATTCCTTTTTTCCCCCTTCCTATTTTTAAAGTATTTCTGAACATTTCAAAAAAGTTATTCTCTATTTAACACATTAAATGGTGGTCATTAATTTCGAGCTGGTTTTATTAGATCCTAACACACCGAAAGCAATAGAGTTCTGGACGATTCATCCAAGAAGTGCAACCGTTAAAACTCTCATTATCCAGTTCACTAGAAACATTTTCACTGTCCCCTTTCACACTTAGTTTAATTGTCCCATGACTCCGTGTTCTAGTTATAAAATAACGTATGTTTAATATTACTTGTATGCTTTATATGATAAAATATCCTTCAAATTCATTAATTTTAATATAAATTTTTTTTCTTGATTTTGAAAATACACTTTCTCTCTTTTTTCTATGAGTAAGATGTATAAAATAAACATATATTAATTTTAAAAAAAGTGTGAATAATTTCTTTGTTTAATATGTAGTGTTTATGAATTTAAAATTTGTTTTATGTGGAGTTATATATATATATAAATATAATTTTTATATTATTTTTTTTTGTTATATATATAAATATAATTCTATTGCATCGCGAGCTTTAAAGGCAGTATTTACATAGGAAAGAATATTGTGTGTCCGCAAAAAACACTTATGATTCTAGAATTAAAATGTGTTACATTTTAAATTTAATAATGGAAAAATTCTAATTTGTGAGCCTCAATAAATTTATATGTAAAAATGACTGTATACATTCAAAACCAAAGTTAATGTAAAATTTATAGTCTTAAAGATGCATTGATGCTATTATTGTTTTATTAATCGTAATGCAAGAATTTCTGAGTTCAAAGTATAAACTGTTTAACATTTCTGAATAACTTTATATTTTCATAATGAATTTGTCTTTTTTTATATATTTTAAAATTTTTACCATTTTCAGCTGAAATTTTTCCTAAGTGACCTAGAAAATCACAATTCCATATTTTGTAATAAAATATTATTTAATAAAAACAGTACCATTTCACAACATCGATTTAACTATAAACTTAAAAGTTGTTTTCCAATTGCGAAAATAATACTTCCTTATTCTCTTGCTGCATTTATATAAATTCTAAGGAGGTTGTCAATTCAATCCCATTCAACAACATAATATTATCCATCAAGGTGCCACAGCAAATTCCAGTCCATCATACAGCACTCGCTCGATAATCATCTGTCTAGATTGGACAGATATTCAAGCGACACATCCAAAGATGAATGCATACTGTGTTGGAATTTCAAACTCCCTAAAGTTCAATCCATGCTTCATGAGTATTATGTGAATTGCGGATCACTATTTGCTACTAAAATTCGTAATGCTATATTTTATATTATTTAATAAAGATTATTTCCAATTCTGCTTATACAGTTAGAATTATTTAAGAGGTAACCAGTAATTATCCACATTGTATTTATTAAGCCCCATTTTCTATCATATTTTTAAAAAATCCCTTAACATAATTGCTAATAAAATATATTTTTTTTCTATATTTTTCCTATAATCCTAAATTCTATGGACTGATTTATCTCTATATCTATTTCTCTTTTTGCAACACTTAATTCTCGGGGATTTATATATATATATATA
>BMAV01002562.1:0-10042 GCA_019973955.1 Trichonephila inaurata madagascariensis | reverse complement strand
TATATATATATATAAGGATAATTAAATGAGATTAAAAATTAAATTCCGTATCTAGCACTTAACTCATATTTTTCATTTCATCTTCAAGTATCGAACTAAGCACCCATTTATTTCTTCCGAACATATGGCCTAGCCAATAAACATGTCTAATTCCAGATCGTTATATTTAATAGTCCTATATGTCAGCATTAACTTTCAAGTACAATAATTAAATCCATGATACTTACCCCATCGGTGTTTTAAGTGCTAACCCACTTAAAACACACCGTGGCGTGTTTTTTCCTCCCTGCTCTTAGCATCAGAAGAGAACTTCATTTCAACTGAATGCTTTATATATATATATATATATAATTTTTTATATAATAGCTGTCCTAAGTCAGTAATGTTCATAAAACTGCAGCATCCATTTTATATTTATAATCTCGATTATTTTTTTGTCCTTCATTGTGTGATTTTCCTGCTGTCTATGTGTTTGTCGAATGTAATTGTTTGGATGTTATCTCTTGTTTGTAGAGAATTGGCCTATATATATATATAACGTGAGAAAAAAACTTTTTCAATTTTTACACGTCACCGAAAATGATGCCAAAGTGGCTGTATTTTTTAATTCTTTAAATAATTAGTTTTATTCTATTCTGCGCTTACGAAATCTATTTTACAAGACAATCCATAAGTATATTAGGCTTTCAACAAAGACAATCTTGTGTTTGCTTTTTTTTACCACATGAAAAAACATTATTTTAGAAAAAAATCTTTGAGTAGAAATGGATTATTCTCTTAGAGGATAGAAATTAAATTTCCTTTTGACCTATTTAACATTTTAATATTCATGCAAAAATTAGAAAAATAGAAACATATATCCGAAGACAAAAATAGAGCAATGACAATAATGGAAAAGAAAATGCAAGCCTTTTTATAGATTTATTTTTTAAAGAAATCAGACACACAAAAGAAAAATGTTTCATTAAATTATCGACCAAGAGTGAATATAATTATTTCGTAAAAAATGTAAAATAATTCAATTATAAATTGAAAAGAAATGATTTTAGCATGTATTTTATTCCGTGTTACTTAAAAGATTAAAACTATTTTTATCAAAAGTGATTAACGTAATACCAATAAATGTATGTAGATTTTAAATGATTTGAAAACTTTATAAGGCTTTAATTTTTAATATAAGGTACAATTTTGAAAACAGTTTAAACTGATAAAATATTTCATACTAGGTCTAAGAACAAATTTAAATACATATACTTAAATTACATTGCATTTGAAAGGTTAATTTATGTTTAACTACTAGCACGAGCGAATATATTTCATATCTATTTTTTCTTGTACTAAACAGAAAATGTTTGACAAATAGATTACAATATGTATTGAAAAACCGAACCGAATCACCGCAGAAGTCTGAGAATCTATTATATATATATGCCTGAAATTACACAATGAAGGACATATGAGCAACCGAGATTAAAAATTATAAAATGTATGCTGCAGTATTATAAACATTGCTGACTTAGGACAGCTAATATATAAAATAATTTATATAAAAGTGGGGTAGAACATGTTTTTTGGTCAGCCAACCTTCCCCATTTATGTAAATTATACTGAGCAAAAACCTATTGAAAGTAATGGATAGGAATATCTAAATCCATTACAAGATAGAGGTAACTTACCTAAAAGTTGCACTTAAAAATGCAGAGCCCGCCCTAAATCTGAGTGCAATAAATAAGTTATTGCTAGATTCTGTATATATATATATATATATATATATATATATATATACATATATATATATATATATATATAAACTCAACATTAAACTATTCTTTAAAATAAAATAAAAATCATAAAATATTTATTGATCAATTAAATTGATTTAATTAGTAAATTAGGACTTATGATATTGCTTATTTATCTGATTTTTTATTAGCATCACCCTTTTGATGCTATACTAGGGATAAATGGCGATAGACCTCTCAATTTTGAACCCAAGTTTAAAAAATTTCGCATCACTTCATGTTATTTGAAATTCGTAATTAAAACAAGAATAATAATTGAACAATATGATAAAAGTAAACATTTTATTGCTCAAAAAGAAAATTTAAGTTAAAAAATATATTTTATCTGCTATTTTTATGTAATTTTTATACTAAATCCATATGGTACCTGAATAAAATTTTGTGTCTGAAGTAGAGTTAGAGTAACGAAAGCTGTGTTCCTTTGAGGTAATAAATTCGCGCTTTTTAACTGCTGTATAGTGCTGATGCTCTAAAAAAATTTTTTCAAGGGTATTTGTCCATATTTATTACTATTTTTAATATACATGCTTATATATACACAAACACATACACATACTCACGTACGCACGCACACTCATATAGACGCATGCCCACCCACACACACTGAAATCCTGCGCTTGTGCAGATTGAGAATGTGCTTCGAGTATCTTAACAATTTAATGAAAAAATTAAGCATAATTTATTTATTTGGTATTACTTGCTTAAATACTTAAGACATTTTTTAAAAATATAATTAAGTTGACTGATAATAACATTAACTAAAAATGTTTTACATTAGCCATACTCAAAAATAAACTTTTGAATCAAAACTATATTATAAATCGAATTTAAAATATACCAAACAGAAACTAGCGTTCATAAGAGTAATTACATCCTAATAGTATGTTTAGTATCTTTAAGAAATATTTTTTCACTTAAATTACTTTGTTTGAAATAAAAAAAGCCAAAATATCAAACAATCCACTTTAACAAGGTATATCCTTCTGAGAAAAGGCGGATTTTATACTTGATTCAGTTAGAAACTCTACGAAATCAAACTAAACTCAAATCAGAAATAAGGAGAGGAACACTATCCTTTGAATTGTACAACTGTGATTCAGTATAAGGCTTTAAAAAAAGAAATTGAATTTAGATAGAGTTTACACATTTCTGCTTATATGAAGAAGAAATGGGAGTATTTTGTCACAATAACTATAATTATTTCAACATATAATCAATACTTTTGCTGTTATTAAAGAGATGTTAAATGTGCTCCAAGTACCATTGACATTACTAACCATTTACTATTTTCTCTTCCAGTTAATAATATAACCCATTCTTTAAAATATTTCCCCTACTTTGATTTTAAAAAGTTAAAAATCGTTCTTGACAAAATTTCTTACATATTTTGTGCTATTACATTTAGTGTTTGTTTATATATTGTGCCACATTGCTCTGTTTGTAGTAAAATACGTGAGTGTTTTTAAATAAACACTAGACTTAATCTAAGCATAAATATATAGCCTCAAAGTTTACTTAAAGAAAATCTTGTGTGGAAACCCACTACACTATTTAATATTAAGTGCATAAATATATATATACATAGAACATTTTTATTTTAGTAAGTTATATTTAAAAAGTGGTGCATTTCAATACTGTTCGTTCACAAATGTAATAGCAAAAAAAAAAGAAAAAAACCACTTTGCTAATAAATTTCCGTTGCAGAATATGATACATTTTTGATTAATAGAGTTTAGTATTTGCAATGCACGATAGTATGTTAATTATATTGTTTTTGAAAAAGTAAATTTTTTCAACTAAGGTTTCGAGTTTTTGGATAGTTTCCATTAATTCAATAATATATATATATATGATCCTGAAAAATTTACGAATTAACTACTCAAAGGTACTATCTTGTAAATTGCGGCTTAAAATTTAAAAAAAAATCTTTTATTTTCAATTTCTTACTTCATAAAAGCATTTTTGTGATGAAATATATTTTTTGTTATATACATATAATAGGAATATATATGTACGAGGTGTGACGCACACACACACAAAGAAAAAAAACGAGATTGGTTGAATAAAACCTTGTACGAACAGAATCAGTTTTCTCCTTAATCCCCCCCCCATGACATTAGCACCTTCAAAAAGTAGTTGTGACTACTAAAAACTCATCTACTAAAAACTCCTCTTGGGTTCTTTGGAGCCGAAAAAGGCAAATTCTATTCAACCAAATCCAGAAGTGAAACTTGAATATGCAAATGGGAAACTTTTTAAATAGCAGAAGTTTTACGTAAGCGTATGACCTATTGGGAAGTGATTATGCTAGTCTGAATTAAGCGCGTGAGCTGAAGGAAGAGAAGAAAGCCATCGTTGAATGTGAAGCTATCCGTGACAGAACGATCAAGTCAAGGTGGATCCAATTCCAAACGAGTTAATCTGAATATACTGAGGATCCGAGAGAATTGCGATTAAACAAGATATCAAGGTAGGATAATTCTAGTATCCATTAGTAACTGTGATATAAACAGAGATTAGTAATAGAAGGGAAATTGAAATATAGTGGTTAAGATCGCGCTTATTTGGTAATACGTATTGTGTGTTTTCTTACCTAAGATCCGCTAAGTTATAATATAAATATTATCATTGTTAGTGTTTAAGATCTTAATAAAGACATTTTAAGATCATAGCAACGCCTGGTTCTTCATTCACTCCCACACCTCTAGGTCACGAAGATAACTTAGGAGTAAGGTATCATCCACGGGTGAATACCTCACATAGTTCCATTCAGCATTCGTTGCTGTCATTGCTAGTAACAATTCTGGAACGAGGTTTTTGGAAGGCCCTTCAAGAAATTCTCCGTTTTAGCCTGAACTTCTTCAACCGAGGTAAAATGGGTTTCTTTAAAGCAAGATTTAATTGAATAAAAAAAAATGCATGTTGTCATATCATGAATAAGGAGGATTCTTCCTTACAGTAATAATTTTGCTAGTCAGAAACTGCTTAACAAATAGGGCCGTGTGAGCAGGTCTTGATGCAACAGTCATCCATATTCCCCAATTCTGGCCTTTTTTCTAATGTTTTGACGAAGTCTTTTTACTACATCAATGTAGTTGTGTTAATTAACAGTCTGATCACTGATAAGAGTGAGAACCCAATCATATCATGAGTTTTGGCAACGTTTTGTCTGTAATCGCTTAACTTGGGTTCCCAGCCCTTTCATTATTTTCAATACTGTCCCTTGAAAAACATTTACGCTATTAAAACGCATGTGCATGAGATAAAGTTTCATCTCCATAAGCCTTGGTTAATATTTGAAATGTTTTCGGGGAAGATTTCTTAAGTTTCACAAGTAACTTGATTTGATTCCATATTTTCCCCAGAATACAGTAGCACGTGTTTACTCAATGACGCAGTACTTCCAACTAGCGTGATCGCTTAAAGCGAAACTGGCTACTTGGATAGAGGAGGGAAGTGTGATGACATCATCAAAACAGTTGTTGCTAACTCCACTCTTTTTCCAAGCTACGCACTTAGTCTCGTTTCTTAGTGTCACACTTTGTACATCAATACATCACATAAATATAAAGTTCATAGTTTGTCAATAAAAGTAACTGATTTAAATTTTTCATTTTAGCAATGCTATGCATTAGAAATGTTTGAAATACATTAGTTAATAAAATTATCTAGCCCTAAATGTGTTATTTGTATGATGACAAAAACAAACAAAAAATTACCTAAAGATGGTTTGCTAGATTTAAAACGCATTTATGTTTACAAATAAGCTTTCAAACTATTTTAAGGTATCCGACTACGTTCGGAACCGTGATTTTAAAAAGACACATAAATGGATAATTTTCATGATATTTAGTGTCACTTAGATTAGAATACATGTATAAAATTGTTTTAAGGACATTATCACAAAACAAATTATTTAAATACAATATTTTGGCAAAAAAAAATAACTTAGAATAACCTTTTTTCAAAATGTTCTTCATTGTGAAAAATGCTTCTATTATAATAATATTTTTCCTGTATATAGCTCAGTACAGAGGCTCAACTATTATTTTTGAAAAATTCACATTAATTTCAGAATTACAACCATTTGAAATAATTATCGACGTTTTTTTTCTTAAAATTTCTCCCCTCCGTAGTCGTAAAACATGGATAAACCCACTTCTAAGTTATATATTTCTAAGATTCTAGTTGAGCCTCTGTACAGAGGTCTGAGCTATAGACAGGCAAAATATTAATAGAAGCATTTTTCACAAAAGGAGACTATTTTGAAAATGGGTCATTCTATGTTCATTTTTTGTCAAAATATTGTACTTAAATAATTTTTTGTTGTAATACTATTCTTAAAACAATTTTATACACATTTTCTAATCTAAGTGACACTAAATATCATAAATATTATCCATTTATATGCTTTTGCAAAATCAAGGTTCCGAACGTAGTCGGATCTTGAAGCTGGATATTTCACGTATTTCAGAGAGAAAATACTACACATTTTTTTATTTAATTTTAAGACAGTAAACGCAGCAAAGTCTATTGCTTTTCTAATATTCAACAGTCATAATATTCTACAGGAGAATGCAAGTTTTATACAGGAATAACAAGACTGCATGTTCTACAGAAATAAATGAAACTTTTATTTAGAGATTCCTTTCAAAAGGGGAAAAAAACAGTTGAAGATTGAGTCTTTGTTTTCTTATCCCCAGATGGACTTGAGAAAGAATGAAAGAAAAAGATTTTCGACTCGCGTCTAGAGAATACTGTAAAAAGGTAGTCATTCCACAAGAGTAATCTCGGACACATGCAATCTTCCGTGCTTTTGGTTAAAAGAAACATTTTCTTGCAAGTCGCTTGGGAGGCTCGTTTATTTCTAAACAACGATTCGTATAAAACAATAATAGAGTTTGAATGGAACACTTAAATGTAAGTAATGAATGACTAACATATTCCATTTACCTGCATGTCCATAAGGAAAATTTAATAAGAACTCTGATTAATTTGTGATTTTATATGAGTGTTGTTAGCAGGAGATAGGACAAGGCGCAAGTAACAATTTCCTTATAACTTATGTATGTTCTATATCAACTGTTCTTAAACTGTTGTTCGCGGACCCGTCTTTCATGTAATGTTAACATTTTTCTTTTTTATAGAATCTGAAAGGCTTCGAGGAAAAATTGAAAGGTGTGCCATAAAAGACTACAGACCTAAAATGCCTCTGATGAAAATGTTCTTCTTGAACAAATGTCTTAATCAAGAATATCAATGCAGTCTGCAGCGGAAGAAAGTTTAAGAACCTCAAACACAGTTTAAAAAAGTTATTTTTTTTAATTATTTAAATTCTATTATTTATTTATTTATTTATTTATTGATGAAGCATTATATATTGAGTATTATTTCTGTGAATTTTTATTGAGTGGCATTAAAAAATGTTTTTCCACATTCATAAGCAATTGTCTGTTTTTTTTTAAATACTAAATTTTATTATAGTATTAAAAAAAACTTTATATTAATTTTTATGAATATAAAATTATATCAAAAGTGTGACTCACATTAATATATTTAGGTATTCTCCATTTGTTCTAATATTTTCTAGCGTTAATGTTTAAAAAATCATATTGCATATCTGGGGTCAACAACCTATTGCATGCATGCCACATGTGGCATGTGGTACAATTATCAGTATCAGACTACAAATTTATAAATGTTCGAGTGGATGGAAGTTAATACATTTCTAGTGGACCTTATCTGACAAACATCTTTAGAATTATGCACATTTACGGGATTATGAAAAAATATGAAAGATAACTCTAAATATAAATTTACAGCTATTTTGTAAATTAATGAATGTCATTGCTGGAGAGATATAATTATTTACACGTATTTTGCTTCCCACCTTTGGTTCTACATATCTTAGTAATAAAAAAAAACACTTTCCTTTTACGAAAAAATATTTCGAGTCCACAAAGAAATTCTTTAACAATTGAATGCTGAGAAACGTGTCAAATCAAAAAACAGTATTTTATTCTTGATTTTGAGATATGAAAGTAGAGCGGTGCAAGGACTAATATCTCATTTTAACTTTTATTTATTTATTTATTTTTTTATTTTACCATAATGAAGGGAAGAACTATAATTTACGTTGTCTTTCTCTTATTTTAATAAATATGTCTGAAAATGCATAATATATGTACAATTTTAATTTTTCTAAATGTTAATAAAGAAATAGTTATATTTTATGCCGCTTATTTTTATGTTTAGAAATATTTTTAATTGATCCAAAGCTAATGTATATTATAATAAACAATAAACATCTATATATTGACCTCTGCTCATTAACTCTGCATGCATTATCTTGGGAATCGAATTGTTTAAAAAAATGTCCTACTTTTTGCTGTGTAAATGTTCTGTTGAATCATATTGGTAGATTGGTTTTGCGTGCTTCAGTTAAAAAAATTGCCCACCCCTGTTGTATAGCTTGATTTAATGCTAATGCATGATTATATTGATTTAATCATGAAACAAAAAAAACAAAACAAAAAAAGAAAATTCTTTTATAAACATGCTTTAAGCATGTTTCGAAATAAATTATTTAATTTCAAATAAACTACGTCTGAATAAAAGTATTTGAATACAGTATGAGGTGTGGTTATCAATTGTTTTATATATATAGTTCACTGGCCACAATGTGAAAGCAAAGGATATTGGAGGATTTTTTTTTATTATTTTTTAAATGATTGTATTCTTTCGTTGCCTCTAAGACCGTCATTCCCAAAGTGGGGCATGGCAATATTTTGGTGGGTCATGGACAGGACATGCGACTGACTATACCAAAGACTATTGGGTAATTCGAGAATGAGTTATTAACAGTGAATTGTTTTCTAGTGAATCTGTAGATGTGAATGTTCCTGTTAATGCATACATAAAAATAATTGTATGTATATGTGTAATTGGTACACAAGATATTTCCGGTTTACCCAGTCACGTGACATTCAGTTTGCTTACGTTTAGCCCTGAGTCCACCATAATAACGTATTACTCTGTATTTGTTTATAACAATATGTGACTTAAGTGTAAATTAATGTGCTATGTTACAATTTGGGAAACTAAAGAAAAGGAATACATTATTACTTTTATTTATTTATATATCAATTAAATTCAGCAATTATATAACTTAGCAGTATTTTGCACTTATAAATGGGTTTTTCAATTATTATTATAAGTTCACACTCTCTATATATTTATATACATATCTAGATCAGATTTTCAATCATTAAGGTATCCGACTACGTTCGGAACCGTGATTTTGCAAAAGTGTATAAATGGATAATATTCATGATATTTAGTGTCAATTAGATTAGAATACATGTATAAAATTGTTTTATATAAGAACATTATGACAAAAAATATTATTTAAATACAATACTTTTTTTGGCAAAAAATTAACTTAGAATAACCTTTTTTCCAAATGTTCTCCTTTTGTAAAAAATGCTTCTATTGTATTAATATTTTGCCTGTATTCAGCTCAGATCTCTGAACAAAAGCTCAACTAGAATTTTTGAAACGCATAACTTGGAAGTCGGTTTATCCATGCTTTACGAAAACAGAAGGGAGAAATTTTAAGAAAATACGCCGATCATTATTTCAAATGGTTGTAACTCTGAAAATAATTTGAATTTTTCAAGAATCATAGTTGAGCCTCTCTACTTGAAACCAAATTTTAATATCCAAAAAATAATAATAATAATAATAAATAAATAAACAATTAAATTAAAAAAAAATAGATTGCATAGACATTAGTTATTTCTTTTTGATTACACATATCTATTTAGAACAGAATAATATTTTGGTTAAAAATCATATGTATTCTTATGAATTTTGTATCTAACAAGGTATTCAACTATTCGTAAATAAATTCCTTCTTTTCCACATCTTTGATACAAAATGTACGGATGAAATATCGACTATCTTTCAAGCCTGATCGACTATCTCAAATAATACTCTCAAGAAAGTAGGCACATTTTTTCCACTTCTTTCAAATACTGACGAATATTGAGTTTCTTCCCCTTCCTTGTAACTCAGATACGAAGAATCCGTTATTATATAGCAAACGGAAAAGTATTAGAATTCGAATTTTTCCATTGTCCTTACTAGAATAGGTTTGTTTTTTCTAGCAAATTGTCTTATTCATTTTGAAAGTTTCCTTCTATTTGCTGTATGCTAAATAACAAATTTTAATTTTTATT
>BMAV01002560.1:0-33623 GCA_019973955.1 Trichonephila inaurata madagascariensis | reverse complement strand
GTGTGGGATTTGGTTTGTCGGCGTCCCGCTCGTGATCCGCGTCCTGCAGCTTTAGAAGATGAACTTTTGCTGCTAATACAAGCAATATGGAATTCTCTTCCACAAGCAGACATTCAAAATTTGTTTGACTCCATGCCACGTCGTACAGTAACACTTATTGCAGCACGTGGTGGCTACACCAAATACTGATTTCGGAATACTTAAATTTGGTTAGCCACCACGCGCTTTAAATTTCGGAAATACTTAATATTGTTGTTTTTTTTTTCTTTGAAAATTTCGTCATTTATTTGTACTAATACAAGTCATTTGTGCGTTAAATTTCATTTAATTCTGATGATTCTTTCATGGTGTTGCATATTTTACAAACAGCAGCTTAGTTGTGATCAACAAAGAAATAATTTAAATTAATTAAAAATTTAATTTTAATTTTTAAAGAAAATTAAAAAATACAGACTTCTAAAAACAGGCCTAATAGATTCTGTATAAAAGAGGCGTTTTTAGAATAAAAGTATTTCTTAAACCCTCATTTATCCAATAATTAGATGTTCTTAGTAAATATTTATTCGTAAGTATTAGAAAAGTATAAAAATATTCCGATGTTAAGAAAATTGGGATCCCCCCAATCTTATTAAATATTTAACTGCTGAGTAATCTGAACTATAAAACGAATTTACTTTCTAAAATTGTAATAGTAAAATAATTTATATTTGCAAAAAAAAGTTAAATGTTTAAAAAATTCAGTCTGTGTGTTAGCATCATTATTAGATAATCTCACTTCATAATTTCTATTTTTCAGTATCGGAAATAAATTATTCGTAACATTAAGTATAATTTTTTATACTACTATAGTTATTATGTATGATATTTTCCTTTTTATCTTTGTATATTCTCGTATGCACAGTTTTTAGTTACGATCCACATAATGTTCCACAAATAAAATAAATTGTTATGAAGGATGTGCATTGAGTGTTTATTGAATAAAATTTAATCAACTCCAGTAACTATACGAACAATATGTTCAATAAAATAAGCTATTTTTTAATAAATCAAAGAGTTATATAAGAAGGATTTGTTCAACAAAAAATGGTGCTTCTTAAATTTGAAAGTATAGTCTTCCAAGTATCTCATTAGTAAAAATTCTCTCTTATGATTCAAAGTAAAATATTGAGGGCATTATACTAAAACAGACACACAAAATAGATATTATTTTATTTTATAAGAAAAAGTATAAAACTTATACAATATAATTATCTTTTGTTCAAGATTATTGCATGTTGTATGATGAATTTCTTTTCAGATATATCACTCTGATTACATTTCTTTCCTTATATACGGAAAGTAATTAAATAATTATAATAAAATTTGAAATGCATTATAAAGCATTCCGAAAGGAAACTAGCTAGGCAAATCGACATATGTATTCTCATGAAGTGGCATAAAATATATAACTATAAAATAAGCCTGATTTGTTATTTTCACAATACATCTTTTTATAAGATTCATACGTCACCCAGCCAGTACGGTGGTTATGATTCTCAGCTTGTAAACGAGTGGGTTCGGTTCAAATCCCGAATAAGACATGGATGTATCTTCTTCGGGATAGAAGTTGGACTTTTGCCTGTAATGGATTCCCGTCTCGAATGGAAAGCAGCGGCCCCCTTCTGTTATATGCTGGGATCATCATTTGTAATGAATGTCTATATTGTATTGTATGTTTCTGATCCTCCACTCGTTTTTATATGTATCCCATTATAAAAACACACGAGAACAACATCAGATTCTTACCTAGGTTTCATCTTTTTTCAAACTGCTTACTGATGTCTTTTATGGAATATCAATTGTACTCCAAAGATAATCGTGTATTTCTGAATACAAGCTAATCCATGTATAAGCGAAGAGTACTTTTTTTTTCTTCAAACATTTTACCGAAATTCGAAACCCATGTATAAACTGAAATGAAAAAAAAAGTACAATTGTTTTCAAATATGTTGTTATGAGGGAAAATATATTGTCAAAAGGTTAAAATGGGTGAACTATTTTCAATTAATTTACTGTAAAGTAAAACGCTAGACGCCGACGACGATAGTTTTATTTTTCTTAATCCTATCGGAAGCTAGCACATTATTTTCATCATTTGTTATCTTGTAGACCAAGGGTCGGCAACCTATGGCTCGCGGTACAATTCTCAGTGGCACTCTGCACTACTTAACAAATTTGTCATTTTTAAGTGGATGGAATTTGATAACTTATAGTGGACATTATTTGACAAAAATCTCCAGAGTTATAGACATTTACGGAAATACGAAAAATCTGAAATATAACTCTAAAAATAAATTTACAGATATTTTGGAAATTAGTGAATACCATACTGGAGAGATTTAATTGTTTGAAGACAGAAAATTACACACACATGTACTTCTGCTTTCCATTTCTGGTTCTACATATCTCAATAAAAAATCTTTCCTCATACGAAAAATATTTCGAGTCCTCAAAGAAATTGTTTGGCAACTAAATGCTCAGAATCGTGTCAAATTGAAAGTCACAAATTGCACACCTGATTTTGCAAATGTGAAAGTATAGTGGTTCAGCACTAGGTTCGCAATGAAAAATTTTTATTTATCTTTTTATTTAATTATAATGAAGGGAAATACTTTATGTTGTCTATTCCATATTTTAATAAATATATGTTTAAAAATACATAATACAAGTACAATTTCAATTTCTTAAAATTACTGTTAAAGAAATAGTTATATTTTAGTACTGTTTATTTTTATGTTAAAAATATTTTAAATGATGCAAAGTTAATGTATAATAAAACGTAATCTATATTATTGACTTCTCTATTCTCTAACTCTGTATGCATTATCTCGGGAATCGAATTGTTTCAAATATGTCCTACTGTTTGGCACGCTGAATCATATTGGTAGGCTAGTTTGGCACGCCACAGCCAAAAGGTTGCCGACCTCTGTTGAAGATTATCTGGGCTAATCTTAGTTTCTGTACCATTTCTTTTTGTGTGAAAAATAAACAGAAACAGAATTTCACAGATGGCAAACGATCATAGACCAATATTTTATCGCCTGGAGAAAAAAACCAACCTAGTAATGAACACATTGCCTAGACATCCCAATGAGTGAAAAATTTTAAGAACTATTCGAAAATACAGATGATTTATGGAAACTAACTTTTTGAAGAATGTGCGTCTTTTTTCGTTTTAAAATTAAGAGTTCCAATTAAAAGATAAAATTTAAACCTTGTTTTTTTTTCGAAATTAGTAGATCCGTATATAAGACTGATCTACTTACTTTAATTTCGAAAATGTTTCAAACATTCTCGGCATATATTATTAAATTTTGGTCCGTCTTCTTTTTAATTTAGTGCAATGTTTTCTTTGCCTCTTATGTAGTGGAGCATAGATTTCTAGTCCAGATCTAAGGAAGCAAATGGAAGATGCCTTCTTTGTCTTATTGAACCTTTTATAGTGTTTTCTAGTCTTTTCCTTCTGTGTCTGGAATGTATTCCATTTTACGGTACTTTAAAAGCTTTCTATTCATTTCTTTGAGATTTTTTTGCCTTTTCTTACAAATGTAATTTAGGAAATTTTCTTAATGTGTACTCCTTTAATGGGTTTTTTTACTAAAGGTGCCAAGTAAAGGAAAATATTTGAATTATTTTAAGAAAAGTTTATTGAGTATAAATTACTTTATTTATTAATAATATCATATATTTTACTGCAAAAGTATTTGAACATAAAAATTTGCTAAAAATTCGCATTTAATCCAAATGATTAAAGCTTTGTAGGACATTGACTCACAAAAGAGGGGGGAGAGGTTCCCAAGTCTGACCCCATAGGCCTTGTTTTTTTATGTTGATTATAAATAATCCTTATAATACGTTAAATTTAATTAAAGATTTCTTATTAATAATTCATTTTATTAATTAATGCTCATTATTTATTCAACAATTTAATTTTTTCTGTCTTTTTGTTCCCGGCAATCAACAAAATCACCAGAATTTGCTTAGCGGAGTATTGGGGTATGATGCGAGAATGGTGTACTTTCCTTGAAAAATTCCTATGTGCCACTAGTGCTGGGTAACGCAAATAGGGTAACTTTAAGATAATATTCTAATTTAAATTATTTGGAATTTTAATAGCTTTCATATAAAATACTTGTACTTTGTATTGAGCGATTGAGAATGTATCGAAATTTTAAGAAATCAACTGTATTTTTTCAACTATTGATTTCAAAATTTAATTTATTTATTTACCTTTATAAAGAGAGATAAACGTGAAAATATTACAATCATCAAGTTTCCTTTTGGGCTGATTGAAAATTATGTACGGAAAAAAAAATTGAGTAAACTCTTTATTAATAGTGTACGTGCAATGAATTTATTCAATGCCTTAAAATTAACAAATGAACTATACTTAGTATCATTAAGTAAAAGAAAGAGTACATTTTTATGCTAGGAGGATACAGTTGTACAGAAAAAAGATTTTTTAATTTCATAACACAATTATACATTGGTATTATTGTTCTACTGCTTTTTTAAATATTAAAAAAATAATACAATTGAGTTCGAATTGATAAAGAGGCATTTTTATTTTTATCCAACATAATATTGATGTTAGAAAAAGATTGTCTCTAAGAATTTTTTGTTGAAATTTGTTTTTTTAAAAAAATTGAAGACATATATATATATTTTTAAATGACTTTTTTATGTTGCCAAATTAATGGGCCAAACTCATATGACGTCATAATCACATGATAATGATAGCCAAGTGGTCAAAAACTCTTGTGATGTCCTAATCATGATCTTGTGTTT
Organism: Trichonephila inaurata madagascariensis; assembly: GCA_019973955.1. Classification (NCBI taxonomy): domain Eukaryota; kingdom Metazoa; phylum Arthropoda; class Arachnida; order Araneae; family Nephilidae; genus Trichonephila; species Trichonephila inaurata. The sequence continues at coordinate 28,796 of BMAV01002560.1, read as the reverse complement.
CCAGCCAATCAGCTCACGCAATTCGTTGTTTCGCATTTTTGCAGAAACATTCTCCTAAAAAGTACGTGTACATGCAAAAAATTCATTTCATTTAAAATATGATTAAAACATAAAATAATATATATATATATTTTTTTAATTTGAAGATTTTTTTTTCATTAGATTTAGAACTCTTTACCTAATTATGAAATTTGAAATTTTATGTAAGTATTGCATCTAGAACAACAAGTACAATTAGTATCATGTCTGTTTTGAATTCAGTGGATAGCACATGTATGTCTTTATCATGTGGCCGTCATGAATTGGGTCCATTATTATATTAATTTTAAAATACTAAGAAATGTATAACACAGAAAGTATCTGTTGCATATGAAACATTCACTTGTAATTTCAATACGTATATTCATAACAATAAATAAGAGTAATTAAAAAAATATTTGAATATATTTGAATTCTAGCTGAAATACTCGTTTTTCGCATAGGTATATTTTTTCAATTCCTACTATTAGCTCACACTCTCTATATATTTATTTATTTACTTATCTTGGTGGAATTTTCAATCGTTAATAAAATATGTTTTAAAGTGCGCAATTAAGCTGAAATTTTACATACATGATTATTTTGGATGGCGATACAATAATTTAATAATAATTAATAAAGATTAATTGCTTAAAACTAATTATTTAAAGAATTACAAATACAGCCACGTTAGTATCATTTTTGGTGACTTAGCGACCATTTTGGTCACTTGTGTCAAAACTTGGAAAGGTTTTTTTTCTCACGTTTGAAGTCATTAAGTTGAACTGAAATTTAATATACGCGATTGTTTTGGATGACAATACGATACTTTAATGATAATTAATAAAAATAAATTACCATTTAATGTTGTGACTCTGTCCTATGTATATACATATTTATATTAATTGTAACTTTTAAATAAAAAGCAGCTAAAATAAAAATTTTCTTTGTTGATCTAAGTAGGAATTGACTTTTTTTTTATATTACTTGTTTAAAATAAAATTCGTCTGGAAAACAAAGCATTTTTTAAAAATAAGAATTAGATGGTGTCCAAATATTTTATGTAATTTCTAAATGAGTGCCCAGTTTTTATATTAATTTCAATGAATTGCAATTGTTCCACAAGCGAAAGAATGATTTAACGGATACGTAAATTTGAATCGAAAAGAGAAAATTTACGCATGGAAAAAATAAATGCAGATGGAGAAAGCAAAATATGAATACAAACTATAATAATAAAAAAGTAATAACGGTTATTATAATCTTCAGCAATATTGAAAAAGTACAAATAATCTGAAAAAAAGGAGAAAATATAGCTGAGAGATTATAAAGAACATTTTATAAAATAAAGTCATAAATCATGTATATCAAGGCTTCTTCAACTATAGGAAAGAAATTAAATTATCTCTAATTATATATATCTGTCCAAAAAATATCTTAACAGAAAAATAGACTTCGGTTGAATTAAACTATAAACAACAACAGAGCCAAAAGAAAACGGAACACAAACCAGACACATTTTGATAAAATAACAATCAAAAATATCTATGAATTAATTTAATTTAGGATTACTGTATAAAGATAAAATATGATATACCCTTTAAACGCAAAATGTGTTGCTTAAGCTGAAATGTAGCTTTTGGAAGAATAATTCTATGATGATATATAAAAAAAAGCTATTTTAACTCTGGCACAAAGAACAAATAAATGAATAAGTACATCGATAAATAAATGTAATAAAATTATGCAACAATCCCCCAAAGAGTTACATGAACAATCATCCATCGCATTTAAAGATATGCGTGACGTCATCTGACGTTATATTGCCATAAAAAATAACTTCGAAATTGAATTTTTAAAAAACTTTAAAGGGAATTTCGAAAAAATTTTCTTTGAGGGGCAAATGATCATCTTTTGTAGTTTTAGAGTGCCGAATTTCACTCGTCTGGGTTTTTACGTTTTTTGCTACATCGCGCATTCAAGCACATCACATTCTTTATTTTATTCTAGTATATTTTTATTATTATTATTTGTTTTTAAAAGTATCAAAATATTCTATAAAAGTTTTCTTTCTTTTACTTTTATACAGTGAAAGAATAGTTTTGTTTACTTTTTTACACTTTTTAAATTCCGGCTGAATGGTGTGGTTGATTTGTAGCTGGTCTTCTGCACTTAAGGTTGCGGGCTTGACTCCGGCCCAAGTTGGTGGATTTTCATGATGCAAAATATCGACAGTGACCATGTCATAGGATTATACGGCATGAAAAAATAGCCTAGAGTGCATGTTTGGCTTGGGTGTTCTCAGAAAAATTAAAATCCTAAGTACAATTTTGCATCATCAGATCTTAGGTGCCTCCCTATGGGGAGGGAACTGGATGTCAAAATTACATGCAGTGGTTGATATCCCCTATATCAGGGGTGGTGAATCTTTATGGATCAATGTGCCATTTTTTTCTGAAAAACTGTTTAGTGAAGTAAAGACGTGCCATCAAATAATTTTGACTTGTGATTATTGAGAAAATAATAAAACTAAATACTAACAACTCAAAACTGTATTTACTACGAAAAAATGCATTTTACACGGTATTGTTGTAAATGTTTCAGTTATACGTGTGATTCAAATTAAAAGAACATTAGTGTAACTTCTGTTATTGCAGACTGGATGACAAATATGTCAGGGCTGTAAGATAAAAACAAACGAGTGTGCTCTCCGCCGCCTCGAGCACCACGACCGATCATTCGCGTTTGTTCATAATGCGTCATAGTGAACTTGGTTATTTTGAGCTGAAATACAAACCGTTTTGATCGGAGGTGTGCCCAAAGTATTGCGTCGCGTGCCTTCAATGACACGCGTGAGACTGTTTCGCTATTTCTGCCTTATACGGTGCCGCGCTGAGAAGTGATACCAGCTCCTGGGGAATGCAAAGGTTTAGTACCAATGGCAGCCCCATTAGAAAGAAAAAATACTTTTTAAATTCATTTGAATTTTTTTCTCCAAAATAAAGACATTTTTTGTCGCACACAGCTCTTAAGAATACCTTTGCAATTATCTCTCTCCAATTTTCAGTGCACAATAAAATAAATCAAAATAAAACACAAAAAAACTCAATAATTATCAAATTGCATTTTATTTATTCCAAAATAAGTACTTGTTTAATTAATTTAAATCTTCTAAAGCATTAAAAAATGCAGTTTTCTTTGACGTTAAATTTGATTACTCAATTTCTCAAGATTAAAGTATAATTACATACTAAATTCATAATACATTAAATTTTCTGGTAAACAAATTTATTTACATTTAACCTGACTAGTAGAAAATGATTACCGCTTAAAATGGTTAATTATCGAGAATAAACAAAATGTTTAATTGTTTATCTTATTACTAGAGATGAATATACGTCTCCTTCTTTTGTTTGTCCTTATCCAATCTCCTGCATAAAAAAAACATTTTCCGTAAGCAAAAAAATAAATAATGCCCGCTTTTCTTAAGCATATTTATCTACCCATTTATCTTGAATATTTCACTCAATCAGCGACAATTAATCTTTATTCGAGTGTACACAGTAGTCGCTAATTCATGGAGCGTTGGAATCTTTTTTTTTCCCCGGCTGCATGCCAGAGAAATTTTTTATAACCTTACTTTCGTTTGCGAATGATATGTTTGGATCGGATTAATTAGTGTTGCTAAATGTACTGGAAGCGTTCAACAAAGTTCATCTATCTTTATTATATGAAAACATTTTTCCTTGAGTAGTTTTATCATGATGAAATTTTGCACGTAGCGCTAGAACATAATAGGTAGAATCCTCTTAATTTGGTTTTTTCGTTTCGTATCCTTTTACTTTTAGAATTTTTCACATGCAAAGTGAAAATATGAGAATATAAATTGAGGAAAATAAAAAAATTAAAAAATTGAAAAAAGGTTTGTTTTTTTAATTAAAAAACGACGTTTTATGACTAATTTTTTTCTTATAATCAACTTTAAGGTATTATATTTTGAATGCTATTGAAGTAAAGCCTTTCAGTCATAATTTTCATCACCCCCTTCATACAATAACAATGTATTGAATTCAATAATAATATACTTTGACGTAAAGCTGCAATATGACTTTAATTATAAATCGTACAAATTATCAAGATATGTATATAATTTTATCATATGCCCATAGGGTCACTGGTAATTATTAAACTTGTTCTTAACTTAGTGCTGTAATGTTAATTATGAAACACATTGTGCAGCACTGATATATTTATAAGTGTTTTATATCAGTGTAAATGCTTAATTTTTACTACTTCAAAATGTATTCTGTTTTGTTTTCTTTCAGTAAATCAATAATTTTCATAAAATAATCTTTTATTTTCAACTTTTCGATATGCTAGCGCCCCCCTTGTAGGGTTATCACCCCTCCTTAGGAGGCCACGCTCCACAGTTTGAGAAACACTGCATCAATGGCAAATGCAAAATCGAAAATAAATTCTTGTACATCAAATCTCTCGCCAAAAAACAATACTGCATCAAAACCAAAATCTAAAAATTTAAAATTAAACCATGGCAAGATTAAAAGTGTAAAATACACAAAAATACACAATTAAAATCCTATGAATCGAAAACTTAAGAACCTGGAGCAGGGTTAGGAATTTGGTCGGTCGCAATCGAGGAAAAAATTTTTGGGTGATTACCTGAAAATTAGCAGTTTGCAATTATTTGCCGAATTATTCAACATTCGCCAAGAGTATCCATTCAGTCTTCTACTGATGATAACTACGAGAACTAACTTTATAATAAAATGTTTTTTTAATGTTTTTTGAATTGTTTGTTAATAAATGCATCATTTGATATTATTATATTTGCGGTTATTATAAGTATATTTGTATCTTGCGTTTTGCTTTAAACGCTGCTCTAAAAATAAGAGGGTTTTTTATTTATTTATTTTTTTAATTATTTTATTTAGGAAGGCAAGTACACATTCCGTATTCATTATTGAGTTATAATGAATATGTAAGACCTTTTTCTTATCTCATCACACCTAATCCATTGTGTGGACTACAACACCTTGAAAGAATTAGACGTAGCCAGCACCCTGAAAAAGTCTGTAAACCCCTAGCGTTGGCGGAAAGCAGTCCTTTGATTTGGACGGACTCCTGTGGTCATCCAATACAACCAGCAAACGACACTTCTATGTTGTAACTTCAGGTCAAGGTCGAGCAAATGAGAAAGCGCTGTTTATTCATAGCATCTGTTTTACAAATAATGCATAACCTGTTCGTCAGAAGCCATATTTTGCTGACGTGTTCAGTTGTCATGCCTTGTTTTAAGCTGAAATTAGCCACAGCCTTTTTAGGCGATTTACTACAAAACCATTACAGTCTTCCTTAACATTCTCCCATGGTCCACTCCACGAAAATTGATAATTCATCATTGTATTCCAGCATATAATATATCTCGTATACTATCCAGGGAATTCATAGAAATAGGAGCTCATTCAAAAAATAACCTTTTCATTAATAACCTTTCCATAAATAACATTTTCCATTACCTTTAATATCTACATGGCATAACATCCAGTGGAATTTCATAATTTTACCGTTCATATTTAGATCTCTAATATCTTGTGCGTGTGGATGTGTTGTTGTGGCTAATGCCACCTGTCTGACGTAGTCAGAACGAGGCCCACGAAATTCATCATGGCAAAGGGCTAGAAGTACACTTATCATTGGCCTTGGCCTTGAGCACCATATAGGGGACAGTTAGAATTAGCTAGGAAAAATTTCCCGAAGAGACGATAGATGGCGACACCACCTATCTCCACCTCCACAATTTTGGCAGGGAACTGAAAGGGAGGGAAATATTCTCCAGTCCCCTGTACTCATGAATTAGCCCACAAGACTTTCGTAACCATTGATTTAACGAGCACGTACTCCGTTTGTACTCGGAGTGTATTTGGTGGCATTGGGCATCGAATCCAGGCCTTAGAGTCTGAAGTCCGATGCTCTAACCACTATGCAACTCAAACCACCTAATATCTTAATTTATTTATGTCACAAGAGACCACACAGTAATACTAAAGAGGTCTTGCCCTAATAGTCGATCTAGAATCAAAAAGAAAAATAGCCTTTATAAAAGACGCAATTCTAGGTTCCAAATTAGACTCAGAAAGATCGATGAACTTTCCCATCAAAATTTAAAAATGTGTGCTGTCTGGGGCATACTCTGAAAAAAATTTACAATATTCATTTGCATCTGCAGCGTCATTCATTGTTGAGTCGTCTGTATACTTCGAATCCATTTTGGTTCAGGATAATTATTGTCCAACGGTGGCAAAGTTCCTGTTTTCAGAATAATATCTTTTTTAATTTTCAACCATTTTTTTATAGTATTTCCAAAAAATGCTAGTGGTTCAGTATTTTACAATTTCAACAGGAATATGATGATATTTTTAATCAGACCATTTAAATTTATGTTATTCAAAAGACCTTCACAAATTTCTATTGAAGATATCTCAGTTAGCCGCTTGCTGGCTTCGTGCTCGATTAATGGTAAATAAGTGCTTAAATAATGTATACTCGGTGCATAAAAACTAATGTTTCATAGAAAACTCTACGAAATTCTACATTCCACATCGTATGTTTATTTTCATAGTTGGGACATATTACTGGAAACCTTTTTATGAGATTTGCCAAAAGGTTGTTATACATTATAAATGCAGGCTAAATATATTGATAATAAATGTATTGTGCACTTTTGCATTCAATTCCATGAAAATTCCTAAAAGACAAAACAATGGAAATAGGAAATTAATTGTAAGATTATTAATCTTAATGAAATTCCTCAAATTTTAATTAAAGAATATTTAAAAGCTTCCCATCACTCTAAGGTATTTCCGTGTGGAAGTCATTGGAATATTTTCTTTTCTAAGTGTTCAAATACTTGTCTTTAAAATTAAGTATATTTGTATTTAAAGTCAATGCTTTTAGCAACTACATGCTCAGTATTTAAAGTTAGTTTTCTTGCTGAGGTAAATAATATTATCTTTAACAGAAATATATTTTAGGTATGTTAATGGATTTCTAAAATGCTTTTAGTTTGTAAAACTCTTGTAGATTGAAACAAAACAGATGTTTGTCTTAGAAGTATACATTAAGCATTCTAATTTAGAAATGCTGAACTTCGGATAAGCAAGCGGAATTTATTATTAAATTAAATCCTTTGACTCGGCACGCTTAAAATATTTTCTTTTCCATTTAAACAATTAAAAAGTGTGTTTCATCACGCTTTATATCATTTTAACTCAACAAAATATTCTCTGATAATTTTTGCTTTGTTACATTATTGCTACAATGTTAAAAATTTTATTTTTTATAGAGATCTTGAAAATTGTGAGATTTAACTCCCTGTATTTATTAAGACTTTAAAGAAAATTACTTTTGCAATATTCTTAAGGATATTTTAAATAACATTCAGATTCTATTTTATTATAATTTATTCAGTTCTGAAGATAAAAAAAATATACGTAGTATAATATAGGCTAATATTCCTTACATTCTTATTTTGTTCAAAAGTGTAATGATTTTAGTAAGTAAATAAATCCCTTATTTTGTTACATCTATATAAAACACTCAAGGGAAAATAATGAAACTGTTTAGTAGATGTTAGAATAAGAAATATTTTAAATATATTGATGCATGTAAATAATACACAAACTGAAAAATAAGGCAGATACTTCCGGTATTAACACAACAATCGCCAACGTTCAGGATAACTCGCTAACTTGGCAACCCAATTTCGCATGTGTCGTGAGCGCTGAATTGGCAAGTATGTGATTCGTTTCATTTAATATCGCCAAAAGGGTTTTGTAATAAGTAAGTACCAAAATCTATTACAAGGAAACAACTTTAAAGAAATAAATATACTTTAGTTGTATATTTTAATAGGTTTATTTTCATTATGAAATATTTTAGTATATATTTGTAATAGTTCATCATCTTTTTCAAAATACTATATGGACCTAACAACTCAATAACCATAAAAAAAAAAGTATTAAAACATTCATAAATAAAGTCATTTTATTTTTAAAAAAGTTGTCTCTTACAATATCAAAATATCACGTTTGCATGAAAATATATGATAATTAAGAGCCCAAATTTCAAAACAATTAATATTAACTACCTCAGGAATTATCTTAACATCTGAATAAATACTTTAAAACAGTAAAATGTAACAATTAGTAATATTAAAACAAAATAAAATTGGTTTTTGAGCAGTTACTGATAAAAAAATAGTTTGAAGTTAGACATAAATGTTAAAAGGAAACGTGGGCATGTACCGATAAAAGTAGTTTACATTTTTCAATTTATTTCTCTCCTATTTCACGTTCAAAATGCAAAAGTAATATGAGTGAAATATAAAAAATAAATCTCCTACAAGTAGTATTAAACCTAGTTTCTCTTATATCATTTCTAGTAGTTACATCAGAAATATATATGTCACCGCTAAAGTGCGAAACTCGTTACTTCATAGAATAACTAAGTATTTCACGTCATAGCTAGGCAAGTAAGTTAAAATATATAAAACTCTTGAATTATCTGCTTTAATTAGGTATTCTATAGAATAACGATTACGATCGTTAAAGTGTGAATAATGGCCCTATAAAGTTTTTTTAACCGGTTCTAGCTGCTTTTAGTGAGTTTTGAACCGCAATTACAAGTGTCATCACAGCAATCCTTGCTCTAATAAATAAGGAAAAATAAAATAAAAGTGTTTCATAAAATTTAAATTAGTATTCTCTTACAGTTTTGTTTGAAGAAGTTTACACAATGTTTTTATGAAGCAACAGTTTTTCTTTCTAGCATGTTTTTTTTATATTTAAATATAACTGTTTCTGCAATATATTTTTTTTCCTGTTAAATCTAACTATTTTTAACAATATGAGCAATAATAAATTACATCATCTGTTTTTACTTATTATTTATCAATTGATCATCCACAATAGGGATAAAACGTATTTTTTAGAGATTTTAGCATATTATGATCCAATGAATTTATTAAACAACTCTGAAATTGTTTATTTTTTGACTCTAACGATCTATCATTAGTTATTTCATAGAATAATTAGGTAAGGTATGAAATTTTTATGTATTATAAGCTTTAACTGACTTGTCTACTTATTTCATGGAAATACCTAGTTATTCTATGAAATAACGGCATTTTACACTTGAACGGTAACATATATACATACATTCTAAATTATTTAATGCGTGGTGATAATTTAGATAATAAATCAGATTTTTAAATATTAAAAAGTTCTTAAATCAGAACGTTACTAACTTTTATTTTTTAATATAGACATATTTATCATCATATAATGTTAGATAACATGTGCAAGAACTTTTTTTACTACCTTACTGTAGCTTACATCGCGTTTAGGAAAGAAAATGAAATGCTGCAAAAATGTTCCCTTAAACTGGTCGTTCCTTTATTATGAACTTCTGTTAGAATTAAGCTATTATATACATACACAAAATGGAATTGTATAAATTGATTATTTATTCACTACAACTGGTAATCGAATTACGAATGCCTCTAGTTACGATAAGATCATCAACTCAGCTAATTACATGCAGATTGACAACAAATCGTCTTCTTAGATGAGTTCACCTACAATCAGGGCTATCACTAGAGACGTGGCTTGCCATAAGCTACAGAATTGAATGCCTTTTCCGGTAGAGTCAACCCAGCGTCATAAGGGCCATAATTTTGAGGGAAAGGGGAATCAGGGAGTTTTCCCCCTTCCCAAATTGGGGCCCTGAACTGTAGGCGCTGTTATCACAGACGTTATAGAGCCCCTTGTTCTATTCTTCCAGCAACACATTTTCGAAGTTGTACTTAAGCAAGACAATGCTCGTTCGCATGGTCCTCTTATGTATTAGTACAAACCTTCTTCAGTGCTCGACAGTTTCCTATTCTTTCATTTACTGTACGTTTCTGTATCATCCATTGACTCGTCAAGGATTATATTGGTCAATGACTTTTGCATTTGTCATCGGACAGAGAATACGGCTGAATTAAACGGTAACTTAAAAGTAGAATAGTTTGGAAAAATATTGAATAGGACAGATGCTTATTAAAAAACACAATATAACACATGTACTGAAAGTCTGCCGCAAATGTACAATCTTTTTTTTTTTTTTATTTTTTATGTTTTTACGATAATATTTATTTACAAATCTAATTTAGCAATAATTAGCTTAAAAATATATTGTTAGTGATTTAAACAAGAACAAAATATAATTTGCACTTTCTTTTTAAATCAATCATTGTTCAGTGGAATTGCAAATTAATTATAATATAATAACTTAAAAAAGAAATACATATTACATATACGTTCAATACATTTATTACGCGCGCATACTATGAGATTTTTTTTTTTAGAATGAGCCCTTGTACTTCCCAATATCTAAGAAATTTTTAAATTTGTTTTTCATCAATCTTTTTTTTAAAAAAAGGGTTGGGAAAGAAATATTTTTAAAATTTCTATTAATTAATTTTAAAAAATTTCTTATACTTATATACTTGAATCAATATTTCAGAGAGGAATTTTAATAATCTTAGTATATTTTTATTGTTATACTGCTATATAATTCATGATCAGTTATCTATATTTATAAATAAAAAATCGACTCCATTTGAGTATTAGATTTAGATACATTGAATAAGGTTTAACGTTACATAAAAATTTCTTAATTTCATTAAGAATAATTAAGCCATTCATTCTCTCATTCCAATTGTCTGTTCATTATTTAATAAATATAATAATGTAAAAAATAATATATATTATTACTGCAGTTTATTTCACAAATACCTTGATTATCGCTTGTAAAGCTACCTCGATGTTTAGTGTTCTTTGAACAGTTTATATTAATTTCTTTTAATTGAAAAAAAAAATTTTCTTCAGAAACTAACTTAATAGAGAATATAAATTTTTTGCACATTATTTAAATTATATTTATTTAATATTTGTAAGAAGTTTAGTACTTCTTCAACATTTACTATGCGAATAATAATTATCAAAATTAAACGTATAAATAGAAAAAGTTACATTATAACTTACATGAAATTGATTTACCTACTTTTTTTCAATTCTTACTATTACTTCACTCTCTCCATATATATATATATATATATATATATATATATATATATATATATACCTTGTTCAAATTTTCAATCGCTAATAAAATATTTTCTATTCACCCATTCAAATACAAAATATTTTTTTTAACTTGTAGTGGATGACACTTGTTGTTAATACAGTTTTTTCAAATATAAAAAATTATTAAATAATTTTTAAAAATAAATAAATAGTAACAAACAAAAATAGAAGTCCAACAGCATATATAGATAGGAGAATTGTTCGTGGTGTCCATGTGGCGCAATGGATAGCGCGTTATACTTCTAATCCAAAGGTCGTGGGTTCGAATTCCACCTAGGATGGCCTAATTTCTGAGAATGTGATTTTCTTTACTACATTATTTTGTTAGAATAACTTAATTTAATTAATGAATATATATATATATATATATATATATATATATATATATATATATATATATATATATATATATATATATATATATATATATATAGTAACAAACAAAAACAAAAAACAATCCAACACCATATATAGAAATAAAAGTTGAAAATTGCATGGAAAATCACTTTCTATTTCGTCACATAAAATTGTGATTCTGTCATATGTATATACATATTAAAAAATTGTAACTAGTTAATAAAAACTACTAAAATAAATTTTTTCTTTGTTGTCCTAAGTAGAAATTGACTTTAAATATATTATTTACACAAAGATATTTATATATATATTTTTTATATTACTTTTTAAGATAATATAATTCTATTGGATAACATCTTTAAGCAGATTCCAAGAAAAAAAATTTAAATTTAATAATATTTATATAAATCTAATTAGATATATAAGTATCTTAATTAATACTTAAGAAAAATGGTATGTTTTTACATCGGGTAATCTTTAACAGAAATATACATAAAAAACACAAATGTTTCACTTTATTCTAAAAATATATCTCATGATATGCTTCTATTAACACAAATTTTAAAAGATTTCTTTTTAAATTTTGCAGCACGATTTGAAAGAAATTAATTTCTATGTATTATGGGGATTAAGTAGAAATTACCATTAGAGAAGAGTTGAGAAAACTAAATGTTATAAGGCACTTAAGCATTATTATACATCATTTTAAGTGAAGTATTTTGCAATATATACTTTTATAAATTACAATGCTGAAATTTTGAATTGGTTTCAGAAAGTTCGAGTTAATTATTTTAGATTTGCTCAAAACATTAAATTTTTAAGTTTCAATGCTAAAATAATAACTTAAAAATATTTGCTTAGTTTATATGTTATTGATGATTAAATATCTCTCAAATACAAAACTATATTCTATTTATTTAAATGTTCGAAAAATTTATGTTATGGATCATTATTTTTATACCATCACAGAGAGAGACCATGTATTTTAACCAACAGATCGCATTAATGAATCCAATCACGTCATATATAAATTTAGAAGCAATGAAACAGAAAATTGTAAAAGTATTCCAGATTAATTAAAATTACTCTTTGAACAACCAAAATTATACTTTTAAAAAAAACTATATTGTTCCAGTTATATTTTTTATTTATTAAATTAAAGAAAAACAAAAAAAAACCAGATTTTTTTTAAAACAATACATACATTTACTCCGAGAATTTACATACATTCATTCGCTGATTAATAATGTAGAGTCTTTTTACAATGCTTTGAAAATTATCTCGTTGTTCAAAGTATAAACTGTTGTGATTTGTATGATAACATTCTGCTTAAAATGCAAATATTGTTAAGCTTCGCTTTAGAATGAGAGGCATTTGCATTGTGTTGTTCTCTACTTGTGTTGTCTAAGGTATTGTTAAATGCACTCTCATATTATTCGGTGGGAGAGCTTTTAAAGTGCTAAATTGATGTAAGTATATTTAACTTCACAGTAGCTAAAGCATTTCTATATGTCTACCATATTTCATTTCCTGAATAGCAGTTGCATGATTCATTTGTGAATACTTAAATGGGTCTGTTTGCCTCTAAATTAACAGAAACGTTCAGAAAATCTAAACTTGACTTTTATGATTTCCCGCAAGTCATTATTATGCTTACAAACTGTTAACCGCCGAATAGCTAATGTAATATGTTTGAATACAGAGTATATTCTGAAGCTTCTCAGATTTTCACCGAACATTGTTTGAATGAAATATAATACATATTCTTTCATTTTTCATTACTTTAAAGCCTTATAAGATTTTGGAACAAAGAACCCATTTATTGTATAATTATCTCACTTATTATAAATTCCTATCATATAACATAGGTGTATTTTATGTATTTACTCAAGTACAATGGTTTGATACAGTAGCTTTTATAAGCATGGAAGATAATTTTAAGTTTTTGAAAGAGTATTGGAATTTCAGTTCATTAAATCCATTGCAAATGTAGATGGTAGTATGCAAATATTAGATGTTCGCATGTTATATAAATTTATAATGGATTCTTCAGCCATATATGGATTTGGCAGCTATTGAATTGTGGTGAGATATCTGAAAGGTTTGAGTAGTCCTTAAACCCTTATGCGAAGTGCTTATGAGTATTGTAGATTTATTTTGATGCTATTCAAATGTAAATGGCTGAAAGATGATTAATATCATATTATGAGCCCTTGCACAATCTGGGACATTCAAGCATGTCAATCAGTCAATGATGTCTCTCTTTTGTATGGTATTGATCATTCGGTAACATCTTGATTATGAAAACTTTTCGAATGAGTCAACAGCTATCATCATGTTTGTTCCCCGTCGTCCAATGATTGTTTTCACTACTGATGGTCAGTGTACTGCTATAGTAGTCAAACGCAATTTCTCAAGCGACTTCCAGAACCGTTGCATTTCTAGTTGCAGAATCAGTTGGTCATACAATAACTACTATTGATGTGCGCCCATGAAGGTAAAGTTAGATTATAATGTCTAAACCAAAGAAGCAGAAATAATTTCTTATCATGAGGTTGTCAGCTGGATTACCGCAGATTGGACTACATTCTCTCCATGGACGAGTCCGGATACATTATATAATCAAATGGGTGGGGACTAGTGGCGTAAAGTACACCCCCGCATTGAGGAAAGGTACTCAGGGAATCTCGGAGGTCCAAAGCTTGACTGACGCTAATTAGGTATTTAGGCATGGAGCCCAAACCCTGAGTCTGCAGGGGGCCCTAATATTCTTCGGTACGCCACTGGTAGGAACTGAGGTGAAATAAGGTTAAAAACATCATCGAACATAGTACAATCAAAGGAAGCGATGTTTAACTGTGGGCGGAATTTTTAATGCAATATCGCTTCGAAGTACTCGCCTTTAAAGATAGCTTTTGGCTATCTGTATAGCATTGAGATGAAGTCATGGACCCTCTTACGACACTCTGCATCGTAGTTGTCAATCTAGACGTTCTCCTTGTGTTTCTTTGAAAACCAGACCTGGTCTTTTGTTAGTTTTTTTTTCCTGTAAAAGTTCATTAAAGGCTTACATATATATATTTTTTTTTCTGGGAATGTAATATTTCCCATGGACAATGTTTTACCTTTATTCAAATATAGTCGCTAACTTTTGATACATCTTCTCATCACCTTCTGAAGGATTTAATCTAGTGTTGTGATGCTTCGAATTTTTCTGGAAATTAATCTAAGTGTGATGTCCATGAATATGCCAAAGATTTGCCATCAGTTCTGTGAGCAACCAAATTTTCTGCTCTTGTGTTAGCAGTCCATTCACAAATGTCTACTCTTGTGTCAAATGTCTTCCAATTTAGAAAATAATAGATACTGAGACTTGACTCACATATAGATTTAAAGCATCTATCTCGCCCGGCTATTTTATGAATCTATACTACTCTGATCACCCATCCGGGCCTTTAAAAATCCAACTTCTCTTCACAGAAATCTTTCAGGCGAATTTTTAGCAGTTCTTTTCTTGCACTCATTCTATCTAAGAATTAAAATATTATTCCGTTTAAATGTAACATTAAATCTAGTATTCCTTGTCCGAGATGCAACACACGATGCATTAAATACCGAAACTTTTAATCGATCTCAGGCCAATACGTTCATTATTAATTGGCTCGTGTGTTCAGATTCGCTATTCGATATTGTTTGTCACCCGTTGACAATCCTATTTAGGGATACTTTGCCGATAGGAAAAATCTAGAAAAATTATAATGTGTAGTTTTTAAAGAAACATGATAATAATACCCATTCCTATCATTCCAACATCTTTTATTAGTATCTGAAGAATTAGGGTACTTTCCGTATGAAATGCAGATGTATTTTTCCATGCTCTCGCTGAATCGGAACTTTTTAGGGTGTAATGCAGCGTTTCTCAAACGGTGGGGTGTGCCCCTCATGGGGGGCATGACAACCCTTCAAGGGGTGCGACCATATTGAAAAGTCGAGAATAAGAGATTATTTTTAAAAAATATCAATTTACGCAAAGTGAATTAACAAAATACATTCTGACATAATAAAAACTGAAATACACATTTGCACTGATATACAACACTTATACACTATGTATTTTATAAATAATTTAACAATACTAAATTAAAAACAAGTTTATTAACTACCAGTGACCACATGAGTTTGTCATTTTTCTTGATAATGTTTGTACGGTTTATACTTAAAACTTAACTGCCGATCAAAGGTTTCGTGATTCGCTTCCAAATACCAACCGTTTTCCTTGTAGGCACACGTGTGTAATGCATTGGGAGAGAAAGGAGGAATAAAGAAGCAAAAATAATATAAAATAAGTAAATTCTTCGCAAACATTATCAAGGTCCTTTTAATGCATTCCAAAGTCTTCGGAATAATTTTACGGATAGCAGTGTACAGAAAAGATCGTACTTCGCGGAAAGACGTACATATACGCATGTGGAAATAAACGCTTTGGCTTAGCGAGACATTTATATACAAGGGGGAGGGGGTGCTTAAGAGGTTAAAGTCGTATCGTAGTTTTAGCGTCAAAGTAAAGTATTATTGAATTCAGTACATTGTTATTGTATGAAGGGGAGGGAGGCGCGATGAAAATGATGATTGAATATTGAGTCGCGAATATTACAACTTTGAGAAGCACTGTCTTTGCTCCTTTATTGCCTCCTTTGGCAAATAGAATAGAAAATTATACTTGCGGAAAAGTGATCATTGATAACATAATATGCTATATATCCTACTTAATTAAATCTTACAGTTCTAGCATGCTTATAGAGATGGCTTCGGGAAAGAAAGGAAATTCCCTTTTGAATAAGTCGATAAGAATTCCTAATTTTTAGCCTAAAGCAATCAGCGTGACCGGCTTCAAATTTGACACTGGCCATACCTAATGCAGAGTTACCTGTACAGAATTGGAGTGAAAGAAGCAGTTTCCTCCATTGCCCGTGACTGGGAATCACCTCAATATAAATACGTAATCACCTCTTTTTGTTGACTTTATCACTACGTGCCTAATTGATAGAAGTTATGTGTGAATATTAAGTTAAATGAACAGTAATATTTCACAAACTATTTATTATCAACTCTGCTAATGTACACTAATATATATATATATATATATATATATATATGAAAGAAATTTGTATAATATATCAAAAACCAGAAATAATAGATAATGAACATAACAAGAAATAACATAATAAAACTATAAAAGCAAAACATGAAGATCAAATTCATAGAAAAATACAAAAAAGGAACTATACAAAAGAACCTAGCGAGTCAGAAAGCAATTTCGGACTTAGGACCGAATAAGTGGGGTTAAACTAGTTTGAAGGTACCAACCTTCCCCCTTTGCAACTCGGTAGGAAAAACCAAATAAAATAAAAAAAATTCAAAGTATATAAAAAATAAACAAAAATTCGAAGTATATAAAAACTTGCAGAAGGTATGGGAAAACCATTGAATACTATTCTGAAACAAATTCTCCCCAAATTCTTAAAGCAGAAAAGTTCCAAAATAATTACGTAAGAAAAGTATTTTTCAAAAAAAATAAATAAAAAAATAAAAAAATTAACGAAATTTCCCTTCTTACAGATCTTTTTCCAAAAGAATCAAGAGTCTTGAAATTAATGAAAAGCAATTATCCACGAAGTTAAAAAACCTGAATATACATAAATGCATCTTTTGAACTACCTTTTATATATATATATATATATATATATATATATATATATATATATATATATATATATATATATATATATATATATATATATATATAAATATAAAAAATAAATTTGTACAATATTTCAAAACCAGAAATAATAGATAATGAACATAACAAGAAATAACGTAATAAAAATATAAAAGCAAAACATGAAGATCGAAAAATACTAAAAAGGAATTATAAAAGAGAACCTAAGGAGTCAGAATGCAATTTCGGACTTAGGACGAATAAGTGGGTTAGACTAGTTTTAAGGCACCAACCTTCCCCTTTTCAACTCGGTATATATATATATATATATATATATATATATATAAATAATATATATATATGTATATATATATACTATATATATATAAATATATATATATATGTATATATATATACTATATATATATAAATATATATATATATGTATATATATATACTATATATATATATTATACATTGCTATTATGTTTTGAAGTCATTTATTCAAGGGGTATTATCCCAGACTTTTGAACAAATAGTATACTTTTAGAACTACAACTCTTTTAGTTCATAATGAATAACTGAGTGAGTGAATATTAACGTAGCACTGTTCAGCTACAAGAGGGCTTTTGCCGACGGACCACGTAATTTTGAACCATGGTCAAGTGACATGGACGACAACTGAGCAGGCTACCCCCTCTCCTAACTACCACACCACACCAATGGGAAGACGTTTCAACTCTCGACAGATTTAACGTGTATCGATGTCCTACACGTTGGTCTTTAGTGGTACTGGACTCAAACTCATGCCATGCCTGCCATGATCCGACACTTTGACCACTGGACTACCGCAGCCCATAGATTCATAATGAATGTCGTTCTTTTTTTAAACCAGAGTTATTTTGATACTTGAAGAAGTAATTTTTTTAAGCTTATCTCTTTTGTTATTTTTAAAGCTATCGTTCTTACACTCAGCGTATAACGCACACCCTTGAGTTTCGATCTTATTTTTGTGTTCTAAGTGCGTGTTATACGCCGGATTTTACGGTATATAAATATATAACACATTATTAACATAAAGGGAAGTTTGGCTGGCCACAAAACATGTTCAGCCCCACTTTAATATATATTATTTTATATATAAGCTGTCCTAAGTCAGCAATGTTTATGATAATGCAGCAGCATCCATTTTTTAATTTTTAATTTCTCTTTTTCTTTCGTTGTATGGTTTTCTTATAATCTCAGTAATTTTCGGTTTTGATTGATAAATGTTCATCTTTCATTTGTAGAGAATTGAGACTGTATATATATATATATATGTAATAACTTAAATTGATATCTTCTCATAATTCGAATCTCGTTTATTTATAACATCTTATTCATAAATCCTAATGCCCTATTTCGAAACGCGCCTCGGTTTATCTTTTTCTGAAGCATTAAAAACATTTTGTAGGTATATTTATTACTGATTCTTCAGACCTTGAATATTTGATAGATTTAATGACGATTCCAAGAAATATAAGAACATTAATTGTTTTTATGCAGCTTACTAACAGGGGTTTAATATTCCTAAAAATGATGCCATTTCTATAAATAACTAGTTATTCCCTTCACCTAAATACTTGACTGTATTTTTTATAATCCGTTTTTCTCTGTTCTTCCCTGTGTATAAAAGCTTGATGTTTAAATAATTCCCTCTCTTGTTTTTTTTCCCACCATGAAGCTTTCGTGTCTATTTGATCTTTCTTAACTTTGTCTACGTCAAAATGTAAAGCATGCGTGTGTGTTATTTAAGAGAGATTTCTTGCCATAAAGGACTTTCTGGTCAATGCACCATCACCATCCTAAATAAGGCTTTAATAAGAAATAACTACCATTTTTCAGGATTATGGCGTATATATATGTCTGTCCCCTTTGTACTCTACTAAGTCTTTCAGTATTGCAGTATTATTTATTTAACACGCATATATACATATATAATACAATATGCATGGCATATGGCAGGCATTAAACATATGTAATACTAATACACCAGATATATACATAGTGTATTAATATTATTAATGTTACAAATACATAGTGAAATATCATAAGTATGTATTTGTATATCCTAGGTTCTACTTCACAATAAACGTTTCATTTTTGTTACGTAGATCAACTCATGATTACATAATTATCTTCACTTAGGAATTTTACGTGTTTAAAATTTCATAGTTACTTTTACATATGAAAAGAGATCAGATAAAATTTAAAAAAAATATTTAGCTTAATTATTCATTATATCAATATTACAGTTGAGAAATTTATTCCATTCTTAAGTATCCCTGATTATCCAAGGCAGTTATCTTTTACGCAAGGGAAATTCAGACTTTAATTCAATGTTTACTTATTTAAGAGGAATCCTACCCTTCAGGCCAACAAGGAACACGAAATTGAAATTCATACATTTACGAGTAAAAGCAATTCTATCAAATAGCCGTTTCGCATTTTAATGAAATACAGTTATTTAATAGCAGCTACTCATGCACTAAAATATTGAGATAGTATACGAGGCTTAAATATTTTGAAATAATTACAGCTTAACATTGTATATTTATTGTTTATAGTTAATTTAACAATATATATACACAGGTACGGTAATTAAATAATTTCAGATATAAATGTGTAATCTTTTGAAAGTTGTACGTTAAATTTGAAATAAATGATGCATAACATATCTAAATATTATGATTTAATGAATTCCTTAGAGTATCATTTTAATCGCATTAATTTTTCTCATTCAGTTTGAATAGGTCAAAAGGTTTGGCATTTGCATTCCACTTCATTTTTAAAAATTGTTTGCAATAACTTAAAAGATGAATACGCATCGAAGTATTATTTCAGAGAACAGGATGCCCAGGTAAAGGTTCGAACAGTGGCGTAACGTAAACCCCCGCAATGTAGAGGGAGGTGCAGTGTTCTAGGAGGGCAAAAGTCTGACTGACGCCAAGTTCATACATATCCTTTATAAGATCGATTTTGGGTCCCAAACCTGAATTTGCAGGGAGGGGCCTATATTCTTCGTTACTCCACTGTTTGAAAAGCCCTCGTGTAGCTGATATATACTCGATATATGTTCGATATTCACTCATTCACGCCACTCAGTTTGAATACTGTTGTTTTTGTTGCTAATGCCACCGATTGACTGTTTCGTCTGATCGAAGCCCATGAATTTCAAAAGGAATAATAGTTAGGGACCTGAGTATTGTACCTTTGGGCCTGGGTTCGAATCCCGGAGATGACATAGGTGTTTTCTAAATGTATAGAGCCTGTGCGGCATGAGGACCTTCTAAATATTCGTTGAACCGTAAATCCTCCCGAGTGGTTGGTGAAAGAGGAAGAAAGGTGATCTGGACCCCAGACTATCCCTCAGGATGTTTCCCCTAAAAATTGGGGTTTGAACTGTGAAGTAAATTTTGTAAAACCGCATGGTGGCGTCGTTGTGTTGAACGACAGACGTAAAAACTAGCAAAACTTTCTACAGTCAGTCAATTTTTTCTGTACTGTATACGTTCTATACATTATCCTCTAATATTTTAGTAATAAATGTAAAATTTAGTTTTGCCTGTTCATTTTTTTAAAAATGTAATAGAATGATTTAAATTTTTACACACTCAATATTTCAATCGTAAGTTATGTTTAAACTATTATGTATGCCGTAGGTTATGCTTAAACTGATTGTTTAAAATTTTAGAACTTTATATAACATTTAATACATAATTTTATATTTGGTGGACCATTCACATAAATTTAGAAAAAATAAAAAGGTAATATTTTATGTAATCAAAAAAAATAAAATAAACAACAGTTAATTACGGTAATGCAAAATACAGCCATTAAAGGTAACGAAATTATAAATGATTCATTTAAAAAGAATGAAAACAAATATTAATTAACTGAAGTATTATGCCATCAATTTATCATGATTGCCAACTTTTACTTTCAAATGTAGCTAAAGTCACTTACAAAAGTAGTTAAAAATCGTTGAACCCTGAAGGAATTTAATGAAAAGTAGTTGTTAATTTTTTAACAAAATAACGGAGTGATCTATATTCTTCAATACTTTTTTCTACTTGTTATTTTTGAAACTAAATCTCCATAAAAATATAAATAATGCGGCAATTTTTTCTTCGAACCATTTAAAATTTCTCACGGACCACTGGATGGTGACCGTTGACTTAGACTGTGTATGTTTACTTACGCTGTTTACTGACTTATGTGTAAACAATGTTAATATTTTTATATCTCACAAAGTGTTGTAAATTTAAGATATAACTCTTGTTAAAAACAAAGATAGATGAACTTGTTTCAAGATAATAATTAATACTTATATGATTTTTTTCTTTGTTTAAAATGAGGAGACAATAGAGACAATTTTAATGGATTGACTTAACATTAAAAAAAAAAGCTTTGTTTATTTTTCTACTAAAATAATGTATGAGCTTATATATAATAAATGTATTCGACTACATTATGAACTGTGTTTTTGAAAAACGTATAAAGGAATATATTTTTAACACCCTTTTATAAGCTTCACTTGTATGTACGCGAAATCTTTGAACTCAATTTTTACCCACTTTAAAAGCCAGATTAATTCGAAATTTTGCTCTCTTGTCCTGGACCGATGACAATACAATAATTTAATAATTTTATTCCATTGTCCTACTCATGATCATCAGGATTAACGATTTCCCATTTTCAGATCCCATCCCGCATCTGGCGACTAATTTTAGATCCCATTTCCAGATTTGGCGACTAATTCCAGACTTGGCGATTAAAACATTTAACAACTAAG
Organism: Trichonephila inaurata madagascariensis; assembly: GCA_019973955.1. Lineage (NCBI taxonomy): Eukaryota > Metazoa > Arthropoda > Arachnida > Araneae > Nephilidae > Trichonephila > Trichonephila inaurata. The sequence goes on along the minus strand of BMAV01002560.1, from coordinate 6,658 downwards.
TTAGATAACTATAAAAGGGTGTTTTTTAGTTTTTTTTAAACTATAGTTTATTATATTTAGTGTCAGTTAAACTATAATGTACATTAAAAATATTTTTTAAAATATTATTACAAAAATCCATTTAAATGCAATTTTATGGCAAAAAATGAAGGAAAGGTTATATTTTCAAAAAAATTCTTCTCTTACGGAAACCGGTTCTATGTTGCGTCTATTAATAAGTAGCTAGGATATTTGTCAATTTTGGGCAAAAATTCACAATTTTAGGGTAGTCAGATACCTTAACCCTGTACTTATCTTTCCGAGGAAAAGAAATATATTCCTTAATTTTCTTACACCATCAATGCGATTCCATGCATAGTTAATTTCGCAAAATCTATTCCTGTTAAATAAATTAATGGACGTTAGCTTTCGATTACGTGCAGTGCAAATACAACATTTGCTCATCTACAAAAGCAATTTGGTGCCTATCGCTCGGGTGCTTCTTCATTACTCCCCGATATCCCCTGATAAAACGAGCTGCTGCCTTCGCTGAATGGAGAGCGGCCACATCAAAGTAAATTGGCGGACACTGCCTTTATCCGCCTTGATTGCGCCCAATGCTGCTTCAAAAGAGCACACTTTTTTGTATTTCTGTGCTCGGTAATGATTTCCAGTTTGCATTTCTTCGGGGTTACGGCGATCAATGGGCTTCGTTTTTACTTTCCCGTTTTAGATTTGTTTGTGTAAACCGTTTGCTGTTAAACGACGAAAATTGCCGATAGTATTTCGGAAACTCCGAATCTTTAATAAGTAGTTATTTATTCCAAAATTGGTTAATATGTGTGTTTGTTATTTGTTTGAGGGTGCTATTTTTTTTTTTTTTTGTCTGTTCTGGCATTGGGGATTCGAGTAATTACGCGGAGTGAAAAATCTATGCTTTTACTCAGTCAAATTATTCCTGAAAGTGTAAGAGAAATACAGTAAAATACGTTTAACTTGAAAACTCTGAAGATGGAATATCGGTTAACACGAAATAATACAAAGGTTCCGATAAACTACTATTTATTTTCATGCATGTTTATTCTCTTAATACAAACTAAAATCACTGAAGAAAAAAAGATTTCCCTTCACTTAAGGTATCCGACTAAGTTCGGAACCGTGATTTTAAAAAAGCGCATAAATGGATAATTCTATGATATTTAGTGTCACTTAGATTAGAATACATGTTTGTAAATTTTTTATGACATTTGACAAAAACTATTTAAATACAATATTTCAAAAATTAACTTAGAATAACCTTTTTTCAAAATGTCCTTCCTTTTGTGAAAAATGCTTCTATTATAATAATATTTTGTTTGTATATAGCTCAGATCCCTGTACAGAGGCTCAATTATGATTTTTAAAAAATTCACATTATTTTTCAGAGTTACAACCATTTGAAATAATTACCGGCGTTTTTTTCTTAAAATTTCTCCCTTCTGTTGTCGTAAAACAGGGATAAACCCACTTCCACGTTATATATTTCAAAAATTCTAGTTGATCCTCTGTAGGAAGGTCTGAGCTATATACAGGCAAAATATTATAATAGAAGCATTTTTCATAAAAGGAGAAAGTTTTGAAAATGGGTCATTCTATGTTCATTTTTTGTCAAAATATTATACTTAAATAACTTTTTACAGTAATACTATTCTCTTAAAACAATTTTATATACGTTTCTAATCTAAGCATATCTAAATATCAGGCAAATATTATATACATTTATGCGTTTTGCAAAAATCACGTTTCCGAACGTAGTCGGATGCCTTAATATATTCGACTATATCGAAAGAATCTGTTGCAGATAATAGTCGTAGTGATAATGCAGTAGTTGTTTCAAATTACGGTGGCAGACAAAGACATTTTGGAGATTGTTCAAAGTTCAAATGATGTCATTGATGCAGATTCCGAAGATGAAAATAAAATGAAATGAATAGTGCAGCTCCTGTCCCCGCATCATCCGAAATGAAGAACATCATGAAAGGTATGCGCAGTTATTTCCACACACATTCCAGTGGTGAAATGCTTAACAAAATGGACGACATTGAATGATATCTTTTCATATTGATGCTAAAGAGACAAATGTAAGAAACGGTATCAAATTATTTTCCAAAAACTCTATAAACTACTCGAAACATTTTGTATTACATTTCATTAAGTTTTTGTGAATGTTTTTGTTTTATTGATTTTTATTAAATACTTGTATATATGCATATCTATGCAAATAAAATAAACTATAATAAACTTAATGTTCTTGATATATGGGGTTTTCCTTGCAATATCTCTTAACACGAAAAATATTTCAGTCCCTTTAATTTCGTATAAATGATTTTCCTTGTACTATTTTTAAAAAAGAACTTAAGATGAAATAAGAAACGTCATTTTGACGTAACAAAAATTGAATAATTTAGTATCTTCAATCCTTTTATTTATTATTCCATGTAATGTTATTTTAATGCTGCAGCAGTGCTTCTCAAACTTTCAATGTTAGCGACCCAATATTCAATCATAATTTTCATCGCCCCCCCCCTTCTCCGTACAATAACGATGTATTAAATGCAATAATACTAAATAAACGCCTGGCTCAGACAATGTGTTAATTGACCCCGACATATATATACGTCTTTCCAAAGTACAATATTTTCTGTGAGCTTCTATTCATAAAATAATATTCCGGAGGCTTTGGAATACAATAAGATAACCTTGATAGGTTTTACGAAGGATTTTACTTATTTTAGAGGATTCGCTTATTTATTTCTTTTCCATCCCCAATACATCACATTCGCTTGCTTACTTGTTAAACTGTGGTATTGTGAAGCGAAACGCGTAATTATTAATCCGCATTTAAAGGATTAATTATAAACCGTACAAATTATCAAGAAAAGTGTTAGTTTTTGCATGTAATTTTATATATGTTAAGCCCATGGGGTCACTGGTAATTATAAAACTTTTCCTAATTTAGTATTGTTAAATTAATCATAAAATACAGCTCACGGTACTAACATATTTATAAGTGTGTTATTCAACTGAATGCTTTAAAAAGTGAGAAAAAAACCTTTACGAGATTTGATATAAGTCGCCAAAAGGGTCGCTAAGTTTCCAAAAATGATGCCAACGTGGCTGTATTTGTAATTCTTTATATAATTAGTTTTAACCAATTAATTTTTATTAATTATAATTAAATTATTGTATTGTCATCCAAAATAATCACGTATATAAAATTTCAGCTCAATTGAGCTCTTTAAAATGTATTTTATTAACGATTGAAGATTCCACGAAGATAAATAAACAAGTAAGTAAAGATATAAAGTTATATATAATAGTAGGAATTGTGTGTGTGTGTGTGTGTGAAAAATGCATGAAAGTACACAGTAGTTTATCGGGACCGCTATGTTATCTCGTGTTAACCTATAATTCGTCTTAAGCGTTTTCGCTTTAAACTTATTTCACTGCATCTACATTTATAAAGAAAAAAAATAATCCATAAATATCAAAGAGTATATTTCTTAAATTTGTTTAATTTAAACATATAAAAATTAGCAGAAAGGAAAAGCTGAAATGAAATTTTAATCCATCTGGTATTAAATATATACAAGTCCTTTATAACCCATTCAGGACCATGATCAGATATAAGTAATTACCTTAAAGAACACGGTATCATATGGGAGATTGAGTTTTGCTCGTTCTTAGACTTGTCATAACAAAGGTGTGATTTTAATTTGAAACTTATGGAACTTGAAGTGATTATAAACTATAAAAATCAACCTATATTTTATTACAGTAACGATTTTATATGAATTTTAAAGTGAAAAATAGGCTTAACAGGGAACATTGTCTGGTCCTGAACGGGTTAATCACAAATAAGTACAATGACTTTATTAAAAATAGTATAATATTTAAAACATACCGGTTTTAATTACCAAACTATAGCCATTTTATTTATTCATGTTTTGTAATGAAACTTGGAAGTAAATTAGCATATTCCAACAAATTCTTATAAGCCATCTTCTTCAATAAATTTTAAATTTGTTACATTTCTTTTAATTAATATAATTAAAAATATATAAACAAATATCTGCAGCAAAAGCGCAATTACATTATACTATGACAAAGTAAGTCTACTTAAAAAAAAAGAATATTTTAAATTTAATCTTTGAAAACCTCATGGAGTGGTTCGGTCCTTTGCTAATTGGAGATCGCCAGATTTTGATATGTACCAAGATTGATTACCTTAATTACTAAGTGTATCTGTTATTAAATTAGCATTTGTGGAAAGCTTAGATTACACGTACATTGGATATTGCACGTTCTTCGAAATATCCTTTACAAATAAATTTAGAGTAAATTTAATATAGTTAAAAATAGATAAATGCAAATACAGAGAAAAAGGAAGATAAATGAAAAAGTATACTTCTATTAATTTAATTACTTTATTTATATCTTCAAACTGTTGCCAAATTATAAACTCATTTTATAAAAATGAGTTTTAACGAGAGTAACGTAACATCTTAGGGAAAATAGAGGGGTCGATAAAAAACCAATCAAGGCATGTTTCAATCATATTTCTAATTTTAAAGTTTAAATAATGAAAAAAATTCAAATTTTGGAAAGAACAAAGACCCAGGTACTTCTTAACCCGCGATCACTCGCGCGGGGTGTTCTGTACATCCCAGCAACAAGAAAATCCTCCCAGGATTCTAAAAAGAATGCGCAGAACCACGATTTTTCTGTAGCTGCACATTTTAGGTCATATTGAACCTTCAGGCCTGATAATAACTCTGTTTCTCGAACGATTGGAATGTAATAACCTTCAAAAGTTTATCTGGGGGGCTGAGAAATCCTGCGAGAAGTGGAGCATTTGTATACAGTTCGCTCTGAATGTTTGAAAATGATAAAATATTATTTTTCTACCTTTCTGCTATCATTGTTCCCATTAATTATGTGCTATGTTTTATTACTGGTGTATACGTTTTATATATATACTGGTTTATGAAAAATATAAAATTATGTTTTTTAAAATGAAAATTTTGTATGTTTATTTTTAAATTAATTTAGTGTAATTTGTATGAAAGAAGTTTAATAATTTTTATTTTATAATACAAAAAACATCTTTACTTCATAAAATTATCATAATGACTTAATTTTATTTTCATTTAAATACACGTGTTAAAATTTTGGGGTGTTCTCTACACCCGCAGTACGACTGAAAAGCAGGCAAAGAGTGACCGCGGGTTAAGGCATATGCCGGGGCCCCGGGCCCGGGCTTCGTCTTGCTCTTCACTCAGCTTTAAGAAGATCATAATTCGCATAATTTAAAAGGTAAAATTTTATTTCCACTTGTTTTCCCCCAAAACTGGAAATTTCAAACAATATTCAACGGCTACATGTGATGACCTACCCATGGGTAGGTCTAACCTAAACCCCAAATCATTACTCCTTCAGTAAAAAAGATAAAATGGTCAAGCTTGTATGTGCAATTGTAAAACATGCATATTTATTTGTTTCAAGTTAGCTTTAGAGTATTAAACAATGATGCTATGTACTGTTTAAGGGGCTATATTTGGGGTACATTTTTTTTACGGTCGGGGCTTAAAAAAATCTTAAGAGAGAAGAAAAAGACGTCCCTGCACCACCACATGAAATTGAACCATTGATTAGATCAGTGTTTTAAACCCCCGTGGGCCTTTTTTATCCCAAAAATTTGGGATAAACCCCCTTTGTAAAAAACCCTTTTTTAAAATGCATATGAAAAATTGAAACTTAACTTTGATGTCTGAAATTGAAAATTAAAAAATGAAAATGTGTGCATTTTAAAGTAGAATTAAATGTTTGGACTAGTCAATGACTTAAAAAAAAATTACCCAAATTTAAAATGCTGAAACACATCCTCCTTTTAAATAATCCTTTGGTAACAAAGCCTTTTTCCCTGGTTGTAAAGGTCATCGAAACATTTTTCAAATCCATTTTTTGCCATCTCAATTAATTCATTCTGCGATACATTTTTAACTAAATTTGAAGATTGGTCTAAGTTTAACATGTGGAAAATGGTGTGTCGACATACCCTATGCATGTTAAGATTCTTAGTCAGTATCCATTGACATGTGATCGAGGATATCTCTATTCTGCTTTGTTTGGGAAGCATTTCTTAAGTACCGCCGCCGATGTTTTTAGCGAGTGGATGGGCCCGCGGAAGTCTAGAGATTTGCCGTCTTAGACACTTTCCCCTTCTCTGAAACGTCGATGCCCTCAAAAAACGAGTTCGGATAATGTATCACAGCCCTACCCGATTCAAAATTTTTTTAAGTTCCAATTATTAATTATCCCCCCCAAAAGCATTTTCTTTTTAATCAACACAACTAAATACATCCGCTTACAAAATACGACTACATGGTGAGCCACCGATCACGTTATTTGGAACAAACTTTTTTGGAAAGGGAAAAATGCAATTACATAGAAATGTTACTATATTGGCTCTGCGGAAGAAAATTTCTTCGTTATAGGCTCAGTCAGGGAACTTTTGAATCCTACTAGTAAAATAAGAACAGTCAATAAATTAACTTTATCAAAAAAAAATTTCTTTTGATCTTTTTGTATAAGATATCAATTATATTTTTTTAAAATAACTCTTTAACAATTAAAATTT
>BMAV01002559.1:519376-540432 GCA_019973955.1 Trichonephila inaurata madagascariensis | reverse complement strand
TTTTTTTAAAAAATTTCCCCGTTAGGATCCTTTTGGCGACTTGTGCCAAAACTTTAAAAGGTTTTTCTCACATTTTAAATGTGAAAATGCTGAAATTTTCTATGTACTATTGTTTTTGGAGACAATATGAGAATTTAATTATAATTAACTAAAATTAATTGACTGAAACTAATTATTTAAAGAATTACAGATACAAGCACACTTGCTTCATTTTTATAGCGACTTGAATCAAAACTATAAAGATGTTTTTTTTCATGTTTTAAAACATTCAGTTGAACTGAAATTTTACTTACACGATTGCTTTGGATGACAATACGATACTTTAATGATAATTAATAAAAATTAATTGTCACTTAATATTGTGATTCTGTCATATGGACGTACATATTTATATTAATTGTAATTATTTATTAAAAAGTAAATAAAATAAAATTTTTCTTGGTTGACCTAAGTAGGAATTGACTTTAAAAAAAATTTATATTACTTGTGTTTGTTTACGAATAATTAAATGGGAGTTTTAAAGATCAAATATAACTGCTTTCGAAACACAACAAACATCTCACTTCTAACAAAATTTTATAGAAATTTTAATGAAAAATGCATAAAAATTAAATCAATAAATATTCTTAGATAATACAAAAAATATGTCAAATAAACTTCTGACATACATGTCAAGCACTTTTTGGAAAACAAGCTATCAAGTTTCCCTACTTTTCAGACGAAAAGTTGCAAGAGAAATTGATATTTATTTTTTGAACTTCTGGCACACATGTTAACATCATAAAAGATATTAAGTCGCAAACATTTTCTTTATTTCTTATCTCCTGTCAACTAAAAGTTAACTTTTATCAAATCGAATCATTTTTGTAGATATGAGATTATCTAAATTGCGATCAATCAATTTTTTCACAAATATTACATATGTCATAAAATGTTAATAAAGGGGGCGAGGAGCATTGAACTATGATATTAATATATTAGTTTATACATCTTAATATAAATATGCATGTAAGCAGAAACAATCTATCTAAAATGCAAAAATAGGTTACATTGATTTCTAAAAATAATGAATTTTAGATGTGATAAAAATTATTTAAATTTCTTTATAAATTGTTTATTATAAATTTTTAATGTCATTTTCCGACTTTTTTAAAACTTAAGTCCATTTTAGACATTTAACAATTTTTAAAAGTTTTTTTTTTTGTCAATATAGATAGAAATCAAAAAGAAAAAGTCACAAGGGAAAATATATTGTCACGAATTTTGTGTGAATAGAGTAAATAATTTGTATTTGGATGTGTAAAGCATTTACATTACTCTATGTTATATGTTAAAATTATAATATTCACAAGCAACGCCGTCCCTTAAGTTATAAAGGTGATTCAATGGGAACTTGATGAGATCTTGGTATCATTTTTAGTGGCCAAGTTGGCCACCAATTTTGCGGCTTTGGCAATCATTTTGGTGACATTGGTGACCATGTTGGTGAGTTCGGGACCCTCTGGATTCTTCTAGAAATTTGTGGAGAAATACATTAATTCCCCCTCTATAAAAACAAGCGGATCTTTCGGGAAAAGCCCCCGGGTCTATAAATAGAGAGGGGGCTCGCCGAAATAGTCAGTCTCTGTTTAAAAACAGCAATTAGTGAGTTTTTGTTTTGACTAGGGTAACTGATTAGCTTGGTTTGGCTTGTGTGTGTGAAAAACCTTTTTACATATTTTTGTATTTTAAACACTGATAATTGTGTTTGAGTGTTTTTAAAGGTGTGAAGACCTTCTGGGACTTATTCTGTGAATATTGCAGTTGCATCCTGTATTTCAAAGATTGGAGTTTCGACAGTTAATTCTCATCGCTCTTAAATAACTTTCGTACTTTGTGAATGATTCGCATAAAATCCCCGACCCGGATCTACGTAACAATATCATCCTCACAAAACTTTTAATACATTTTTAGAAGTAATTAAACAGATCAGAGTGAAGTAAATTTTAAATTTTTTAAAAAACTTTCCTTTTCCAACCCCGTGAAATTCAAAATTCTTTTTTATATTTTAGATGATTTCTATGAATATATATAAATATCTTGGGGAAGAGACAAAAGAGAATCGAATTAAATATTAAAAATGTTTCACCACTAATTTGGAGAACTTTTAACTTGCAAAAGATCACATTCAGTAAGTCGGTGTTAAAGCCTCTCGTCTGAGATTTAGATTTTCAAAAAAATTCTTTAAAATGGAAATTTTAAATGGTGTTTTTTTAGTCGCTCCCAAATGTCGATTTTAGCTAATTTTTTAGAAGCTTTTTAGTGAAAAGCATTTATTTTTATTTTTCTTCGCATTCCTTCCTATGCATGAAAAAATGCAGCCCAATAAAAAAAAGTAATTTTCCCAAAAAAAACCCTTCAGATGAAAATTTGATTTATTTTTATTAAAATTATTTTTCAAAAATTTCCTTTAAAATTCCGAAAATATCAGGCTTCCTTTTTTAAAACTGCCCAATTTCTTCTTTTTAAACGGTGAATTACACAAAAAGATGATAGGAAAACCAGCAGCAAATACAATACCTTCCCATTTTTAAAATTTTTTTAATTTTTACGCAACATATTTTTTTCAATACCCACTCAAAACACGGCTTTGGGCCCAAAGCCTTTTAAAAAAACAACCAGTTACGAAACTTATTTTTTATAATAAAAAAGAGCTCCGCAGGCTAGTGAACAAAAACCAACCCCTTTAAAATTGTTTTTAAACGTGGACGACTTCTTTTACAACAGTCCTTCATTTAACAAAGACAAATTTTAAAAAAAATTTGGGTTTTAAAAAAAATGACATTTTTTTTGCTGACTGAAAAAAACGTAATTATATGATAAATTATTAATCGTAATAATTTTTTTTTAAAAAAGTATATTTAATCATTGAGTATACGAAATATGTGAACATTTATGTATTGAGTTTAAAAAGATTAGATTTTCATTTAATTCCCAAAAAGTATTAAGTTTTCAAACACATTGCTTTATTAACAGGCCAGTGTTTTTAAACTGTACCCGGGGAGCATATCAAAAAAAAAGGGTTAAAAAAAATTTAAATTTTCTGGAATAAAAAAAAAAACTTTCTGATATAATGAAAAAATACATATTTACACTTATATGATTTTATATATATCTGGTGAAAAAAGGGGTTTAAAATAAAAAAATTCTACTTTGAACGCTCATTTGCTATCTTTTTATCCCCATAATAAATAAAAAAAAAATTTTGTTTGTCTTGTGAATCCTACGATGGGGATTTTTTATTACGTTTCTTTTTAAACTAAAAATTCTTTTTCTGGTTTTTAACTTTGGGGGTTACCTACCCCTCCCTTTTTTTGGGGGAACTTTAAATTATATAATTTGTTGCGCTTTTTTCCAATTTAAAGAGTTTTTTTGATACATGGATAAGTTTTTGGAGCACTTTGAAGGATTAATTGGCCAAAATTTATTTTTTGAGTATACTGAAACATATATATAAAAACGTTTTCGTGAGAAAACTGTTTATTTGTTACCAAAGACCTTGACAGAGAATCCTCTAATATGACAGTCTTAATGGGAGCTAAAATGAATTGAAAACATATCTTTTTTTTTTGGGATGGAAAATTTTTTGAATTTTAAAGGGTACTTTTTAACCGATTCCCCCCGACCATATTTTTCAAAAATTTTTTTTTGAACATGCGTTTTTCCTATGAAAAGGTGGTTTTAATTGTGATGTTGTACGACGATTATGGTTTATAAATAAAAGGCAGAATAAAAAAAAAGGGGACTGGATCTTTTAAAAAGGAATGAAGCTATCAAACAAGGGAAAACATTTTTTTGAAATAATGCATATTAATCATGTTTAAAGTAAATTTGAAAAGCAAAAACATGAAACGAAAGGGGAAAATTTTCAATAGCTACATTAAAATTTTTTATCAAGAAAATATGAAGCCATAATGTACCGCAAAATGACTTCGCCCTTTTAAAAGACACAAGGGAAAAAATTCAACAGGATATTTTTCGATCATCAAAGGACATTAAAATTACAATAACGTGAAAAATGTGACAGTTTTTTTAAATAACTTACCTGTAATTTTAGCAAAAGTGTGTGATTTGTGTCCTTTATTAAGGTCCACATTTGGAACAATTTAGTTCAGTTTTTTTGGATATTTTTTCAAAATTTTGAAAGACAAATAGAAAAATCCTTGAAATAGGTAAGCTTTTTTTCCCTTTGTTAAATTATTCACAAATTGTGATTTTATCTTGTATATTGAAAATAATTATAAAAAAAAATAGGTATCACCCCCCACCATTAACGTTAATATGAGTGCACACCTGATCCCGGGCCCCCTTTTTAAAAATTAAAAAATAACACAATTGTTCTCATTAGAATTTTATACTTTTTTTTTTACTTAACATTTTTTCTAAATGCTAATTCTACGAGGCTTAAAATTGCAGTTCATTCAAAAACCCTTTATAATTAAAAATTCATTTCAATAAATCATTTCATTTTGTTTCTTTTCATGCCCTTGGTTTTTTCTCCCTTTCAATTGCTATTATATCAAGAATAATGTATTTCATTTTTAAAAATAAACCTGAAAGACTTTAGCCAGTAAAGAAAAGTTTTTAAAAAATTAGGGCTTCCAGGGCTTGTCTTGCAGAGCTAAGTTTTTTAAAGGGAAAGGGTAAAAAAATTTGAAATTACACTCAGAATTATTTTTTTATTTTAGCTCAAATCTTTTTTTGTCTTCAAAGTAGCCATCGGAAAATCCGGATTCACAAAGGTATGATGTTAAAAAAGGGAATAGTATACGAAATGTTTTTTGTTTTCAGTGCAGAAAACAGCATCCACCTCACCCAGAATTCAAAGTGATTTATTACAAAATTGCCCTTTAATTTCGCCCGAAGGGAAAATCATAAATCTCTTTTTCGGCGTTGGGGCCCTTCAAAGTTTTTGAAATGGATCCAAACCCCTTCGAATTTCTATAATTTACCCCTCGTCTGTGTACTTTTTGATGTTTTTTAACCGTCGATCCGCTGGATTTAAAAATATATTATGATTTTGTTTTAATCCCCCCGTAAATACAATACCGTGAATTATGAAAATACTTCAAGAGATATTCGGTAGCTAATCTATTTGGCCAAGACTGATAGTTTTAGAGGTACACATTTTTTCATTTTTTATCGCGTCTGTTAGTTTGCCTAGATTCATATGAACGTTGGGGAATGCCGATGTAAAGGATAGAAAAGAGCAACATAGATTACCTATTTTTTTAATAAATTTTTACAAAAATGGGTCTTGAAAAAATAAATCTTTAAATTTAAAAATTATTTTCAATCTGTTTCAATTTAAAAATTGAAAGAAAAATAACATAATTTAAACCCATTTCTTAAAAAATTTATTAAAAATATATTAGTAAAGTAACATATATAAAAAAATTTTAAAACTTATCTTATTAATACTGAATTAAGAACAAGTTTAATAAGTATTAGCGACTTCATGAATTTTGTCTTGCAGGCAGAAGTTTTTAGAAATTGACCCCTGAGTTCTTTTTCTATATTTAGCTGATATCTATATTTTGTCTTTTAAGCAGCCATCGCATTTTGCAATATGATTTCCAATTTAAAAAATTAGAAAAGGAAAAATAACATCATAATTATCCTATTACTTAATTTTTTTTTCTGCTTAAAAAGTAACATATACAAAATTTAATACCTATGTTATTAATTTTTACAATTTATAATTAAGATCGTGTATTATTGTATTTTAGCGTCAAAGAACTGTCTGTGTGCATTCAGTAATTTATTAATGTATAAGGGGGCGCGATAAAAATTGTGATTGAAAAGGGGAGGGGCGCCAGTATTGAAAGTTTGAGAAGCACTGAACTAGGCAATAGTTTTAAAACTGTTTAAAGCGCAAAGATGAGTACAAATTACATTACTGTTTTGTCTTTGTTGGTCAATTGTACTGAAAGCCTAAATGTCTTAAGGAAATTTGTTTACTGTATAGATTTTTAAAGTTTGATATTGGTACCTCCCCTTGTTTATATTTGTGTATTTCCACTCTTCCTTTTTATTTATGCTTTTGTCTTAAATGTTTTCTTCCAAATTTGTTTTAAATGCTATAATTGTGTTACCTCTTACGTCTGTAATTCACCTGTTATGCAATCTGGAGCATGAGGAGTTTTGCAAATAAATTAATTTAAAAAAATAAATAAAAAAAATTGCGTTATAATTGTGACGTCTCTCGCGTTCTTCTTCTAACATAACTCCTAAGTTCTTTGATGGCCACGATTAATGGCAAAACTTTTCCAACCCAATACCAAGAAGAGAAACGGATCGAATATGCAAATGAGATATACTTTAAAAAGGATAGAAAGTTTGGTGAGATAACACAGCAAGCCTAGAAATAACTTAGTGCGAATTGTTTTGGAATAAAGGTTAGACGTCCTACAGCTTTGGAAGAAGGATAAGCTCATTGTCTTAATTATAATAAGGATTAGAAAGCATGAGTCTTCTCATCTAAAATTAACATAATAGGAATTTCTTCAACCTAGGAAGGAAGGTGACTCTATAAAGGTAATATTTTGTATAGGAAGTTAGATTAGAGAGTTAAATTAATATAATTAAGATAAATGTTCAGATACGCGATCTGACTTGAATTTAAAAAGTTTAATTGTTGGCTTATTCTCACTTTAAGAAAGTTGTTATTTGAAATTAAGTAATTTAAGTTATTCTTAATAAAAGTTGTGTTAAGGAGGAGTACAATGTCTCATCATTTAAGATAATCCCACACACCTCTAGCTTACGCGAATCACCCCAGACATAGTCATCACAGGATGGCTATGTCTCAATAACACCGAACTCTTTTAATTCTGGGTTAGGTAATGCAGGTGGATGTAATGTATTACCTGAAATGTGTATTTTTCGGGTCAGAAGACATTGCAGAGTTCCTCAAGCAATAGATAATCAAATACAGTTACTTGAAATCAAAAGTAATCTGTCGTAGTAACTAGCAGAAGAAGGGGTCATCTCGGGAAGGGCTCAAGATTGGTACTCAATATTTGGATCGGTGTTAGCGAGGTGCAAAATACAGCCACAGTTTCGCGCAGCTCAAGGGAGGCTAGATTAGCGAAAGCTTTTCCCGCAATCAAGAAATAAGAAGAATTGCAAGCTCAATTTTTTGCTTCACAGCAGGGAAGAAATCAGGAACCCACTGATTTTTGTCTACGATTTATTATTAAAAATCGAGAAAAATTTAGAACTATAGGGATGTCACGGAGGCTGAATTGATTATGGATCATATTTTTAGTTCGACTCGAACCACAGATCCCAGGACTATGTGGAAGTTAACGCAAACCGCAGAACTTGCAGTACAACTTTTGGGAAGTCTTAGCTACCAAATTCGAAGAGGTATTCTTGCAAATTAAAAGGGCTTCACAAAATAATGATAATGTAAGAAGACGAGGTCAAAACAGCGCATAGGATGCCTCATTTGATGCTAATGGTAGAAACTGGAGAAATTCTGAGGTTGGACGTAGACCAAATAACAGTAGAAATGATTTTTATGAGAATAGCCATCAAAGTAATAGAGGGTTCGAAGGAGGAATAGATTTCAGAATAGTGATCAGAGATTCAACAACAGGGGTTACCAATTTCGAAATGAGCTTGAAATGATAGTTACAATAGGGGACTGTAGAAATAGGGGTTCAGTGAAAATTTCAGTCGGGCGATAGGATGCAAAGTGGACGATTAAATATTGTAAAGTTAAAAATCAACCTCAAAAGTATCCAACAAGAGAAACGCCAATTAAGCTTTTCTCCGATATGTATATCACCGTAGAACTTCCCCACGTTCCTATTTTGTTAAATAACACACATTTTTGAAAGCGCTATGGAACACGGAGCAGATAAATCATTTATATCGGAAGAAGTATATAAAAATATTTTTTATAAGCAAATTAAAAAATCGCGAGCCCAGGTAATAACAGCACAAGGTGCGAAATGCTTAGAAACACATATGGGGTTGAAATTGAATATTCGCATCAGACAATTTTGAAGAAATTGGTCATTTCATGGTAAAAGTTTCGAATACCCATGTATTCTCGGTATTGATTTTTATAAGTGGATCAAGAGTTATTTTTAGATTTACGATCCAAAAATCATTGAAAATTCCCCGATTCTCCAAATAAATAAGATTAGTTGAACCAATTAAAAGAAGGAAAAGGTTGAGATAGATTTATCTAAGACAAAATTGGGGGAAATTAGAAAAGCAAAAACTACAAAAATTTGTTTTAGTAGTTTTAAGGATTATTCTCAGACAAACCGGATGCGTAACATACCATGAAATTGACACGGGAGATAACCCACCAGTATTGTAGCTTCCGGCCATGTAGGTACGACCGGACAAAACAAGCAATAATTGATTTTCACATACAAAAATATTACAAGAGGAAACGATTGTTCCAATTCAATCCCCGTACGTGTCACCAGTTGTGTTATGCAAGAAAATAATGGAGTTTACCACCGAGGATAATCAGAAGCATATAGATTTGCAGTAGACTATAGAAACTGAATTCGATCACAAAAGGAAGTATCCGCGATACCCTTTACCGTTAATAGATGATTTAATAATGAACATCCCATATACAACAATAATGTCATCTCTTGATCTAAGAAGTGGGTACTTTCAAATGGCAGTAAATCCCAGTGATATTGTTAAGACCGCATTTGTAGTAAAGTGGCACTTATGCTTTCAAAGCGGATGCCGTTCCGGTTTTATCGGGAGCAGCTCAATTTTCAAAAGAAGTGGCATAATCCTAAAAACCGGTGATAGGGTTTGTGAGTGTTTACATAGATGACGTGATAATCTCGTCTTCATCATTCACTCACCATGTTGAGCATTTAAAGGGAAGTTTTTCGTTGTTGCAAGATGCAGAGTTGACATTAAAATAAGATAAATGTAAATTTGGGTTTTGATGAATTGAAGTATTTAGGATTAATTATTAGTAAAGAAGAATTAAAACGGATGGAGACAAAAGTTCGAGCCATACTAGAGATGAAACCACCCGTAACTCAAAAGGGTGTCAAGTTTTTGGGTATGTCCCAGTGGTACGCAGGGAAATTTATTAAAATTATGCGGATATTTGTGAAACCACTTTATAATCTTAAACGAAAATTAAAAAAATTTGTCTGGTCAATGAAGCACAAAAGGCATTCAGAGAAGAGGTCAAGGCGGCGGTAACAAAGGCGCCAGTTTTAAAATTACCAAACTTTCGGGAGCCATTCAGGTTATTTACAGACGCCAGTTCGATCGGTTTTGGGAGCAGTGTAATCAACAAAACAGACCCGTTATGTTTGCTTCACGTACACTGAACAACGCAGAGAGAATTATACGGTAACCGAAAGAAGAATGTCTAGCAGTAGTATGGGCGTTGAACAAATTCAAGAACATATTTAGGAACCATGCCAATTAAGTAATAACGAATCACGCTGCGTAACACGCCTAACACATAGCAGCAAAAAATTTGTCGAGTAGGATGATTAGATAGACACTCAAATTAGCAAGAATTTAATATAGAATAGGAACATAGACCGGGAACTCAAGTAAATTGGCTGACATACTTTCAAGGAATCCGTGGAAAGTATAATAATGGGAAGAAAAAAAAAGTTAATTGTGCCATAATTAGGGATTTGAGTACTTACTTCCTTGGGAACAGTTAATAACAGAACAAAATGACCCAGGGAATTAGGTCATATCTGTAGATATTTAAGCCGGAAGATAGCCGGTTAATGCAACGATATGTGAGAATTCGTCCACGATTTCCGTCTAATTGAAGGCTTGTTATTTTTTATGCGAAACACGCACCAACGTCGTTGGGTGAAATGCGTGTATACATTCTAAAATCTTTTAAGGAATATTGAAATAATGAGAAGGGAATTTCTTGATGGGCCAATGGCAGGACATAGGAATTTAAAACGTATCATAAAATTCGGGACGTTTGTTATTTCCGTACATGAGAAAATTCATTGATCAATATGTCTCACCACGTACCACTATGTGTAAAGTTAATAACTACTTAAAACATTTACCAGCTGGTCGATTAAGTAATTATATCAAATTATCCAAATGAGATAGTGACGTTAGATTTGTAGGCCCGTATCTATATCGAAGGGTAAGACGTAATCCTTTATATTTTAGTAATAACCGATCATTTTCAGCAAATGGAGTTTGAAATTATACCTCTAAAAGACCTCATCTCATTATAATAGCGGATATTTTTTTTTTTTGATAACTTTTATATCGCGTTTTGGAGCTCCAATAAAATTAATAAGTGATAATGGTCCCCAGTTTATATCAAAATTTTGAGCACTTAAGTGAAAGATTAGGCATAAGGCATGTGAAGACTGTGCATATAGACCACAAGCAAATCGGACTGAAAAGAGTTAATCGAGATATAGTACAAATGATTGCAAATTATGTTAATGATCAACACGATACTTAGGATCAATTCTTACGTGAGTTTTGCTTACGCTATTCGTACTGGCCGGTGAATGGGGAAACAACGGGAAAATCACCTGCTGAATTATTTTGGGTCGAAAATTGATTACCCATTTCAAAAAGTAGTTATGATTTCGGAAGGTTCCGAATTCAAAGTACAAAATATAGAAGATTATTCAGGGAAGCTAGAATGAAAACTAAACAGGAAGGTGGGAAATATATTATAATAGACGAAGAAGAGATATAAAATTAAAGGTAAATGATTGGGTCTTATTAGAAACACACCCTTTAAGTTCAGCAGCTAATAAGTCTGCGCTAAATTTAAACAAAATTTAGCGGAAGGACCTTATAGAGGTATTAGAAGTAAGAAATAACAATAATATTACAATATGGAAATCAGGAAAAGATTAACGGTTAACGTTGATCAAATAAAAATATATATCGTCATAGGAAATGTGACGAGGTCGAGGAGTTAGGAACAGGTGGCTTAAATGGTAATCAGATCGTCAGGAAACTAGTACTTCGGAAAATGTACATCAAGGATTAAATGAGTCACACTATGGGAAAGAAAGATCTGCGGTGAAACGTAAGTTAGAGGCAAAAGGGATTGGTAGCCAATCAAAACAATATAAAAATACAGATAGGACCGATAAACGCAGATCACTGGTCAGATCGCTTCCTAGTTCATTTAAAGACGACAGGAAAAGTAAAAGGCAAAAAATTCGATAGGGAATGAAGAGATCATATGGATCAGGGGCAAGTGGACCTACAGAAAGTGGCACAAAAGGGACACAATAATACTAACAAAGACCATTATCATCAGTACTATTTATATAAGTAGGAAAAAGAACAAGGCAGAGACAACTGGAGTTCAAGATGGACTGAAGAGATACAATCTGCGTCCACGCCAAAGAAACGATCGAGGAGGTCCCGACCGGCAAAAGGAAGCAACAGGGAAAGCAAAAGGGGAAAAGCCGACAAGGAGACTACAATCCCTACAGCAGGCAACATAATGAATTCCAGTGCAGCCGAGGAAAGAGAAGGGGAAATAACAGTGGTAGCACCTCATCATTGGACGTCATGGTGGGGGACTGAATATAAAAATCAGGTTGTATTGTTTCATTTTTTATGATCTTTCCAACAAGTGGTCGGAAGAATTATTGCAAAGAAAGAAGTCTCGGGCGGTGTTTAAAAGTTATAATCCAAGCAAAAGTTGACACTACAATGAGTGCATATTTATTTTTGAACTTTTGACTTGTTAAAAAAAATTTTTTTCTCTTTTGGAGAAAACAATTGTAATTGCACATTTGTTTGCTTCGATGTATGACTTCGTGAGATGCGACAATTCCTTTGGTTATTTGTTTAAATGGTTTATTGAAAAATGTTTGTAATTGTATAATATGTGTATATATATATATGTTGTTGTATTGTTCAGTATTATGAGGCATCTGGTTCAGGGAAACGCGGCGTAGTCAAGGCACTAACAATAATATTAACGGCGCTGCGCGGCTCATTGGGAGTTTTGTGGAACCAGATGTGGGGATGGAGATGAAAATTTATTGTGATTTACAAATAATATATAATGCATAAAAATTGTGAAACTTATTGGTATTATGTAAACATAAATTGGAAACAGTGACTCAGAGAGTTTTCATTTCAGGGCGACAGACCCTGAAAATTGTAGCAATAGATGATAAGTAACTTCAGCACGAAAAAATGGAGCAGAAAATCCAGCTCCATATGAAATGATGATACGGATGCAAAGTTTGGGTCTGCGCACCCAGGAAAAGTTCTAGAAAATTTAAGTGTATAGTTACTTTAAGAGTATATATGTAAAAAGTGAGAGCGAACCAGAATTAAACAGTAATTATTAATGTTGGCCTAGTTAATGGAATAAAATTTATTGTCACGAGTTTAAATTTAAAATTAAGTTGAATATTAAATTTAATTCTAGGATGAGTAATGAAAATTAAAGTCAAGATAAATATTGGAAATTATAAAAGTTAAAATGAGGATTCAAGATTAAAATTTAAATAAAACTTAGAAAGCCAAGAGATTCAGAAATAAAAATTTAGGCACGTAATTTATTAAGGGCATTAAGAACCCTTAAGTAAATCACGTTTTTCTTCTTGGAGGGGGTTGTGACGTCTCTCGCGTTCTTCTTCTAACATAACTCCTAAGTTCTTTGACGGCCACGATTAATGGCAAAACTTTTCCAACCCAATACCAAGAAGAGAAACGGATCGAATATGCAAATGAGATATACTTTAAAAGGATAGAAAGTTTGGTGAGATAACACGGCAAGCCTAGAGATAACTTAGTGCGGAATTGTTTGGAATAAAGGTTAGACGTTCTACAGCTTTGGAAGAAGGATACGCTCATTGTCTTAAATTATAATAAGGATTAAGAAAGCATGAGTCTTCTCATCTAAAATTAACATAATAGGAATTTCTTCAACCTAGGAAGGAAGGTGACTCTATAAAAGGTAATATTTTGTATAGGAAGTTAGATTAGACAGTTAAATTAATATAATTAAGATAAATGTTCTAGTTGCGTGATCTGACTTGAATTTAAAGTTTAATTGTTGGCTTATTCTCACTTTAAGAAAGTTGTTATTTAGAATTAAGTAATTTAAGTTATTCTTAATAAAAGTTGTGTTAAGGATTACATAATGTCTCATCATTTGGATAATCCCACACCTCCAGCTTACGCGAATCACCCCAGACATAGTCATCACAGGATGGCTATGTCTCATAATATTAAACTTTAACATATCAGCTCCCTAGCTCTCCTATATCTCAAAACGTCGACATAGTTCACAATAAACTCTTTGCATCAAATCTGAAGCGGGATGTTATCCGTTACAAAGCCACTTTTCCGATATTTTTGTGAAGAAAATGTCCCCTTCAAAAAAGTGACAACGGCTTTGATATCTTGTCCTTAGATTTCTTTTCCTCCATAAAAGTCAAGACCTTTATCTGTCACAGGATTAACTACAGTTTCCTATTTCCTTTTAGACTTTTCCTGCTTCATAGAATAACTTGCTAAATCCTCTTATATATGTGTTTCTATGGTTACATCCTCAGTGAGATAGACAGATATTTTTACATAATACAAAAAAAGAAAACAAAAACAATATACTTGCTTTTTTATTAAAGTAATTTTTTTATAGTGTGATACTTTTTTAGAGAATGGTATTTTTTCACAAAAGTATTAAATGCCTAAGGAATATTTCGATAAATAATAATTTGACTTAAAAGTGTATAATAGTTCCAAAATTTATGAGTGATGTAGTATTTTTTAAAACCAATAAAATAAATTACGAAATAATTTTTAAAATAATTATCTTGAATGAAGTCTCTTTTCTAGTAACTCAAGACCCAAAGCTAATCAATGACAAAGTATTTACCTTAAAAATAAAAGTCTAAACTTAATTTAATCTAGAAACTCTATGTGAAATTAATATTTAAGGATTTTTAAAAGAAATTTATGCGGAAATAATATATGTGGGGATATACTGATTCAAATACAAATTATTTTTTATTTGTTTGAAAAACATAGAGCTCAACTATTTTTTTTATTCTTGAAATACTACTTCTATATAAATACATATCTTAAAAAATCTCATAGAGTGAGTAAATATTAACCCCGCACTATATATTCAGCTACTCGAGGGCTCTTGGTCACGAACCTAGTAATTTTGAACCATGCTCAAGTGACGAGGAAGACACCTGAGCTGCACCCCCTCTCCTAACTCCCACACCACACCAAAGGGAAGACGTTTGTGAGCCTCGACAGGATTAACGTGCATCGTCCCTACACGGCCGGTCTTCAGCGGTACTAGGCTCGAACTCAGGACACGCCGGCTACGAGTGACCTTGACCACTAGGCTACCGCGGCCACAAAATCTCATGAAATTTTGGAATATTAATAAATAATTTGTTTCAAAGTATAATGTTTCCTACTTATTCAATCTTTTGTACCATTAACAAGTACACAAATAAAGTTAACAATTCATGTCAATTAATTTTATTTCGCGCAAATATAATTCTGTAGCAAAATTTACTTCATTTTTCTTATAGGTTTAAAATGTATCGGCTCTTAATTCTTGTAAAATTATGGTAGTTAAATTGCTTTAAGAAATATCTATTAAGTTAAAATTCTGAAGTCAATTATAACTTGATTATATCTAAATCTGAATACTCAATTAAATATAAAAAGTGTACTAAATTAATTTAATGTACTTTAATTCTAATAATATGGGGGAAATGAACGATACTTCTTGATGGTAAAATGGTAGTAAAATAGAAGCTCAAGTTTAATTCTGCTCTTTGAAAGGTATTCAAAAACTTTGGCTAAAATTGCTTGTTTACAAATGAGGAGCTCTATTTTGATTTACATTGCACTGTGAAGCAACACGAACGCTATTGGATACGAATTTCATAAATTTACATCACAATCAACGAATGAAAACGAGACTCGATCTAGAACCGCACCTTCACTACACCAATGTGAAGATTTTACTGACTCGTGAGAACCGAGCTCACCCGAAGAGTTTTTAGCTGCTAACCAACTCTTCGAGAAGATCATTTGTTTATATGCAAAAAACTAAATACATGTACAAAATGGTTTCGAATGAAAGAATCTCCTCAAAATTCTTGATAATAGGGGGAAGAATATGAGGTACAGTAAAAGCAAATGACAAAAGTGACCCCTTACCGGTTGCCGGAATGTGATTGATAATAAAAATAACAAGATAAATACTTAAGAACACACACAAAGAGATGCTGTCTCACTAATGAGACAGAAAAGTCATTAGAAAAGAAATAAGATACAAAGAAATACCACTCCTAAAAGGGAGTACTAAGAACAGGGAGAGGATTTTATGCAAATCAGTTGCAAAGAACAAGACAGTTCTTTCAGAGCGATGAGAATTTATTTTCGAAAATCCAATCCTTGAAATACAGGATTCGGCAGCAATATTCGCAGAATAAATCTCAGAAGGTCTTCACATCTTCAACAACACTTAGACACAATTATCGGTGTCTACACGTATATAAAAGATCATTCACAAGTAGTCGCTCGTTCAACAGCCGAAGTAATCACAAGTCGCTTCAACAATCAGAGCAATACTAACTGATCCCTAGACTGACTGAAACTAGACTGACTAGACTGAAACTAGACTGACTAGACTGAAACTAGACTGACTTTCGGCGAGCATCTCTCTATTCATATCCCTCGCGGATAATTAAAAAAAGACCCGCCTGCATCATATATCTTGAAATTAGTAGATTTCTCTTCTAATTTGTATGTGGCCGCGGTAGCCGAGTGGTATAGGGATCGGATCGTGGCTGGCTTTGTCACAAATTCGAGCTCAGTACCACTAAAGACCCGCCGTGTAGGGCAGCGATGCTCACTAAATCTACCGAGAGCTGAAACATCTTCCCGTTGATGCGGTGTGGTAGTTAGGAGAGGGGGTGCCAGCTCAGGTGTCGTCCACGTCACTTAACCATGGTTCAAAATTACGTGGTCCGTCACCAAAAGCCCTCGAGTAGCTGAACAGTGCGACGTTAAAATTCACTCACTCACTTCTAATTTGTAGAAGAATCCAGAGGGTCCCGAACTCGCCCAAAATGGTCACCAACATGATTGCCAAAGTCGCCAAATCGATCGCCAATATGGCTCTATCACCAGGATTTCGCCAAGTTCCCATTGAATCACCATTATAATGTATGAATATTACAATTTTAAAGTAAATTAAATCTAATTTAAAGTAAGATTAAGGCATTAAACACATCTAATTACTTACACTATTTGACACAAAATTCGTAATAATATTTTTCTC
This sequence comes from Trichonephila inaurata madagascariensis, assembly GCA_019973955.1. NCBI lineage: Eukaryota > Metazoa > Arthropoda > Arachnida > Araneae > Nephilidae > Trichonephila > Trichonephila inaurata. The sequence goes on along the minus strand of BMAV01002559.1, from coordinate 524,090 downwards.
CTGTTATACTTTTGGAAAGAGGACAAGAAGAACAGTGACAATGTAGCAACAGAGTGCGGAGGCCCTCGAAAAGGAAAGATAGTCGTAGAGACCCTGAGGTTTCCCAAATGCGTAGATTTTGAATCTCGACATATTTAAGGCTCACCAGCCCCACGGCAAGGTTGGTCTTCTGTGGTACTAGGTTTCGAACCCGTGACTCGACAACGTCGGGCATGAGTTCACGCCGGGCAACAACGAGAGGTTCAAATGAAATACCCATCAATTTTAATTAAAGTATATCTTGCAAAAATAATATTTCTACAGTGGTATCATGCATCCCTAAAGGTATGAATAATTGTACATTGTATCGGATCTTTACGCGACCTTCACACTAATCCGCTTGGGGAATCTTTAGGTTAGCATTCGCGTTTAATTCACAGCGATCCCTCTCAAGAAGAAACCATAAAATTCAGATTAGTTCAACTATATGAAGTCAGAGTTTGGTAATTGTAGAGAAGGGGGTAGGAAGTAGCTATATTCGCTACGCAGGTAAGATTATATAACGTTTATTTTCGCATGTAAAGATTGAGAGAGGAATTTTGCCACTGAGTTGAATTAGTAGATTTGAGGTTAGAAATCGACGATAGATTACATTTTGAGTTTAAATAAATTGATTCCACATATTTGCTTGATAATCATTGCTTTCTCCGTCACTTAGGGAATAGATTGTTGTTGGTTAGTTTGTTTAATTAAATAAATAATTATGATTTTGGAATTCTCTGATTCTACTTTCATTCCTCCCACACCCTTAGGTAGGCGACTGTTAGAGAGAAACTTCGGGAAGAAGTTTCTTACAACATTAATATCAGCTCTTATCACTTTAAATAATACCAGCCCAACAAAAAATGATGAAATAAACATTTATGCTTACGCATTTAGAATAATTTAAATGATATTTTGTGAAGAAGCATGCAGATATTTTACTTAAAAATTTTAATGCACAATTTCATGAATTACAAATTAGCAAAATGCACATTTTGTATAGCAATAAAAATGTTATTTTTTTGATTTCTTTAATTATATTTATCTTCCCATGATTTTTGGTGATTAATAACGCAATAAGATTTCCTTGGAAGAATGAATCAAATTCATTTCAAAAAAATCTGCAATTCACTTTCTGTTCTCTACCTCAGGATTATATTAATGTAAATTATTTATATCTTTCGCTCACAAACAAGAAATTTTTGCTTAAGTTTAAATCATTTCAGGAGATCTTTTAAGAACAAAATAATGTGCACAGAGTCATTCATTCTATTTTCCTAAACAAAGAATTAAAAAAGCAATAATCAGTACAAAACAATTCTGTACTCAAAATGGATCACGTGACAAAAACACTCCTGGAATTAAAAAAAAGTCTTAAAAAAACACAAGTATAAAAATTGTACAAGTTTTTCAATATCTTAAAAGTATGGAAATTATATAAGCTTTCAAATATACATTTCATCCTTTTTTTTCTTACCACAAAAAAAATTAAAATTCCATTAAAAAAAGTAGAATTTTACTTAGAATTATTCTTATTAACTATAATTAATATGAATTATGTATTTTTAAAATCAATATATCATTATTAGAAATCTGAAAATACTTTCTATTTGTTGATTTAGAAATACCGAAGTAGAAAAATCAATTAAACTCAACTCATTAATAATTTTAAAAAATGTGTTTAATTTTCTCTATCTATACATATATATTAAAAACATTTTTTGATATTTTAACTCATAACAGCATCACGAAATTTTGGGTCTAATGCATGATTACAAAAGAGTTCGTTTTTAAAAATTTATATGCAAAATGACATCGAATTCCAGTTTTTACAATTGTATCAAATCAGAGAAGTATAAAAATCAAGAATTCCTTTTTAGATATATATTTTAATCGCGATAATACATTTCTTCTCAAGCCACAAACACAAAATTCAAAACATAATCATCGAGTAAAGAGAAAAAAACTAACTAATTCACACAGTCTCTTAAATCCAATTTAAATAAAGAACTAGTCATTGTGTGTGGTTATTAAAAAGCAATAAACCTACAAAATATCATTAAATTGACTTTTTACTAGTTAAACGTGTAGAATATATCTTAAATTCGATCTTAGATGTAACAGACATGGTAATTTTCTCAAGCGTAACCTGGAATGAAAAATTATACTTTCAGTTTTTCCCCTTTATCCTACGATACGCATTCACCGTTAATAGCATCCGTTTTCAGAGTAACATTTAATAGCGACGCACGTGATAACTTATCCATGATTCTAATAACCATAATCCATCTTCTTGAAATACTGCTATCACAAATGATAGCGTTGAATTAATAGCTGGTAGCTCGAGATATAAAATATGTGTCTTGAAATTCGCTTCATCAGAAACAAGACCTTTAATTTTAAAAGCATTCCATTTAGTTATCTTGGTTGGAAGACAAATTTTCCACTTTTTGGCGTCAGGTAAGTTACAAATTGCATCAGTCAGTGGAGAATTAACTTGAATTTACTTCGGTGAATACTTTTTTTTAATAAAAATGACGCCAAAGGAAAGAAGTGTAGGACACTTTCACCTTTTCACTGCTCGTATCATCCAGAGTGTAGATGATTTATTACTATCGAAGTCTTTTATCAGAAAATGTGAAAAGATAGATTGGTTGCAAAATAAGTGATTTCTGGAGACAGATTTAATCTATGAAAGAGTATGAAACATCTTGCGTCCAGACAGGAATGTCTATAAATCAAAGATGGAAAATTCATCTCAAACATTGTTTTTTTCTTTTAGATACTTAGGAATATTTTTCGCAGGATAGATTTTTCTTTAGTACAGGATTTCTTTTGGATAAAATATTCTACACACACACTTCCATTTTACTAATGAATTGTTTTATTCCCTTTTATGCATTACAGTTATTTTGAAAGTGCACCAAATAAACATTGGTTTAATACATAATTGATATTAAAAGAAAACTTAAATTATATATTATTTAGTATTTAAAGTTTCTTAATTTGATTCAAAATTGAATTCTTTTTCTCTCTAAACTATAAAATGGTCTTATATGCACCTAACATTTTCAACGATCTCCTGCTAAATTAAGCTTATTCAAGATACTTGGTTGCAATAAGAGCTAAAAATAAAGTAAAAATTTTCTAGGAAAATCTTTAAAACATATTAAATGTTTATGATCTCATCAAAGTATGGATACTTTTTTATCAGTTTAGAATAGGTAAAATTTCAAATAATAATATTTGACCTGATATTTTATAGTTATTTAAATTCATTAAGAATGTAATTTTTATTTTTCTCTTATATATATAAAAAACTAGACATTGAACAATAAAATAATTTGCTCTATTTTTTATTTGTTTTTTATTAAATTTTAATAATTATTTAAATCAATTTTGGTGATATTAAAAATCAACGAATTTCAAAACCCTGTGTTCTAAGCTGTTTTACTTTGAAAACTCGTTATCTTCTCCTATTATGAACAGTTGACATTTTTTGTATCGATTTATTTGATTTAGTAAATGTTTAACAAATTTCAGAAATGTTTCTTTCTTTTTAACTTAATATATTTGCATTTTTTTTTCTTTTCTCCCATGAAAACTCAAGAAATTGCATTAACTAGTTTTAAAATTCCATTCAAAATAATAGATTATTTTTAATTTCGCAAATAATCATTCTTCAAATAGTTTGAGATAATTCTTCAGAATATCCGTAAAGCACCCAAAATTGTCTTTAAAAGAAATACAATTATCTAGAAAACTAATTCCGTGTTATATTCTTGGATATTTTAGTAAAAGATTAATAGTTGTATATACAGTCGAACCTCTATATAACGAACCTCTATATTGCGAATTTTTCTATATAGCGAACTTTCTCCTGGAACCTTGAACATTTCACGATTTTCTTCTTAAAATAACCTCTCTACAGCGAAGTGTATTTTCTATATAACGAACTTTTTCTTTTGTGATTCAATTTTTGTTCTCCCTTTTTTTAAAGTATTTCTGAAAAAATTTCAAGTTATTCTCTCTTTAACACATTTTATGGTGGTCATAAATCATGAACTGGTTTTATTAGATCCTCACTCGCCGAGAGCAATAGAGTTCTGGATGTTTCATCCAAGAAGTGCAACCCTTAACCCCAATTGCCCAGTTCACTAGGAACATCTTCGATTTCCTCTTTCACCCTCAGTGGAGTTGCCCCGTGTTCTAATTATAAAATAATGTATGTTTAATATTACTTGTATGCTTTAAATTACACACAAAATGTCCTTGAAATTCATTACTTTTAGTATAAAATTGCTTTCTTAATATTGAAAAAGCAGTGAATTCTTCGACATTCTTTTTTCTTGTTTTTCTTTCTTTCTTTTTTGATGGGTAAGATATATAAAATAAACATAGATTAATTTTAAAAAGGTGCGAATAATTACTTTTTTTAATATATAATGTTTATGAATTTAAAATTTGTTTAATGTGGTTTATAAAGTATATTAAAAGATGAACCTCTATATAACAAATTTTCCATATAACGAACTTTTTTCCGGGATTTAGCGATTTCGTTATATAGAGGCTCGACTGTATTTTCAGAAATTTTTCACAAAATGAATGTCTTAAGGATTCGCTTATTTTACTTTTTCAAATCAATGTAAAAAAAGAGAAAAGTCATATTTTCTGTAAAAAAAAAAAAAAAAAA
>BMAV01002559.1:508829-519276 GCA_019973955.1 Trichonephila inaurata madagascariensis | reverse complement strand
TTATTTATTTTTTTTTTTCAATTTCTCTTAATCAAAATAAATTTCGAACTCATTTGGTAGGGTTTAATTATTTTGAACGCACCTTATCCGTTTTATCTTCTCGTAAAGCGATGGATTAAGGAGAGCACGTCTCTTAAGACGTAAATCTTTTTCTAACAACATTGGAATTTTTAAACCAACATTTCTTGAGCTATTCATCACTGAATAGATGACATATTTTCTTGCTTCAGAAGCCATCGTGATAATGATTCACTACTAGCCAGTGGCGTAACGGAGGATTTTAAGGCCCCCTTGCGAACTCAGGTTTTGGACCCCAAGCCGGATCTTATAAAGGGTACGTACTTGACGTCAGTCAGGCTTCGGGCCTTCTAGAATTCTGCTCCTCCCCAGAGTGCGGGAATCTACGTTACGACATGTATTTTCTAGAAATAAAAATGTTTGATTATCAAAAAATTAAACGAATTATAATTGGTGTAATTTAATTTAAATCTTATTTGAAATGGATTCCTATTCATATTCAATTTACTCCCTTCCCCTCCCTTTATTGAGGTTTCAATTTGCTTTGATTTTGGTTCATCATTTTACATTTTGATCCCCCTTTTTTTTAAGTGAACTCGTTTTGTTTTCCTGAAATGCAAAATAATAGATTGAAATGATCCGCACTTTTTCTAGTTTTGTATATATTCCGATGTTCTTAGAAATATTTGTATCAGATAATATCATTGCCGTGATGAATGTTTTATTTCTGTCTCAATGAATATATCTTATTGACAGAGGTTAGACTTGATTTTAAACGTGAACGATATGCTTATCTATATAAGAATCTAAAAACTTGGAAACTGAACAAAGAGAACTATATATTTTTTTCTTAGTTGATCTATTGTAAAATTTTGGCTCATAATAAATTCTGAAAATTACTTAATAATGTCATCAATCCGGTTTTATTTAAAGATTTGTTTTATAAATATTTCTTACATCGTAAATCTTCTTTTACAGAAATGCAAATAATTTTATTCCAGCGATACGTTTAACTTTTTTAAGCTAATTCGGAACTGCGAATAATACCAAACCGCTCTTTACTATTCTTGGAACGAAAAATTAGCAAGAACATAGAAATATTTTCGAGCGATAAATATATAAATTGTAATACATTATAAACTAATAAGAAATAAAAACCAAATAAGAATTTTTTAATGATGAAGAAACTATTGAAACTCTTCAAATAAACTAGAGTAAATGCAATAACATTGAAAATTTTATTTTTTCTCAATTATTTCTCAAATATTAGATTATGAGCTTAGGTACCCAACTAATATTAATACTACAAAATGAATGTACTCCGAAAAAAATTAAAATATTTATCACTAGATTATTTTTATGTTCTGTATAATAATAGAAGTGTTTAACCTTCAGATGTATCAGTCACTGTTTTATTACAAAATTTACACTTCTTTACGTGAATGTAATTCTTTTTTTTAAGCAATTACATATTCTAACTAAGATAAAGTGCTCTAGTTTTTGTAAAAATTAAAGTATCTCTTAGCCTGAAAGTTGTTTTAAAAAGAAATAGCTAAGCAATACATCAAAGTTGAAAAATTGAGAGAATTTGTTCATTTACTATTTGTACAAAGCGGGCCCCGTTTATATAATTTTTTGTTAAATTTTACCCATTTTTTCCTCTTTTAGTAGTAATTATTTATTTTTCTCTTCTTAATTTTAGCATTTTTTTCTTAAAATGTACTAAATAAATCTAAAAACCACAAAAAAAAATCTCCATATCTCCATCTGTCGCAAGTATAGTCGGATACCATAATTTATATCATACTCTGAAGTAACATAAAAGTTAGTTTTGAAATGTCTTTAGATAGTTTCAAATCTAATAATATAATTAAAAAGTAACTTTCTTATAAAGTACTCAGTGACATTATAAAAAGTCTATATGTGATATAGAATATATTTAACTTATTTTTAATTGGTTACATAAACAAAATGACGAGAGTTAGTATTAAACTATAGTACAGCGGTCAAGGTAATTATTCAGTCATCTAGATGAAAACATTCACTTTCTCCTGAGAGAAATCCCTCAATAAAATATAATTTATTATTAATGACATCCACTTGAACAATGACACTTAAAGGTGAAGTGTATAATAACTTATCCCATTTTCTAATGATTGCAGTATATCTTCTTAAAACATTTTTAACACAAAAAGACGATGTCAAATTAATAGGCGGTAAGTACCGGGCATGAAATATGCATCGTAAAGTTAAAAGGGATTTGAAGTGGAACCTCTTAATTTTACATTATGTCACTTCGTTTTCATGCCAGTTAACGCAAAAAGGTGCGACAAATTTCTCGCTTTTGTATCCTGCTTCTGCGGGGAAGATGATATATAGCGTCATCATATGTTAGCGAAAAAGTAATTTGATTTCTTTGATTGATGCACTTAATTAGATACTATGTTTCATGTAATTTTAGAAAATTCATGTAGAATCCTGAAACAAATCTTTCATTTTTGGTTTCCCTCCTTAAAAGTGATCAGCAAGCTTAGATGTACCCTCCCTGAAGAAGCTAACTGTTTTCAGACATTAAGAAGGTCTGTCTACTTGATACGAAAATAAATGTTTTTTTATTTTTCTTATTTCTACTAATAGGCTGAAGATTGGTGCTTTACCATTGCAGTTCTAGTACATTCCACGGAAGCTGGTATCTCTTTTTAGTGAGGCGCCATAGAGGCGGTTACCACAATCATTGCAGGTAATTTTGACGCCCAGTTTCCTCCTTAGAGAGGAGGCACCTGAGTTCTGACGATGCAAACCTGTACTAGGATTTAATTTTGCCTAGAGCACCCACAAGCCAAACAGACACTCTAGGGATTTTATACATGCCGTATAATCATACGACATGGCCTCTGTCGATTTTCTGCATCATGAAAATCTACCGACTTGGGCCGGGGTCGAACTTGAAACCTTAGGTGCAGAAGGCCAGCTACAAACCAACCACGCCACCCAGCCGGCATGAAAATATATGTATAAAGTTGGAAAACGGAAGAAATCACACAATTATTATTTATATTTGCTTTTGAATTGTTAAGTATATATTTTTAAATATAAAAATATCTGGCTAATTTAAAAATATGCATGATGCTGCATTTCTCTTACAAGTGAGGGACAATATTTTAAATATGCACAGTCTCAGTACCCCCTCTCTCTCCTAACTTCCACAAGACACCAATGGGAGGACATTTGAGAGTCGAAAAATTTAACGAGCATATCCTCCACCTAAGCGGTGGGTCTTCAGCGGTACTAGGCTCGAACTCATGGCACGCTAGCCACGAGACTGTTATCTTGACCACTAGACTACTGCAGCCACCTACGATTTCCACATGGTTTCTGCACTTATTTTTAAGATAAAGACCTTAAACTCTTTTTACATAAAAAAAAAATAGTTTCGAAAGGCATAGGAACTTTCAGAGTTTTCGTGGACACAAAAATTTTCAAAGGTTTGGATGGAACTTAATATAATAATAGCTATGTGTATAGTTGCTAACAATAAAAAAAATGAATTATTATTTTTGATTGAAGTACGTTTTCACAAGTACAGCTTTCTCTCTCTCTCTCTCTCTCAATAAGGGCAATTTAGGGATCCAGTCTAAAATAGCACATTTTTCATGTTTTCACGAGGCTTTTCAGAGTGTGTTAAAGAGGAAAATTTTAAAATTATATGAGATATCTTAGATATCCTAGAAAAACGCTGAGGACCCTTGGGGTCCGCAGACCACAGTTTAAGGATCTACAGCTTCCTAGAGGAATTCTGATAGTATTTATTCATGATATGTCAAATGACTGCGTTCGAAGAGCTCATTTTTCAGAATTTCACACTAATCAATTATTGTTTTATTCGCTATAAAAAATTAAGCGTATCATATATTTTCGAATTTAAGCTGTATTATAGCCAAGAGTGCATTTTTTCTTCAAAAATTTACTCAAAATGCAAAACCCGTTTGTAAGCCGAATTGAAAGGGAGGGAATTCCAATAATTTTCGAATATGAGTAACGTGAGAGGGCAAAAATGTTGCCAATTGGAGATAACAGATTAAATACTTACTAATCAAATTGCTGAAGAATGAAGTGGCCAAGTGAGTCATGTGTTTGACACTAGTGCCGCTGAAGACCCGCCTTATAGAGGGGCTCATGCCTTTTAAATATATTGTGATTTAAACTTCCTCCCGTTGGTGTGGTGTGATAGTTAGGAGAAGGGGTGTCAATTTAGGTGTTGTCCTCGTCACTTGACTACAATTCAAAATTACGAGGTCCGTCGCCAATAGCCCTCGTGTGTGTTTATAGTTTTACGTCAATAAAAACTCACTAGCTGTAAAATAAGACGCGTTTGACAAAAGTTTTATTTCTGGTAATCCTATTTTTGAAGTTAAATCAGTTTTCCTATTAATTTAATACTTTTTTTATGGAAAATTATTGACATGAGAAATTTGTACATGGCAAGAATAAACAACTCATGTTTCATACTCTCGGGGGAAAGCTCGTCGAATGATGAACATATGCATTCAGATATCTAATGGGAAAGTTAAATATTAGTAGAACATTTCGGGAACTCGTATTCTGACACTAACTTGCAAGGATTAACCTGCTGGGTGACGTAGTTGGTTTGTAGTTGGCCTTGAACGCCAAGGTTGCGGGTTTGACCCTGGCCCAAGTCGGTCGATTTTCACGATCGACAACATCCATGTCGTATGATTATGCGGCATATAAAAGATCTCTTGAGCTCCTGTCTGGCTTGGGTGCTTTCGGCAAAATTAAATTCCTACGGTTTCGCATCGTCAGATCTCAAGTGCCTCCCTCTGGGGAGAAAACTGGGCGTCAAAATTACTTGCGATGATTGGTATTTCGCCAATATCGTGCCACACTAAAAAGCGATACTCTAGATCGGCAATGGTAAAACACCAACCCGCAGCCCTATTAGAAATAAAAAAACTTGGAAGGATTTGTCTACCGTTATTTTAGATTATACTATTTGTAAGTAGTTAAAAGATTAGAATTGCTCATTTTTTTTGTGTTTGGGGGGGGGGGGGGCTCGTTCTGACTACGTCAGACAGGTGGCATTAGCCACAACAATAACAACAGATGCATTTTAGTGTAAGATTATCAATAACATAGTGAAATTTCGTCAATTGATTAATTCGATTACTAATAAAATAAAAATCATTGTATCATTAATTTGATGTACTAGAACGTGAATTTCTAAAGATTCCACTTGTTTTTCTAATTTTTATACTACACATAATTGTTATTTTAGTGAAACAATTCATCTTTAAAATATTTCTAATATATTTCTTTTTATTTCTTTTTATTGTTTTGTGTTCATCCTACGTGTAGATAAATGTAAGCCTCTTATTTTTTATTATATCGAAAATATTGGTTGAAGGGGAAGGTTGGATCCATGAAGTAATGCTTAACCCTATTTCACTGTCCTAAATATGTGACAACTTTAGAAAGCATAATAGTTATTCATTTTCGTCTAATGACTCTTTTGTTCTTTACAATTCTAATTGTTCAATATTTCCGATTCTTAGAAATCCTGTTATTCTCCAATCTTAGTAGGATATATTTTGTATCACTTTTATTCATATGTATGTTTGCATATATATATATATATATATATATATATATATATATATATATATATATGTCAGGTTATATTTATTTATTAATAAATAAATATAGAGCTAACTCTTTACTACCAAGTAGGTGTACTTTAGGGTGTGTATGACTATTTAAGGTAGAGCGCACTGACGTAGATAGGAGAATAATGGAGAAGAGAGGCTGGTGACTCCTTGCTGTGTTGATGGATTTAGTTCTATTTGGTTAAGCGCAAAGTGGCCACCATGTTGAAATATTTATGCATGAACAATAATAAGACCAAGGATATTTAAAGATGACGACTTCCTTTATTTACCAGCAAGCCTGAAGCCTAAAATAAATATATATATACCCAACTCAGTATACGCAACCTAGGGGCCTGAGGTGTATGGGCAGATGTTCCGGTCAGGTGGTCAGTCTGACACAAAATCTCCAGTTTTAAGTTCCCAAGCAAGCTTGGTACTCATTTATTGACCCACTGAAGGAATGAAAGGTTCAGTCAACCTTGCCCAGCCCGGGTTTGAACCTCGGACCTGTGGCGAGGAAGCGCGGTGTACTAACCATTTAACCACTGGTCTCCGTATATATATAGATAGATAGATAGATAGATTCTTATATATAAAATATAGTTAGTAAAAAATAATAGTTATACTTAGGTTCTATAGCTATCTGTGTATTTATATACTTATGGAATATATATATATTAATTTTCTATGGGTTTTTTTCTGTGTAGTTTTTTACTACATGGGATCATATAGTCTTATTGTTTTTCTATACTATCTTGTTCCATTTCCATGCATCTCACACATAAAGCTTCTCTCTCTCTCTCCATATATAATTCATTTGTAAAGACGTAAAACCATAAAATTGAATCTTAAAAACACCGAACAAGGAATTTTCTTGGTAAATCAAATTCCAAAAGACAAATTAAATATGTAAAAATGTGAATATTTGCTACTGTATCTGATTTTTTGCTCTCTTTTCACTCGAATGTATCACAAATAATCTCTAAAAGAATAAGATCGAGAAATATATTTGCGTATAATTTAGAAGAGAAATTCTCTAAAGTGAAATCTGAAATATTCCTAAGAAGATTATTTTTTTAAAAAAACACATTGAACATATTCTTTAGTAACAGAAAAATAAATAAGTAAAAAATAAAGAAGCGTTTAAAAGAGAAAAATGTCATCCATCTTCGCTTCAGTAACTTTACCAACGAAAGAGTAAAAGGAACATGTTAGAACATGAAAGAAAAAAAAATTTGTAATTTGACAATTTTTATAACAAAGGCGGCATTGTCAAGTTTGATAAACTAGAAAACATCATGGAAATGGAAAAAAAAATTCTCAAAACGAGCTCATGAAGAAAACAGTACATTATTTTCGACATAGAATGCGATGCATGGAAAAAAATATGAAACCAAAAAAAAAAAAAGAAAATCTTGGATTTATTACGCATTCAAAATGTGAGTGCATCTTTTCCACAAAATGCGAGAATCTAATTTTACATGTTGGATGCGAATGGAATATTTATGCAGGAAGGAAAATGGAGAATTTTAAGCGAAATACTCGACAAAAATATGTTTGATTTCGTCTTTGTTTACTGTACAATGAAAGATGATTGTAAAGGGAAATTCATTTTATTTTCAATGTTTTCAAAAAGACGCATATAGTTACATAGTATAACAAAAATACTTCAAAAATTTTAATCATAACTTTGTAATTGTTGGATAAAATTCAAGAAAACATTTTTTATTTGATTTACAGTCACTCAAAAAAGTATTGCGACACTTGACATGCATAACTGTAAAGCCATTTATAAAAATATTTATCACATTAAAACAAAAACAAAATGAATTAAGAAATATTTTAACATTTGGTGTACAGTATATAAGGAAATTTTTATTAGTATTATAGAATTATAGTTTAATCTAGCTTTTCAAATAAAATTCAAAGGCACACTGGAGTCAAAAAAATATTGGGACACTTTTGAAATGAGAAATTTAACAAATATACAGCGCATCAATAGAATTTAATTTTACCCAATGTTTTTAGACTAGAAGTTTAAACACAAATGTTTCAACAGATAAGATTATTTATAGAAAAAATGGCGAGAAACAAAGATATATAGGTTGATGTGCGAAATCTCGTAATAAGTCATTGGAAAGAGGGGAAATCAATTCGCTGTATAGAAAAAATATTGAAGTTGAGTAAGTCTACTGTTTTTAACATTATTAACAGGTTCAAGAAAGCAAACAGTGTTGAAAACAAGCAAAGATTAGGGCGTTCAAGGATATTTAATGAACGTGAAGAGAGGTGGATTGTGTGAGACAAGTACACATTAATCCAAGAACTAGTGCATTAAAAATGACTTTGCAATGTAAAAGTAGGTTCGGAAAATCAGTAAATCCTGAAACTGTCAGAAATGTTTTAAGAAAACATAAGTATCATGGCAGAGTACCTCAAAGAAAGCCCTACATCAGCAAAGCAAATAGACAAGTTAGGTTGGCATTTGCTAAAATGTATGTAAGGCAGCCAATGGAATATTGGTAAAATATAATTTTTGTTGATGAAAGCAAATATAACATTTTCGGATAGGATGGCAAGCAAAGAGTTTGGTGGAAATCAAATACAGCAATGCATGTCAAAAATTTACGGCCTACTGTCAAATATGGAAGGGGTAACCAAATTGTCAAGGGTTACATGGCAAGCTCTGGTTTTGGGAACTTACATTTTATTGATGGTATAATGAGTAAATGTGTCTATCTTGACATTCTCAAGCGAAATTTAAAGCAAAGTGCAAGCAAGATGGGAATCTCAGGATATTTTAAATTGTACCAAAATAATGACTCGTGACATCTGCACAGATACTTGCAAATAATGGGTCCTCTACCACTATCCCAGAGTTATTAAAACTCCTGCACAAAGACCAGACCTTAATCCTATTGAACATGTGTGAGATTATTTGCTGCAAAAAATACATGAGCATCAAATTTCTAACAAGCAGGATTTGGGAAAATATTTGGTCGTTGAGTGGATCAAAATCGATTGATCATTTTACAAAAAATTGATCCAATCCATGCCAAATAGATTTCGAGAGGTCATAAAAAGCAAGGAGGGCCCAACAAGATAAATATTTCTAATTTTGATTTTTTTTTCTTAATATATTGAGAAGTGTCCCAATACTTTTTTGAGCGCATTTTTTAACCCGATTTCTTTTATTTCCAATTTTAACTGTAATTGCATTAATGAATGATTTATGTTCATATTATTGTTATTTACATTTAACAAAATAATGGTTACTTTTTTTTTTCTTTTTTTTTTATTTTTTTTTTTTTTGGTTTCATTTGTATGTTTAATTAAAATATTACGATAAAAATCTATGAACTGGTAGTGTGTCTCCCAATACTTTTTTGATAGACTGTAAATAAATTTTTCATCTTAATTTCAAAATAAAATTTTAATTAGAAATGTATTTGGTTTACTTTAATTTGATAAATCTGTTTAGAAAAGTTTTGTTTATGCATATATATATGTATATATATATATACACTCACTTCCAAAAGTTAAGCACGGAGAGGAAAATGCTAATTTCCGGAAGCCAATCAGAATTGAAGAGGATGCAATTCGCTGCAGAGGTAGATGGAGTATGCAAATATGTTAAGTAACAGCCAATCGTGCTTTCATGTCAAGAAATATGCAAAAAGGGCAGTCTTATAAGAAGCCAGCTTTATGAAGGGTTATAGAAGTTGATTCTAAGTGCTGATAGAAGGTATTTAAAACTTTCGTACAATTTGTTTTCAAGACATACGTGTTTCTATGACTCCTAGAAAACGAATGGAAGATTCTGAGAGCTGGCGTGCTGTGGGGCGCATTGAAGCAGGACAGTCGATCACAGATGTTGCTCTTTTCTTCGGCTTCATTATTCTGTAATTTCACGTTTATGGAAACAATTCCAAACCACACAGACAGTTGCCCGAAGACCCGTAGGTGGTGGTCCAAGGGTTACAAACCCCGCGGAAGATCGATATATTGCTATTGTAGCCAGGCGGAATCACAGAGCGACCTCCACACGTGTGACATCTATTTGTTACAGCGTCCATTGGTAAGGCTATATCTGCAGCTACTGTACGCCGAAGATTACATATGAATGGACTGTATGCCCGGGTATCTCGAGTTTGTGTTCTTCTATCCGTCCAATCAAGAGGGGCACGATTAAAGTGGTATCGGGAACATGGCAATTGGACTGTGTCTGACTGGGGCAATGTCATGTTTACTGATGAGTCAAGATTTGCTCTGGAGCCAGATGACAAACGTATAATGATATGGCGTAAACAAGGAACACCCAATCAGCCCCAAAACATCACCGAACATCACGCATTCCGATTCGCAAGCATTATGGTGTGGACAGGGATTTCATTAGGATACCGCACCGACCTGCACATCTTTAAACGGGACTCTGTGACGGCTGTCCGATATCGAGATGAAGTCCTAGAACCCATTGTGAGATTGTACACTGCAGCAGTTGGCCCTACTTTTGTTTTAATGGACGAAAACGCACATCCCCATAGAGCTGACATCGTCGATAACTACCTGGAGAGTGAAGGGATTGCGCGCATGGCGTGGCCAGCATATTCGCCCAACCTTAATCCCATTGAAAATCTTTGGGATGCTCTCGACCATGCTGTATCTTCACGTTTCCTACCTTCACGTTTCCTACCTATTCTTATTGAGCTGGAAACAGCTCTACAAGAAGAATGACGATTGCTTAATTCTGCGGTGGTTGACCA
>BMAV01002559.1:478918-504670 GCA_019973955.1 Trichonephila inaurata madagascariensis | reverse complement strand
TGGTTTTCCTTTGTGTTCATTTACTTGCTTTTGTTTACGTACTACTTTAATCCCAAAGTCCATTATAATTCCCGGTAGATTTTAGGTGCATTGTTCATCACAGTCTTTAGAAGTTATAATTAAATCGTTCACACACAAGTTGTATAGCTGTCTTTTTTTCGCTTGTTTTGAGCTCGAATTATATTGCTAGTATTTTTAAATCCTCTTTGTGGCCCTAAGCAAGGTATACAAATGTTAGTTTTTGAATAATAGAATTCACTTTTAAGTCAGTTATACACATTTAGAATTCAAACCCATTTAATTGAAATCTAATCTGATAATTTATTTAAATAAGTAATACTTTGAGATTAAAATAATATGTAATTGAATTTGAAATGCAATATTTAAAAAATAATGTGAAGCTTTCATACATTAGATCTGGACTTAGGAAATAAAAAAAAAATAAGTTATAGATATAAATTATGATTAATTTTTATACAAAAGTAACATATCAATTAATCCATTGAAGAGAAAAAAAGATCTTATACCAATATATTTCTTTTTTCTTCTTCTAAATGCACACGATTTGTTACCTTATTTGAAGTTTTGTTGTAGCTCTTTTGATTCACTTATCAGTTTCTAATAAAACACTGAAAAGGAAAACTCTATGTTCAAATCCAGTAAGAAATAGAGAATCGAAAAATAACGAGTTATTAAACTCAAACGAAGTGACTCTCTACAGCCATGAATAAATTATGAATCATCAATTGTTCGCAAAACGAAAGCCTTCATTGCGGCATTATTAACACTATAAAATACGAAAAATACCATTAAAATGCAAAAACAACAAAAAAGCAAACACAAACACTAAATGATAATAGAGAGTTCTTAGGTGATGTTTCATGACGAAGATATACAATCCAGAATAATCTATTTGCCTCAGTAAGAGACACGCAATTCATAATTAATTCATTTTCCTAAGTTATCCAAATAATCTCAACACAAATACAGAAGTAACTCCATGAGTCCAACTTGTGAAATTGCTAAGATGCAGGGCTGTTTTTAAGGCTGGATCACCCTTGTGAAAGGTTGCGTTAGGATGACATTGACACTCTCAAGCTTCACGTGATGCACAATCACTTGTGATTGGACGTAGCTGGGGTTAGTATTCGGCTATCGGTCCTTGTCATCCCTCATGTGGTTGACTTTGAAGCCGGAGATTGGCTTAGGAACCGCACCGATCACCTCTCTGTCGACTGGACAAAGAGATGTCAAATGATGACTTGCCTTAGAACATAAGCGTCGTAGTGTCCGATCTTGGCTATTTCCTCACGTGAAACTACGTGACCGTTGGACATCATTACCAAACAGAAAATCTATCATTTGGTGGAGACTGCCGCAAATTCCCTTACAGTTGTTATTTTTTTCGAAGTAACAGTTCAAACTAATTAAATTGATTGATAATTTTATCAGACTAGTAGTCTACATTATCAAAATCAAAATATCTCTTCATACCCCACTTTGAAGATAATTTTGGAAACTGGAGCTCAATAAAGTTCTGCTGCGTCTGGTCCAATGACTTAATTTATTACACATATTACAGGAACATTCTTACAGACTCTTAAATCATCAAATCCGTAAACATAGCAGAGAGATCATATAAACACAAAATATACTACACCCCTTCTACTTCTAAGATGGAGAATAATTGTTTATTTAACACCACTAGAGGGTGCTCTGCTCTTTTTAGCACACGTCGAAGATTTTAAATCTTGAAGTTTACTTTATTTTAAGATTAGAAGATTTTTAAGAGCATCAATTCATAACTTCTATATATTTAATTTTATTTATATTTTATTACACATGAATTAATTTATATCTACTTCTCTGAAATAATTTTTTTTTATCAAGTGTTATAATAAATTAAGGATTTCACTTTTTACATTCATTGCATTCTGTTATACATTTTTACCACATTTTTCATTGCTTCATTCATTTATGCGTTCATGGTCGGTAAATATTACTTTACAGATTAGTTTTTCTCCTAATTTTATTTCCTTTATGTAATGAATAATTTATGTAAAATAAATTCTGATTCTTCTAGAAATTGAAATTCTAGATAAAATCAAAACTTGTACGTATATGTTTTATTTTTAATGTGTTAAACCGTCGTATTTGCGAATGATAAAACTATTAATATTAAATAACGTTGGCTTGAATCCCTCCCTCCTCCTTTCTTCAAATTAGTATTTAAATCATTAAGAATAAAACACAAATTTCAAATGTATTCAAGTAATAGTTTTTTTAATCGTTTAACTGTTTACAACATTAAAAAAAATGAAATATTTCAATTTTTCTCTTATTGGAGACTGGTAATTTATAGCTTAAATAAATTTCTTTTGTATTGCAGCTTCAATTTTCAAAGTGTTCCTATTTCGAATAGAAGATAAAAAAGAAAAAAAAAATTACAAATTTATTCTTCCTTTATTTATTTTTTTCTTTTTCGAGTTGAAACATGTTGTTTTCTTCTTCAGAAAATCTGCAATTAAAACAAATGCTTTGAAATAATATGAAAGAAGTTCTAGTATTTTATAGTACATTCATTACGAGTTAATTTTAGTTTTATTTTTATAACCTCGCTTTATACAAATGAGATTTAAAACGTACCTTTACTTTTATTACTGTTTGCGTTTCTGCGATTCTTATTAATTTCCTTTATTAGCAATAAAAAACTCCTCTCATATTAAAAAAAAAACGTATTTAAATTACTTAGTCTATAGAAAACAATTGAAACATGCAGATTTTGTACATACAAGTTTGGGGTATAGTGCTCTTCAATAAATGACGTTTTCAAAAATCGGAATTTTCCTTGAAAGGAATTTTTTTTTTGTATTTTTCTGAATAGATTTTTAATCAAATGCAGAAATTGAAAATTAATCGATTGTTTGGCAGTTTTACTCCATTATTTAAACTATCCGTTATAATTCTTATTCTGATTGCACCGAAGAATTTTTGAAAAAACAAACAAACAAACAATTTTTGTGCATTATTTTAAACGATTTTGTTAGAATTATGTGGTTCTAATATCATTAAATAAATAAAGAATATATTTTTGTTATTATTAAATTAGCATATTTAAGAATGTAGACTTCAAAACTATATTTAGAGGATTATTTTTCTTTTTTAATTTGATGAAATTGCTTAATATCGAGGATTTGATATATGAATATATTCTAAATCTATACTAAATGCATAAATAATTGGATAAAAAGCTGAAATACATAAATAAATTCGTAAAAAATGGATAAAACGAAGAAATGAAAGTTTATTAAATTAGCAAGAATTTGACGTAAACATTTATAAGGATAAAGAAAAATTAAAAAATACCGAAGTAAATACACATACATTTGAATTGAAATCAGCATTACATGCCCTATGCAAGGAATATACTTGTGTTAATGCTAATGTGTTGTATGGATTAGTTTAAACGTTATGCTCTGATTACTTTGTAGGAATGTTTTATCCGATTGTATATTAAAAAGATACTAAACTTTGACAAATATAAATAAGCTGAAATTATGGTAATACTGTACACAATCTATATTTTATTTTATATTGAATGTAAAAACGAAGTTAATGAGAAAAAACCCCTAGTTATAAAGATAATACTTTTTTGAACTATATTATACTATACTAGCTGGTATACCCGTTCTTCGTACGCGTGAATTGAAAAATTAGACTGTACAGATTGAAAGATAAAGTTTTTAATGAGTTAATTTTACGTGAATTATACTACTTAAGCAAAGAAAAAACGCTTTTTGCACACCTCAACTGAACAAAAAAAACCATATTTTTTAAATTCTAAATCTGTAGATCTAATAGCTGATAAAAAGGATTTTTTTAAAAAAAATTTATAACGCTCCGTAACTCTCTTGTGGGTTGATTTTTGAAAACACCTTCCTAAGCTGATCTTTGTTCATCAAAAGTAACACATTGTTACAAATATTGTGTAATGAACGCTTACAATAGTGTGTAAATAATTTATATCTGGATGTGTAATGCGTTAATATTATTTTTTGTTGTATTTGTTTTATGTTAAAATTGTAATATATTCGCAAGCTATGCCGTTCCTTACATTATAATGGCGATTCAATAGAAACATAATGAAATGTTGGCGAAAGAGCCAAGTTAACATCATTTTTGGCGACCATGTTGGCAATTTGGTGTGCTGTAGCACCACCTGGTGGGGAGTTGCAACAAAGAGGATGGCACAAAAACCTTCTTCACAAAAAAAAAAAACAAATACATGCCAATTTTCATAGTGATCGATCGAACGGTGTTGAAGTGAAGCGAGGTAATATATACAAACATCCATTCTTATATATATAGATACCAGAATTTTAAATGAAAGACGATGCACTTAAAAGTTTGATTTAAAAAGTAGATATTGACAAAGCCTGACAAAATGATTGGTACAGACTTCTTATAAGGGAAATGGATCTAAAAGAAATTATAGCTAAACATTTTGAGTATATAAGATGAAACAACAAGTGAAAATAAAATGCACACACATCTTATATATTTCAATTTATTTTAATATCAATTCTGAAAGTATTATTGTTATAACATTTCAAATATCATTTTTTTTACTGCGTTGTCATGCATCAATTTGGGTACGAGACATTTAAAAGCAAAACACGGGAAATGTGCAAGAACTATTGTTATTCCATTAATAAAATATAATTCAAACATGTTACTTAAATTCTTTCAAAATACATCCGTCAAAAATACATTTCATGAATATTTGTTACTAAATTCAGTTGCTGCCCATAGTAATACACCTATATTAATAAAATATTCGATTTCACATTCAATTTATACGTAAAATGACAACATAATTTAAATATACGTTTTTAAAACTGTTCAAAGAAAAAAGGGAATGTTCGTTTTGTGAATACTAGGGAATTTATTTTTTTTAGTCTTTTGAGAATATTAAAATTCAAAATGTATTCTCATTATCCAATATATTTTCTTGATCTTAAAATGTAAATTTGGTGGAAAATAGAATTTCTGTATGCATTTGCCTTAAAAAGCATAATTAAAATTAATGTTTAGTAAATTTTGAAAGTGCTTCAAGTGAGGGAATAAAGATTTCTTGGTTTAAATGTACTTAAAATGAGTGAAGTAGCAAATTTTTTTGATATTAATTTATGAATATTTTAGTGTTTTTAAATACTTTCAACTTTTGAATTTGGTACATTCTAAAGATAATTGATGAATAAATTGTATGCTGATACTGAAATAAATTCTTAGAAGAATAAAATATTAATATTATTATTTGAAGAATTTTTTATTCTCCACGTTCAGACGTTTGGCACAAAGTACCTAAGTTGTCAATGTTTTACCTAAAAATGAACTGAATGACATTTTAATGGCACTACAATGGTGGCAGATAAATAGAGCTGTACAAAGAGATGTGTGTGCATAAAAATACTCATTTCTTATTCAGAAGATTAAGGTAAAGATAATTACAAATTTAATGAAAAATTCTGTAATGATTAAAGTTACACTTAAGGGGTATCTGACTACGTTCGGAACCGTGATTTTGCAAAAGCGTGTAAATGGATAATATTTATGTTATTTAGTGTCACTTAAATTAGAATACATGTATAAAAGTGTTTTAAGGACATTATGACAAAAAAATTTATTTAAATACAATATTTTGGCAAAAACTGAACTTAGAATAACCTTTTTTTCATATGTTCTCCTTTTGTAAAAAATGCTTCTATTGTATTAATATTTTGCATGTATATAGCCCAGACCTCTGTACAGAAGCTCAACTAGCATTTTTGAAATATATAACATAGATGTGGGTTTATAAATATTTTACGACAACAGAGGGAATTTTAAGAAAAAAACGCCAATAATTATTTAAATTGGTGGTAACTCTGAAAATAATGTGAATTTTTCAAAATTTCTAGTTGAGCCTCTATAGAGAGGTCTGAGCTATATACAGGCAAAATATTATTATAATAGACGCGCATTTTTCACAAAAGGAGAACATTTGGAAAAAAGATTATTCTAAGTTAATTTTTTGCAGAAATATTATATTTAATAATTTTTTTTTGTCAAAATGTCCTTAAAACAATTTTATACATGTATTCTAATGTAAGTGACACTAAATATCATGACAATTATCCATTTATGCGCTTTTTTAAAATCATGGTTCCGAACGTAGTCGGATACCTTAAAATGAGTGAAGTAGCAAATTTTGTTGGTATTAATTTATGAATATTTTACTGTTTTTAATTATTTTCAACTTTTGATTTTGGTACATTCTAAAGATAATTGATGAATAAATGGTATGCTGATACTGAAATAAATTCTTAGAAGAATAAAATACTTATATTATTATTTGAAGAAATTTTTTTTTCTCCACGTTCAAACGTTTGGCACAAAGTACCTAAGGTGTCACTTAATGTTTTACCTAAAAATGAACTGAATGACATTTTAATGGCACTATAATGTTGGCAGATAAATACAGCTGTACAAAGAGATGTGAGTGCATAAAAATACTTATTTTCTATTCAGAAGATTAAGGTAAGGATGATTACAAATTTAATGAAAAATTCTGTAATGATTAAGGTTACACTTAAAAAACTGAACAAGGAGTCAGTTTTATGTTTAAATACGCACAAAGCTGTATAAATAGTTGCTCAGTATCTTTAGCTTAGAATATGCTGAAAAGACTTCTAAAGTTATTTTTTTTTTAAAAAAAGAAACAGAAGCATTTGGTTTATTCATTTAAAATAAAACCCAATTTTCTGTATAGATTCTGATCTTTAAAATTTATTTCTACAGTTTTGTACCTTCTATTTATTGCATTATACAAAATTGAAAATCTGAAGAAAAGTATGTTTAATCTCTTAAGGTGCTTTCCAAACATTTCCTTCATGTTATTTTCAGGTATTTAGAGTTTATTAGTTACACAAGTTTTCACTGTGTTTGTATATTATATCCCCCATTTTTAAGCAGATTTATTTGTCTTTTTAATTTATTTGTTCAATTTATGGGCTCCAGCTGAGTACTTTTGATGTTTAGGATATCAAAACTAAAACCCTATAGTTAAGAAAGATATATTATACAGTTAAGATAATGGGGGAGAAAAAAATCGTAACCACTGCTGGAAAAAGGAATTCGATAAATACTATAACATAATTGAAGATAATATAATGAGAAAAACAGAATAAAATATTCATTCCTTTAAGTCTGATATGATGATTTATAATGACTATACATATGTATTAATGTTCTGAGGTTGAATATCAGTAATAAGAGATATATCAGACATATATAATATGAATGAAATACATTGAAAGGTGTGAGAAATCATTTATCGATAAAGTATCATTTTATTCATTCGAGTCAGATAACATTTCTTAATATTAGATTGATAATGTAACTTAAGAAAATTAGGAAAAAAAATCTTACATTAATTATAGGATTCATATGAAGAAGTGTGAAAAGTGAATAGTTCTTTCGAAAATATATCATACTCCCAATTTTATCAACTATGATGATATGGAAGAAATATTTAAGAATTCTTAAGACCGATGAAAAAAACAACTTTTCATAGCTTATTTTGCTTAATGTGATTAATTGAATAAATTAATATGCGTTACAGAAACCAAGAGAAAGAGGCTTCTTTTCCAGCTTACTTACATCTTTTTAAAATAAATAAGTTCTTTTTTTAATGCATATTAAAAAAGTACAGGGGTGTTAATTGGAAATTGTAGAAACTGATTACTACATTCGACAAAATTTCGTCATTTTTTTAGATTGAAAAATTTAAACAAAATTAAAGCTGGATTTTAGAAGCAAGAAATATCAAGAGTGATTATATTTCTTGGTTAATGTTAGCAAGTTAGCTCACACACAAATTATAAGTAAGCTACTTAATAACGCTTTTACACAGTGAAGTATTATAACTTTAAATTCTAAATAATTTTATAAGAAATATAGATAACAGTATATATATATGTTTCCTTGATAAATAAAACTCAAATTTAACATTTCTTTTAAATGGGTTCAATTGCATTAAAATAAACGTCTAAGCTTTTGTACACAAAATAGTATTTTTTTTAAATCATATCTGTTAGAGATAAAAGCTTTTAAATTTTTATGTACCTTTTTATTCTTTTCTTCAATCTGAAGAAAACAAAATTGAATAGTGAAACTTCATTCTAAAAAAGTAAATTTCTTACATTTTTTTACATTTTAAAAATGCTATTAAAACTTGTTTTCTTCGAATTTTATGAAATAAAAAATAACAAAGTATTAAAATATACCAAAAAATAAAAATATATTGTATTAAGTATCCCTTTTTTGTTCTGCGCTATGGCTTTTAGAATAGAATTCCATGAATTGGAGTTTTAATTAAAAAATATATAAATGAGAAAATGCTGAGCTATAAATTTATTTCTTGTTGCATTGCAAATATAGATAAAAACGTAATACTAGAATAATATCGGAGAAAAATTACAAGAATACTGAGAATAAATATCTACTGTGTGTATATGATAATTTAAACACATCATTAAATTTAGGGAAAAATTATTTCTTAAGAAATTTTAGAAATGCTATTAATTTTCAGAGGGAATTTGAAGAATACTTATTTCCGAGTTCAAGAATTATTTAAAAAAATTCCAATTTATAAATAATTTTGATAATTTTGTATAAATGTAAGGAAATAGGTATTGATTTCTTGTAAATTTTTACTTTTGAGGAATAGGTTTTTTTATTGTAAAGAAGCGTAAGCTTTGTACAAAAATCGGGAACAGTAATTTTTAAGCATTTCGATTTTTTTTTGTCATTGAACAGTTAATTTATTTTTCCTAAAACAAATATGTTAAATCTTGCTTCCACGCCACAGAACCGGGTTCAAACCCCGTACTGGGCAAGGCTGACTTAACCTTGCATCCTTTCAGTGGGTCGATAAATGAAAACCAAGTTTGCTTGGGATCTAAACACTGGACTGGCAACCTGGTCGGAACATCTGCTCATGCGCCACAGTGTCCAAGGTCATGAAAAATGAGATGGGCACAGTAGGTCTTGGCTCTCTATGGCTTTGTTGTGCCACTGAGTTTAGGTTTTTTTAAATATTTCAATAGCACACAATATTAAAGAACAGTTTTGGAATTGTTCAAATAAGTTTTAATACGTTTTCAAAGAAGATTTCTACAATTTTTGTACGTGTCTATAGAACTTAAAAATGAAATGAAAGAAACAAACGGACAAATTTTTGGAAGGAATATTTCTTTTATGTAAAACTGATTTATATATTAGCTCTTTAGTTCTTTAGTTTTTTTTTAAAAGGTGTGATAAATAAGTAGGGAAATTTTATTTTATAAACCTAGTTATATGAAATTGTCAGAAAACATGGACTGATAAAATAAATTTTCATATATAATTAAGATAATAAAAATCGAATTCCTTTCAAATTTAACAATTATTAAATAATGATTACTTTTAATGACATAAAAACTTTAACTAAAATTCAGAATATGAAATTGACAAGAAGAAATTTCAATTAAAAAATAAACAGATCTTTACAAAAACAAAGTACAAGTATTAAGAATTGGAATTAAATTTCTTCTTCACAGTGAAAAAAAATTGTTGAACATTCGAATCAAATTGTATTACCTAATTATCAAACTCATTTCTCTCTTTTACAATTTTTTAAATTTTTATTCGTCATTTCTCTCTTTTACAATTTTTTAAATTTTTATTCGTCATTTCTCTCTTTTACAATTTTTAAAATTTTTATTCGAATCTTCTTTTTACATTTGATGCATTACATTTGGTAAGATTTTGCAAATATTTTCTTTATGATCTTATTGCAATATATAATTGTTTATACTTGAATGTATATTTTACAAAGATTATATACTTCACATATTTTCTATATTTTATTCTAATAAAGCATACATTTAATTGATATGTACGTATAACAATATAAACATATTTAATATATTTTAAATAAATCATAATTCTTTTATTTTGATGTAAGTTCGATAAATATCTCACAAATCATATATTTTTAATGGGTAATTTAAATTAATTATTAATTTTTAAGATTGTCATTACATGTGTTTGTTTAAGTTCTGTAGATATTTGCTATTGAAATATTATTGAAATAGGGCTGAAATCCATTTCTGAATGAGTTAACAGTGCCTGAAATGTATACTGAAGATGTTTACTTTACTGTGAGAAATATTAAGTATGGTAAAACAGAACTCATAGTCATATAATATACCGATTATTTAACATATGACATTTAGAAATTTTATTATAATTGTAAAATATTAAATATCATTTATAAAATATTTATCAACCATCAGTTAAGTAAAAATCCCCACATGTACGACTTCCCATAGTACTACACAGGTAGAAAATATTTGTATTGGAGCGGTGCGTTACAAGTTTAATCTAGAAATATAGAAAGACGTTCTCAGTATTAAGGATGCCAGATTTACATTTGTAAATACTGATGACAGGATATGAGTATATATGAAGTGAAGAGTTTTTCATGTTAATATGAGGCTCGCGTGAGTTACATTCTCATACAGGATCCGTTTCAAGGTTCCAGGATATGCTCGAAAAAGTAAAATGCCAAAGATAAGACTCTTTGTTTTACATATATCTTTAAAAACTTCTAATAGAGCTTAGATTTTTTGTGATCAAAATAAGTATATTTTATTCATTCTGTTGAAATACAAAAATAATTTTTTTGTCAAGAGAATTATTTTTTCTGTTTAATTTATGTTGGACATGATTTTTGAGATCTCATAATGCATGCTTATGTTTAGGTACTACTTTTAAGAAAAATATCTCTTACATTGTGACGTCTCTCGCGTCCTTCTGCTAACATAACTCCTAAGTTCTTTGACGGCCACGATTAATGGCAAAACCTTTCCAACCCAATACCAAGAAGACAAACGAATAGAATATGTAAATGAGATATACTTTAAAAGGATAGAAGCTTTGATGAGAATGAGCGGCAAGTTTAGAGATAACTCAGTGTGGAATCATTCGGATCAAGAGTTAGATGTCCTATAGCTCTGGAAGAAAGATACGTTCATTATAAAGAAGTTGGAATCTTCGCATATAAAGTTACATTATAGGTATTACTCAATCGTTGAAGGAAGGAGACTCTGCAAAAGGTAATATTTTGTATAGGAAGTTAGATGAATCAGTCAATTTATTATAATTAAGATAAATGATCTAGTTGCGCGATCTGACTTGAATATAAGGTTTAATTGGGTGTTAACTCTCAGTTTAAGAAAGTTGTCAATTAGAATTAAGTAATATAAGTTATTCTTAATAAAAGTTGTATTCAGAATCCAATATGTCTCATCATTTTGATAATCCCACACCTCTAGCTTACGCGGATCCGGATAGACATAGTCATCCTAGGATGGCTATGTCACAACATATGTAAAATAATTTTTGCACTCATATAAAATAATATCGTTAATCTATTTTTTAATTCAATATTGAGATAGGTTTAGTTAAAAAGATTAAAAAACTTTGTAAAATTCTGAAAATTATTATTCCCCCCCCCCTTTCTCACACACAAAGCTATTTTTTTTAATAAACTATGTACTACTTCGACTAAAAACAGATTAACTATATGCACAGGTATCCTGTACAGAAGCACAGAAAATTTGGAGCCATATAGTGCAATAGAATTTTTTAAAGTGTACCTAAAAGTAAAAAATCATGCTTTAGAGAAAAAAGTGCAAAACTAAATATTTGTTAAACGTTTGTTTAAATAATTTTAAATTAATTTTTCATATTTTAAGGTTATTTTATCAAAGAACATATAAGTGTTTTACAATTTTAGATTTAGAAAAAATATGCACTCTTTTTTAATACTAAAATTGAAAAATTGATTTTTTGAATGTATATGATGTCCTGGTTTTTTTAATTGGATTGAAATAGAGCTTCTGGTATTCATAACATCACGATATCCTTAGCTAATTCGTGCCCCTATTTCTGCGTCTTCAACACCTTACTGGGGATCGATCAACAAGAGAATAAACTCGTCATTGCTTTCAAATAGTATCTAAATGTATGGATAAATCATTACAGATATTAACTTTTTCACTGCTCAACGAGGACACCTGATCTTAAACTTATCATCACAACTAGGGTACCTTCGAGTATGTTGTTCAACTTTTCGCCTTGCTTCTTCCCGTACTCAGGAAATGCTGGAGATTGCTAAGAATTAATGGATATGTATACTTTTCAATGTCTTATAGAGTCTATCCCGAGACAAAGTTTCCTAAGGATGCTAGATCGGTGTCTCTAATGTACCTACTACTTAATGTTTGTATATATATATATATATATCTATGTATCACCATAGCTGAAGCATACAAAAACAGAAATTGTAATATGAATCGGATATTAGCTGTAATAAAAGATTTGGTAGAATTTATAAAAATAATAGAAATTAAATATATGGATGTGCTGCAGTTTTATAAGCATTGATGACTTAGGACAGCTCTTATATATCAAATAATTTACGTAAAAGTGGGATTTAACATGTTTTTTGCCCAGCAAACTTTCCCCCTTTCTGTTAATAATACTAAGAGAAACCCTATCGAAAATAATGAAAATAATATCTAAATCCATTTCAAGAAAAAGGTAACTTACCTAAAATTGCATTTAAAAAGGCATAGCCCGTGCTAAATCTGAGTAAAATAAATAAGTTATTGCCAGATTTTGGACCCAAATAAAAATTCAAAGCTTGGAATTGGCTGAATGATAGAGTTTTGCAAAATCTTGAACTTAAAAGAAATAAAATAATTAACTAGTATGTATAAATACTACCATTACTTGAGGGGACACTAGCATTATATGTGTTTGAATATATACATACATATATGTATATTTATGTAATAATTCACGCTAATTTTCAATTGAAGACTTTTTAATTTGTAATGTGGTCCAGGACTATTCATTAATTTGCGAGAATAACCACTGTTTGTTTACCCGCTTAACGGGATTTAACCGTAATTTTAACTTTTTAAAATCATGTACTCAGCGGTTTTTTATTAGTGGTTATATAATGTAAATCGTTCGATACCTATTTTTCAATCAGAACTTTTTATGGAAGTCGTATGACTTTTGGAACTTCTGGTTGGTAATTTGTGTATAAGCCTGAGTTTGATGAAAAATTAACGCCACTTATTGTCAAAGCAATGTAATTGCACGCTTGCGTTCAATCGACTACATGTAAAATAAAAATGGATTATTCTTCAACAAATGATTCCGCATCAATGCAACATCTTCTACATCCAATTTCGGAGGAATGATCAATAATTAACTACAAGAAATCATACCACTGGGCCGATCATTATATATATATTTTATTTAAAATTAATGCCCTTCTATTTTAACTTAAAAGATGAAGTAATCAGAAGATAAACTCTTGTACTTTTATGAAGAAATATATTTTAAGGAAGCGTAAAATTTTAAAATATACCTATCCATTGTAACATGGTTTAATTTAAAGAAGGCAAAAATAATAAAATACAAAATTATTAATATTTAATAATAATATGAAATAATTCCTTCTTTTATTTTTGTAAAAGGAGTATTACTGCTTTATGTTTGATTAAACATTCTATATAATATATTATCTAGCTGATTTTATATCTGAGTAAAGCTTATTTTCTGGACATTTTTTGGAATTTTAAGAATGCCCCTTTTTAAAAGAAACCCTTATTAAGAGGAAAATTATATTACCCTTCTTTATATTCACGTTTTACCATTCAATAAAAAAGTAACATAATAGAGTTCACCAAATTATTTTTAATACACGGATTATTAAAGATTAAATTACATTTTTAAACAAAAAAACTTGCAAATACTATGCGCATTTTTTTCATTTGTGTTAAGATTATTATGATTCTTTTTTTGTGTAAAATATTTGCAAGAAAATTCAGTAATTAATATTTAATCTTTGAAAGTTATTTTAGTTTGGTAATTTATTAATACTACTTTCAGGACGAAGAGAGTTAAATCTTTAATGGAATTTACTCAATATTTTTTTAAGAATATTTTACAATGAGTTAATTTTTCTTCAAGTACCTGGAAATTATATGCTTTTTAATTAAAATTAATTATTGCTTTCCAAGATTTTTTTAATATCCTGTCACCAGTTTATTAAGAAGTATATTAATGAACTCTTGATTTTTCATTAGCGTGCTAAGCACATTTTTAACATGTAGTTATTCTGAGCAATGCTTGTATCATTTAGTATTTCTCTGCTTTATTTTATTCATGGGATTTGCAAAGCTGTTGACTGAATTATGAATCAAAGTATAAATAATGTTTACTTAAGCTATAATTTACAATGTTTCCACACTCTGACCACTTTAGTAACATAAAAACATAAAAACTTGTAAGAATTATTAAAAACTTAAAATGTAAACATTATTTAAAATAATTAATGTTTTTTGTAATAGTTCTTAACTGAACAAGTATGTTAAATAGGTCTATAGTTGATTTATGCATAAATATAACCCTATTAAAATGTTAATTTATTTCGTGATAAAGGTATAGCTATATATTTTGAATTCTATTTTCTGGTTCATTGAATAAAACTATTAACAGGTTTGTCAAATAACTAAAAAAATAGAGTATATATATATAATATGTTTTGATATTAGCTATAAAAGTTTACTTCAGTATCATATCTTAAAAATATTTGCTTGTCTATATTAAATACATAGTCTTTTAAAATGTCGACTATGTTTACAACACCGTACTTAGAAAAGAGGGTATACAAATAAGTTCATTTAAGAGAAAGTTAACAGTTCTGTCTGATATATTGCAATTGTATTCTTAAGCATTTATTTACAACTTCATTTTAAAACCATTATAGGAGTATTTCGTATTTCTTTCTCATATTTTTTTTTTTTTTTGAGGTTCTGATTCTATAACCCTATTGTATTAATTTGCATGAAAAATGAACTTAAATCTCGATCATTTCAAAACACCGTTTTTCATGTTAATTGAATATTAAATTGAAATAATTTAAGTTGATACTTATATATTAAATGAAAAGTCAATTTTCTGATTGCTTGCAAAAACTTAAGAATTTTCCCTTTATTAATATGAGATAAAAAATTGAATAAATTATGCGTAAGTTATTAAAGTAAATATGCATTATACATAACTGGATCAGTATGGATCACCAGCTATTAGTTGATTTTCCTTTCTAATTGACTCTTTCTCCTCTCTGATAGCATTTGGAAGTATTCCGTAAATTATTGCCGAACTTTCAAACAACCTGCAATACAAACAACTATTGCTCCGACTCCTTAATATGCAATACAACCAACAGGTGTTCAATAGACAATTAAATAACAAAATAATTGCTTGAAATCGACTCTTAAATATAATTTTTTATTTCACAATTCAAACATTAATTCAAATTTAATTTTCTCGCAAAAATATAAACAATATATGTGAGTAAACACAAAAATTAAAACAATATCAAATACTGTCATACGATTTTTAAAAACTATACGGAGTAAAACAAATAATTCATAACTGAAATAAATAAAAAAAAAATAGAAAATTTACTAGCTCTTATTCTGGTTCATTGCAATGTTATCCTATTTGAAATAGATTAGATATGTCAGATCTCAACATTTTCCGTTTACAAAACATGTTACATCTTCGGAAAAATAATAGGCTTCATTAGTTTGAATTAAAACAAGCAATTTCGGAATAAATCATCTATGAGAAGATGATGATACTTTTATCTTTGTAATATTTTGCATGAATAGGCACACACACAGAGATTAAAAGCGTTATGAAACAAATAATTTTCTCCACTGTTTATTCAGCAAAACACAACCTTACAATTCATCTTTTCGAGAAACAGTAACTCTTGTTTTTAGTTTATTTTCAAAAACAAAAATAGGTTCATTTATATGCAAATTATGCATGCAACAATCTCACATTTACTAATTTTGCTTTGGTTACACTGGGTATAATTTATTGTGCTGTGGTTTCTTTTCAGTAAATGTAATTAGGCAGAGATGCTGTAGAATCTCTTGACATTGAAATATATATTTTTGCGTCTTTTTTTCATTTCGGGAAATAATTTATGGTCAGAAAAAAGTTTCGATTGTAGTATAAACACCAGAGAAACGAGTTGTGTAATATTAACTTTCGTTACACCTTCACTGTGTGAATGTTTAGTATTTTTCATGGATGAAAGTCTTCATTTAATTACAGCCGCTGAGATTCTACATAAAGTTAGTTATCAAATTAGATAACTTGTTAAATATTCAATCAATTAGTTTTCTTAAAAGATTAATAAACATATAGAATAATAAAGATTAATAAACATATAGCGAATAGTTTGAATGCTCAAGTAATTAAATAATTTAAATATTTAAGAAGTTGAATATACTATAGAAGACTTTTATATTCTTCAATCCTTAAAAGCTATCATTTAATTATCTTCTAAACTAGGGGTGCCCAACCTGCGATTCGAGGGCTGTGGAATTCATTACAACTTCATGAAATACGATTATTTTGTGCATTATTTTTGTTTTTAGTGTTGTGTTTTGTAATAAATATATACCATAACTATTTCTTATTTGTTACGTTGCTTCTGTTTCCATACATACTTAGAAATGAGCAGTATTGCATTGCAAAGACCCCACGCAACATCACGTAATTTTATGGCGTTGCTTATTACCAGAGTTGGGCATATTTGATCATTGTATTATTATTATTATTTAATTATGTATGTATACATGGAAAATAATAAAAACATTAATAATAATTCATTTCGTTTTAAATTTTCACTCCAATAAAGGTTTGTAATGGGACTAAATCTAATATAAAATATATATTTTTATATGCGGCTCACAGGATTGTAATGTTTTCCAAAAGTGGCCCGCAAGATCATTTGGGTTGGCCACTCCCCTGTTCTAAACAGAAACTTTGACAGAAATGATTTCTGTGTTCACATTTACATACTTAAAATAACGTAACCAATATATAAATTTCAATATATTAAAAAAGAATTCAGTAAAAAATCTAATAAATAAATATTCAGTAAATGATTGAAATTAAAAGAAAACCAAATGTTTGTAAAAACATATATTTCGAGTACAACATGCTTTGTGTGTGTAAAATATTAATCACATTATTGGTCGTTGAAATTATTCGTTTCATATTAAAAGGATGCATGCGTTATTTCTGGGAAGTATTTATTCCTATTTTAGCATTACATATTAAAATAATTGCTATTAAAATGATTAATCGTGAGTATTATAAATTTATGTGTAGGTAGTATATAAATCAACAAAAATCAGTAGTTTAAAAATGAAAACGCTACATATCTAACATTCAATTATCAATCCAAAGTAGATCAATTATAAATAATTTTGATAAAAAGTTAAATAAAAGTTTGTTGAATTATCTTTGAATGAAATAATTATTTATGAGAGCATCAGCTTCTGTAAAAAAAAAGAATTAATTGTAACATATTAAATAAGATGCATCACACTCCAATCTGGGTACAGTATTAATAGAGTTACTGATATTTTTTCGGTACTTATTATACCGTTGGGAAGTTTCACCAAAGTAAAAGACGTCAGCGTTTAAAAAAATGTTGCCAAATGCTGTTGTCGTTATTAAGATTATATTTGAAATACATGGAAGTAATTTCACTATTGGCTGCATATCGTGGCATTTGGTGACTTTTTTTGTTTCGACGAAATTGGTCGACACTATAATATGCAAGTACCATCTATTAAATTTACGAACTCACATAATACATAGTTTTACTATTGATTTAATGTTGTCTAAAACTATAAAATTGTACAATAATGAATCAAGTAAGATAATGTATGGAACAGAATAATGCATTTAATTTAAATAGAATGAATATACTTAATATTAAAATTAAAATAAAAATTTAAATAGATATTGAATTACATTAGAAAATAATTTCCTTTTTTTAAGTTAAGAAAAAAATCAAAACTTTTTAACTGTCAAAAATTTGCAAATTTTTGCATAAGTATCCATTTAGATTTCATTACCATTTTTACAAGTATATAAGTAAGATATAAAACTACGAAAGAGCTTAGTTTTTTTCTTCTATGTATGCATTTGCACTTCTCTTTACTTGCCTGTTTTATAAGTACTTCGTAAAATAATAAGTAGGTATTTAAATGATATTATTTTCATTATATTTTTTTTCTCTACTGCAAGTAAATATACACCAAGTTTTTTTACACAATACAGATTAACGTTTGTAGCAACGAGGAATTACAGAAGAATTATATTCCGATGCGTCTATAAGGGAAAGTATGTTCAATATGCAATAACTTCATATTTTATTAAAAATGAAACCATCCAATACGGACAAATTTAAGGTATCCGAACAGGTTGAAAAAACTAAATTCGGTGAAAATAGATATTTTTGTTTTTTATTTTATTGAATAGAGCTACTTTTTGGCTTTACAAAACATACTTTGTTTTGTTTCTATGCTGCCTAGAGGATAAGATAGTATCAATTTTATATAAAATTAGAAAAACCTGAAGTGGATCTTTTATCTATCAGAAGTGGGCATTTAAATTGTTCAAAATCTATCATGGTGAGTCTGATAACTCAAAATATTACAAATGTATTTCTATAACACTTTTTGAACCTAATATTTATGCTATTTTCTAGAGAATGTACTAAAATATTTCTTATTGTATGAATACTCTTTGAGTTAGGGCTTGTTATTTAAATAATGGTATCATAAAGAATGTGACTTTTCTTATAATGTTTACTCAATCAACTCTAAAATTTTTAATTTTTAATAAAAAATTAAAATTTTAGTACACATGCTCTAGATAAATGCATCTAATTTGTTTTAATAATACTTTTACTGATATAAGTTTATTACTTTTGCCTCTAATTGCTTTGAAGTTTTACAAAAATATTGCTAAAATTTCTCTTATAATTGTGATTTTTGTGAAATTTAGGCAATTTATTTTAAATCTTGTAGGTAAAATAATAGCATTTATTGGTATTGAGTATTAAAAAGTTTTTATAATGTTTAATTATGTCATTTTGTCAAAAAGTACTCCGATATATAAACACTAAATGTATGCAATCATTTCAAAATAATGTTATTTATACAATTGTTTGCATTCAAAAAGAAATTTGGAAAAAAAATGTTTCCCAACTCTAAAAAAAATCATGAACTAACGTAATTTATCTCTCAAAGTTAGGAAAATATCCACTTGCCGTGAAAGGGGAAAATTTCCTGTTCAGATCGGAACCTTCCCAACTTAAGTTCGTGACTCTTTTGTCGAAATAGCAATCAACACTCACTCTTCGGAAACATTTGCGTTTCCTGTGGGAAAATGTCTGTAACCCCAACTTGGAACAAGATTTAATGAAATTCAGACTTTTCTCGACAGATTTTGAATACTAGGGCGGAAGATGTCGTACAAAATTGTAGCTGTTAAGATTTAAAGCATTGCATTGTTTGAAGCAGACAGTAAGTTGGTGAAGTGAACAAAACACCTAGGATAAATGAGCGAGGGTATATTTTAATTCTCTGTAGACGTGTTTTCGTATATTTACGACTTAAAGTTAGGTGAACTATAATTTAATCTTGTAGTAATTTTAGAAAGCTTTGTAATATTTTCTACTAACGCATTAAAAATATCAAACGATTGTACGGAGTATTTAAGTCTTAAACTACAAATAAATAAGTTTAATTGTTGATTATTTTATATTAAATGAAGTCGTAAAAGTAATGGATTATATTTTTAATTGCATTTTAAAATTTAATGATCCTAAAAAAACTATCAATATTATACATTTGAAACTAATTTTAAAGTCAACGTAAAAGAGAAATTGATAAGAATTTCTAAAAATAAACCTTTATTAAATAGTAAAATTAACAAACATAACTTTATAGATTGAATGAGTCTAAAATGCTTATTTGTAGATACATTCGAGGTAAGATTAAACTGTAAGAAGTCATGTCAAGCAAGAAGTCCTGTTATAATGTCAAGCAAAAAAAATATTTTCCTACAGACCTAAAATAATAATTTTCTCTTGTATCAATACTATACCCAAACAAAGGCTGTAAAGTTGAAGAATTTTTCGTAAGATGCTTTTGAAATGCTATTAAACACACACGGAATTCTTAAGAACTAATATATTTTGTCTAATTTTTCCAATTTACGGTGAGATCCATTGGTCTATTACCTGGAAAATACAAAGAATAAAAAATGAATGCCATCAAATAAATTATTTCCACATTTTTTTCGTAAATTTGTAGTTTAATTTGTTAAGTATCTTCTCTTTTCTTACTTAATTTATGCTGTATTTAATTGTATAAACTGTGTTAATTGTATGTTTCTATTTAACTGCCTTATATTTAAATTAGCAGATATACACTTTCTGTGCACGAGGGAATTGAAAAATATAATACGGGAAATGGAAGGATAAAAAATAGCACTAAATTCAGGTAACACTTTTAATAATTCTAAGTGAATTACAAATTAGACTCCATAAAAAGGAGAGATTTATCAATGAAATTAGCAAAGTCACATATAAATAAAAATAGCAATTACGTCTCATTTTTCAGGTTCATATGTCAGTCAATATATAAATATTATCTAAGTCAAATATATGGATATCTTTTAAGCCGCAGTGGGAGACGATTTTCGTAATGCAAAATCCATTCTTAGCTGATCTGTACTCAATAGAAGTACCATATCTGAGAAAAATTTTAAGTCTGTAGGTCTAATAGTTCTGGAGATACCGTGATGAGTTCCTTTTCTCCAACACGCGCGCACACGCACGCACGCACGCACGCACGCACGCACGCACGCACGCACACACACACACACACACACACACACACACACACACGTATAGATTGTGTATATATACACAATGTTGTATCATGAGAACAGGTAGAAATAATGAACTTAAACAAAGACGAATGAGAGAGAGAAGTTTCGCCATAGTGTTGCACAAAGTTTGTTTTTGAAATCTTGATTAAGAAATAAATCTACGGGGACAGTCTTGTTAAATCATGTGTACTTACAAAATTCATTACCAGTCTTCAGATACACATTCACCTACAAATGTTCTATTAAAAAAATTAATTTAATTCACTACAAATCTAATTGACACCCTAATTACAAATTAGGGAAATTCATTATAATGATATTAGTTATATTACTACAGGGAGATTCAGTTTTTATGATATTTCTGATGCTAAAATTTCATTAAGTTCATGGCAAATTTCAATCACTTTCAAATTATAAATATATACATATATTATCTTCTAATTTTTTTTCACCAACACTCAAATACTTTTTTTTTCCTAAACTTAATTTTACTACTTTTTAATTGCAAAAAAGTAATTTAATTTATTGTTCTTAAATTGTTTTCATCATTCACTCATAATTTAATATTCAATATATAGAGGAACATTTGAATAACACACAGCTGTAATATTCGGTATTGAATATATCTCCTGATCAAAATTGATAACACTAACAAAAGCCAGATAGTGGGAATTTTCTTATTCCGGATGATGTATTTCATAAATGAAAATAAATTGTTTTGGGAATTGCTGCCCCTGTTCCTAGAAATGTAAATCTATCTTAAAGAAAACATTAAAATACTTTTATTTATTTATGAAAATAACACCTACGACTTATACATTTAGAGTAATATTAATGTCTTTTCTTAGAAACATGTTTGAATAATTTTTATTCTCGGAAGTAAAATTCTGCTTCAAGAGCATTAATAATAATTCTACCCTAGAACAATAGATCATCATAAACTTAAAAAAAAGAAATCTTACAGTTTTTAAAATTAATGGGCTTTAGGTACTTCGGGAAAATGTTATATTACTGGTATTTTGAAACACGCCATGGATTTTTAGTTGATTTAAATTGATATTTAAATAAATTTATTGCGAAAAAGTCATATATGAATGGCTTACCACGTTTAAAGTACTATTATTCATATTGTTGTTATCTTCTGGTAACTTACACAATTCCTTTAATAGGTATAGTTTTAAACATGCCAGGTGTGATGTCGTGGACTGGTAGCGTCATGAATAATTCATAGCAAATTATAAAAAGAAAAGAGAACTTTATTTTCTCAACAAATTAATTATTGATGCAATAAGGTAAAGTCTCTTTGCACCAAGCCGGTGCATTCTGTCCCTTAAATGTTGGAGTTCAATCGCTACACATCGCTGCTTTATCCGAAGGATACTTGCCTAGATCTCTATGAAGTGGGCTGGATAATTTCTACTACGCCACCGACGTTCATTCTCTTTTCTTTCCCCTTACACCAGGAAAATCCATTTTGGACTCGAATCCAACCTCTGCTATCCGCTCTTGATCCAAGCTCGAACTCGCATATCTCCCTGATCATCCCTCTCTCCAAAAAATGTTCCTTTTAAACTCCAGGGGCGGCTCCACTACACGCTCCTCGTCATTTTTCATAAGCCAGCCCAATAAAGTCTGCACATGGCCCTCAGTCTCATTAGAGTACTATTCGCGCGAACCTAACAATAACACACCGTCTTGAATGACCTGGCGTTTGCACATCTGGACACTTGTCCATCACGCTGCTATTGTTTTCTTGAAGTCCTTCTCTTTTCATCTGCCTAGGTGTCAGTGTTCTCAGTTAGACAGGCTTCGTCAATTATCACCCAGTGGGGCACTCCTATGTCCATTATGAATTTCAGTCAGAGTGTTGTCGCGGATCCGAGGTCAAACAATATACAATGACCCCAAAGCCACGTGCACTGTCTCCGAGCCACCTGCTCTAAGGTATAAAACTTTACATGAATGGAAGGGTAGGGGTCGTACCAAGCGTAGTCGTTACACAGGTATATAAATTTATTTTTACTTATGCAAAATGAGCGTGCGTAATACGTAAACGTACGTGGGTGTGTCTGCATAGCTATACATGTGGAGGGGATTACGCACACATAGACTTATCAGTGATTTGTGTGCTAGTACTCCTCCGAGATATTTGCCATGTTTTCGCAAGAGTTTGTGACATCTCTCGCGTTCTTCTTCTAACATAACTCCTACGTTCTTTGACGGCCACGATTAATGGCAAAACTTTTCCAACCCAATACCAAGAAGAAAAACAAAGCAAAAATGCAAATAAGATATACTTTAAAAGGATAGAAGGTTTAGTGAGAGAAAAATGGCAATCTTAGAGAAAGCTTAGTGTGGAACTGTTCGGAACAAGTGTTAGACGGCCTACTCACAAGGAAGAAGGAAACGCCCACCTTCGATAATAATATACATAAGGAAGAGTAATAGTACCTGAGTACACTTATTTACAAGAAGCAGAATAGATGAGTCTTCAACCAAGGTAGGAGGGTTACTTTCTAAGTGAAATTATAATATAGAAAGCTAGATTAGGCAGATAATTAACTATACTTAGGATAAGTGATCTAGTTGTGCGATCTGACTTAAATATTCAGTCTAATTTGTGGCTTATTCTCACTTAAAGAAAGTTGTTCATTAGATATAAGTAATTTAAGTTATTCTTAATAAAAGTTGTATTAAGAATTATAAAATGTCTCATCCTTTAGATAATCCCACACCTCTAGCTTACGCGGATCCAACACGTCATAGTTATCGCAGGATGGCTATGTCACAAGTTGAGTGAAGTGAGTAGCCATGAATGTATGGATGAAGGAATAAGATGGAGAAAAGTCGCTAGATTGGAGACAATCAAATCTTAAACGCAGATGGCTACATAATTAGTCAAATATAATGCACCGAGTTACCTTAGAATGTGAAAAGTAGTTTCTGAAACAGTTGATTCATATCGAAAAGAAATAGACAAGGTCGATTAAGGTCCGCAACAACCAATGAAGATCGTTACTTGGGACTTTCGGTGTAGGGATGGCGTTTCTTTCCAAAAAAGATCGATTTCTTAATCGATTTGAATCGCAACATGATAAATCGATTCACAAAAAAATCGAGGCCTGAAAAATCGATTTCTAAAAAATCGATTTTTTCAAGTTTGGATTTACAATGTAAATATAAATCTATTTTATGAAAAACAAGAAATATATATACCATAATAAACGATCTCTTATCTGTAAAATCAGGGAATTTTTTAGTTCAGAGAATTCGTGAATTACTATTATTTTTTTTACCATATCAAAGTATCGGGTGGAAAAGAAGACATTCATTTTCTAAATGTATTTGTTACATTGAAAAGTTTAGAATATAGTTAATATGGCTTATAGTTCCTAATGCTTGATATCTAAGCTTTTTAAAA
This sequence comes from Trichonephila inaurata madagascariensis, assembly GCA_019973955.1. Classification (NCBI taxonomy): domain Eukaryota; kingdom Metazoa; phylum Arthropoda; class Arachnida; order Araneae; family Nephilidae; genus Trichonephila; species Trichonephila inaurata. The sequence continues at coordinate 480,303 of BMAV01002559.1, read as the reverse complement.
ACAACAGTCTGTTAAGTCCACTGGATCCAAGCGGTTCCGCTCATCACTTGCGATGTTGCCGGCAATCGAAACAAGGAGCTCAAGAGGAACAGATGATCCCACGATACTCATATTCATCAGGGCTATTGAGTGAACGTGATGATAAATAGAGTTTTTTTGTTCTTGCCAGTAAATTAAAGCTTTAACCACCAACATCGTAATATTACGGGTTGTAAAGATAGTACATTCAACTAATTGTAAATAATTTTATGGTTTTTACCATAACAGAAAAAAATTGAATGTTGACTTTCTAGGATGAAGTATCGATTCACTGAATCGATTCAGTGCTACATATCAATATAAAAAATCGATTTTTTTTGCCCGAGAAATCAATTTTTCGATTAATCGATCTCAGATCGCCATCCTTATTTCGGTGTGGCGACACAGGAATGCTACAGTGTTAGAGCTTGAACTCAAGTTTTATGTTTTACAATTGTTGGAACGCTTTATGAGAAAGGGTTGTGTTATGAAAGATGGATTGTGTGTTTACTTCCCGTTTATTTCAACTCGCAAGAGCGCGCGGTTAGCATGTTGAAGACAACATGCACCTACCACCAGACTTTACTTTGTGAATTATACCTATTAATTTTGATTTTTTCGGTATCAGGAAACGGAAGGTTGTATGACTAAGCAGCAGTATGGAGAAGATAAAGGTCCATAGTGTAAGTGCCTTCATTTGCAATGTTGCAATGCTTAGGAAAGCCAAGTTGAAATAATTTTTGGAAAAAGAAAGAGGTATTTTCTAATTGTCCACATACCTCTAGCAAAAAGTGGAAGACTATCACTCACTGCTGATGCTAATACAGTGAAGAGAGTGGAGGAAGGTATTGTATTAGACTAAAGAAATAATCATGAATGAGGCTAATTTTAGTTACGGTGATGAGTATAAAATTATTCACGAAGAATTGCATTATCAAAGATGGTAGAACTCTGGGTTCTACGATTATTGACTCATTTTTAGAAACAATTAGTAAAAGAATATTAGGTCACCTGGTAAATATGAATTTTTTTTGGATCTATCGATAGGATTCAGAGACTAAAGAGATGAACAAGGAAGGGAAACGCGGCGAGATTCCTCCCTTCGAGAAATTTAAGGTGCAGAAATTTGCACGGAATATCCTGCCGTCTGTTTTTCAGGACTGGAGGAGTCAAATTAATAGATTAATTGGAATAGTATCAAATAAACATTAGTGTCTATTATTGCGTACTGCTGGAAAAAATTACGAGATGCTTTGATAAAAAAAACGGAGTGGTAGGATCTCCAAAACGGTCATTCTTCTTGGCGATTGCTCTCCTGTTCACTTATTTCAAAATCCGGTAGAGCAGTGTTCCGCAACCCCCGGTCC
>BMAV01002559.1:442144-473918 GCA_019973955.1 Trichonephila inaurata madagascariensis | reverse complement strand
TATATAATATGGCAATAAAATATTAATTAGAATCTTTAAATTAAAATATGGCAATGGTCTTTAATTTTTTAGGTTCTGTCAATTTATAAGCTAATAGAAGTTGAAATTTTTATCTCAACAATTGTTGTTGTAAAATATTTTTCTAAAAAAGAAATACTTTTTCACTAAAAACAATGTGTTAAAAAAAGAAACTGAAACTTGAAAAATGTGAGGAGATAAGAAAAACATGGGGCCAGGCTTAGGAGAGTGATTTAAAGTGTTTTAATTTGTAAATACTTTTTCGTGTGCGTCACAAAGCATTACACTCTTTGATTCAATTCATTAGAATATGCCAGAAGTGCATTAAGGCTCTGAAATGAAGTAATTGTACGCTTAAATAATCATGTATTTTAATAGAGTCTATTTCTGTTTTAATGCTTCCAGAACTCTAGTAGCATTTAATAGTAATAATAAATTACACATGACCTAATTTTTTATTAATTTTATATTTAATTATGATAGTTAATTGTTTCATTTGTATAATTTTCGATATGTAATTAGGTAATAAGGAGACAAAATATTTTTAATAATATTCACGAAGTTTCACAGTACGATGAATGACAGAAATTTAATAATGCTTGAGTGCGTGAATTAACTTCGTACTCTAAAGCTACTAGAGAGCTATTGAATAATGCTGGAATAATTTATAATGCTTAGATAGATTGAAAGATTTTACGTATCTAAAAATACATTTCACAGTTCTAATTAGTTAAGTAATGCGTAAAAATATCTATCTTGATATTCAAATACGTGCCAATTCAAGTTATTTCAGTTGTTAAATCTTGATTCATTAACTGAACCAAAAAATCGGATAATAATTTCTCAGTAATAGGAGTAGAAGTAAAATTGAATTGTATTAAGTATCTTTTTACTGTAATTAAAAGCCGTGGAGTTGACAAGTGGTTAATGCTGCTACTAATTATAAATCATTAAGGAAATTTCAGCACTCGTAAGAACTTATACAATATCATATTAAAATATTTGAAAATATAAAACTTTGATACTAAATTTTTGATCGAGAAAAATATCCTTTAATGAAAATAAATCTGAAATGTTTCTCTCCTCTCTCTAAATTCACAAATTTAAGAAATTTCTTTGAATATAAGGAATAAAAATTTTGAAAAATTAATTTTAGATAAATAAATTTTAATTAATATACAAAATTTATGTATATTAAATACGTACATGATTCAAGATTTGTTTTTATATTGATAACACTAATAAAGATATGTTAAATTGTATGCAATGTTTTTAAACAAAATATATGAGATAATTTTTTTATATTCTTAAATTTTAAAAAGTCTAAAAGTTCTCGAAATACTTCAAGACTTAGGCGGATCGATATCCTAGAAAAAAATATGAAAACTAATAATTTCAGAAACTGGAAAAGTCAGGCCCAGAACAGGACCACCTGGAATGAAATTCTTAGGAAGGCCAAATCTCTTGTTGGGTTGTCGTGCCATTGAGGAAAGAAGGAATTTCTCAAAAACTTGCAATGAAAGACGCAATATACAGAAGGTCGTTCACACTTTATGGAAACGATTTTGGTGGTTAATTTTTACTTATAATTGCGATGTGGCGATTTGCTTGTATCTGATAGCCATGATTCTTGACTATAGCTCCAGCTTGAATTTTTCATGAACGTAAACTTTTTCTTAGTACTGTCATGCCTAATTTATATCCCATTCCTCTTGAATTATTTTCTAAAGCTCGTTCAGTGTTTTGGATGCCACTTTCCTGAGACTTTTTAATAAACTGAAAGAACAAAAGTCCTTTGGGAGAAGCGTCAGGTGATTTTAAAGGTATTTTCATTAAATGGGATACAATTTATTCTTGTTTCTGATTCGATTCTTTCTTTGCTAAATAAGCGGCAGTTGACTTAGACGTGTGACTAGAGACTTTGTCAACATGAAGCTCAACTTTATCAATGTAATTTTCATACAAGGTTGGAATTTTCCTTCAAAAATTGGTTCTAAAATATTCTGCTGATAGTAGAGTGAATAAATTTTTGCTTTACTTGAGACGTTTTGGATTTTTGTTGTTGTTGTTTCTAATCCCCCAGATTGTCTGGCAATGCTGCACAATCCCCATAAATCCAAAAACATCAAGAAAGTCTAAGAACAGAAGAGGGTCCAGAAGCACCTCGTCCTTTTTGAAATCCAATCAAGTCAAAATGTGGGCAGGAAAGACGAGCTCAGAATAACTAAAGTGGCACTCTGAAAATATCTTCTGACCCTGGCGAAAAGAGAAAGCTTTTGTATGGGCGCTCACAAAGCGCGAGAAGGCATTCTGGTATTTCCTAGACATAAGCTTGGATGAATCTCCTGAATTTCTTTCGAAGCATCCAAGGATGACTAGATGAGACTTCTTCCAAGATAATGGAGTTCAATCTTCTTAAGGGAAGATAACTCACTGAATGTAAGATACCCACACACACACTAGGGCTCCCCTCATCTTTAGCTGCAGTCCTGGCTAAGAAATCGGTTTTCTCATTATCATTAATCTCCACGTGGGATGGGACTCACTGAAAATGTACAAGATGATTAGAAGAAATGCAATCAAAAATATTAAGAATATCAAGTCTAGTTTGGTCCCCTATAGATGTCCAATTGGAAAGATGTTGTATGCATGCACGGCTATCAGTCAGAATCCAAACGTCTTCAAACTGAGCCACGGTTTCACATGCGTACTGCAAACCCTTTCTGATATCAATAAGCTCCGATCTAAAAACTGAGCAAAAATTTGGATATTTGATTTTAATGTCCATGACTCCGGTAGGAGTAAGGATACCAGATATTCCACCATCACCTCTGCTGCCATCAGTATAGATCTGTAAAGATGTCTGGGAGGGGGGGGTACAGTTTTGTCTGATGAGATCCGGAATCTCCGAGTGCTTAACAACTCTAGACAGAAGTTCTTCATGGAAATTAATTTCTTCAAGTTTCAGATCAAAGCCCACTTGACGTAAAGAATGAGGTTCCGGCCTAACAACAAAGTTTGTATCAAAATCCTGCAAATATTATGATTCCCTTTGGGAACTTTACTGTACACTGACGAAGTCATTTCATGACATCATTCCCGTCAGTTGCGCAATAAAAATTGATATTTTATTATAGTCACTTAAATATACCCATGCCTTATAGAGTGTTATCACAAATTTCCATTTTTCAGCAGCTATGTAGATGTTTTTTTACATAATTTTCTACAATTTGCTTTTCGTTCAACAATGTTTTAAAAAGGGCTACGGACTTTAGGTTTAAACAGCATTTATTTAACTTTCAATCTTTATGATTGAATTTAATTTCAGTGCAATAAGGCATTCATAGTTTCGATGAAATGAATTTTTTGTCGGCGGATCTTCTTTTAGGATCGGAAACTTCATTTTCTTGATAGTTGTCTGTATTAGAACAGTCTTAGGATAAGGTTTCATAGTATGTTTTCATTTTTACTTTCAGCTAGGCTTTTTTTTTCTTTCAAATTTAATACATTATAAATACCTTCTGTTGAAATGCAATTGCCGAGATTCTTACATCTTTTTATAACTTGTTGATACGAATACTTCTAATCGGAAAACGCTGTTACGTAACCTTCGAGCAATCTATAAATTTTAGAAGGCATTTTCAAAATAAATTTTTCTTTTACATTCCAATCAAAAGAAAAAATATTTGCAGCTGATTATTCAGAAGCTGCCAAAGTTTCATCTCAAAATGCAAACGAGAAAATAAATTACAAAATCATTTTTATGAAGAGCAAATGACCATCTGTATATGAGATAATTTTTTTACATTGCTAAATTTTTAAAATTCTAAGAGTTCTTGAAATTCTTCTAGACTCAGGTGGATCGAATGCCTGGAAAAGATATAAAAACTATTAATGTCAGAAACTGGAAAACTCAGGCCAAGAACAGGAACTCAGGCCAAGAACAGGACAGGCGGGAAAATTCTTAGCTACGCCAAAGCCCACCCTGGGTTGTCGTGCCATTGAGGAAGGATATAAATTCTTCCTGCAATGAAAGACGCAATATATATAAGCACAAATATACACAACATGTGTTGAACATATATGTCAATGAATTCATAATTATGTAGAGGGCTGACTAATAAATAGCTCTTAAAAGATCACATTTTACTTAATGAAAAAAATATTAAACACTTAATTTGCATGAGCGACAAAAAATTGATTTTATAATCCTTTCAATAAAATTATGAAAATGGTTATTCCGTACTCTTAAAAAAAAATCTCTTCTTACTGTTGTGAAATAACCTGTCTGCTATTTTTACATAATAAGCAACGGTGCAGAAATTAAATCCAATAACTTGCACATGAAAACGAATTGATCGACATAAGGAAACGTATGATTTCGAATGGGAAACTTCTTGTGTTCAGATGAAATAAATTTTTCTTAAAAAAATAAGTTTCTGAAAGAACGCAATTACTTTAACGACTAGAGATGAAAAGAATCTCCTTTTTCATTCTGATTTCCTTTTCTGTATAAAACTATAAAACTAATTCAATTGCGCGAAGAAGAAATATTTATCTTTAGATAGAAGTTTTTATTTTAATTTTGATAAATTTGTTTTTATATATCCTAAATTAATAGACTGGAGCTTTTTCAGTTTAAGAATTGAGTGTATGCAACTCTGAACTGTATAATAGCCTTTCCTTGCATATTCTAAAAAAAGCTCGTGGGGGTAATAGTTAGTAGCTAAATAAATTTTAAATTCTTTTAACTATTAATTATTAATTCTAGTTCAGTTACATTAAGTAGCCAGCATTCACATAAAGTAATTAATCGTAACTTAGTTTGTTATTCCCTAAAGTTTAGTTGCATTAAGCTTAATTAAAATTAAAATTAAAAATTAATGTTTAATATTTAACCTGCAAAGTACATTAGACTATCATATCAGTAGATAAAAATATAAAATTCTTTTAATGCACTGTTGTTGTTCAAGCGAAATTTTATTAAAGGTTCTTTTTTTATTTTTACTATCATCAAATTTTATATATACTGTTACGTAGATTGGGGCTCGGGTATTTTATGCAATCAGCAATTAATAAATAATAAGCCATTTTTTAAAGGTGATAAGAATTTATTGTCGAAAAACGATACTTGCAATACAGGAATCACAGCAAAATTCGTAGAATAAATCTCTAGAGGTCTTCACACCTACAACAGCACTCAGTTATTGCTATCTATGTCTAAAACACAAATATGTTAAAAATTATTCGCAAGCACACGCTCGGCCTTTTCAACAGCTGAAGTAATCACTAATCGATGGCTTACTCTTCAACAGCCAAGGCAAAACAACTAATCGCTAGTAAAAACAAGTCTAAGTTTCAACGAGTGACTCCCTATTTTTACGCCGAAAGGATCTTTCGAGAAAAATTCGCTTGCGTCCTAGATCGTGACATAAGGATATTTCTTCTGTAATTTCTAGAAGAATCCCTATGGTCACCAACTTTCTAAAAATGGTCACTGCCAAAATGGTCTACAAAAATGATGCCAACTTGGCTCTATTGCCAAGATTTCGCCAAGTTTTCATTGAATCGCCATCATAATGTAAGGAACGGCGTTGGTTTCGAATATTAGAATTTTAACATAAAATAAATACAACATAGATTAATATAAACGTGTTACACATTCATATATAAATTACTTACTCTATTTGAAGTATTTTTATACAAAATTCGTAACACCATCATTTTCTCTCTATTATTTGTCTTCTATAAAGTTATACGGTTTTTTTTAAATGATTTGATTTGATGTGTTATGTTTTAAAGAAAAAGCAATTTGAAGATAATTTTTTATTCATTTCCTTGATTTTCTAAAAATTAAATTTTCATACGTAGTTTTATATATGTAAAAATATAAACGCTTTCATTCTATGATTTTTAAAATAGTTTAACAATAAATGACGAGATCATTTAAGCTAACATGTATTTTAGAAACCATTGAACAAAATAATTCATAAATGAGTTAACAGTTTTCAAAACTCAATTGGCAAGCCTCTAAAAAAAGCTTCTAATGTTTCGAAATAAAATTTTAAGGCAGATTCTATACAATAAGAAATTATTAGAAAAAGCTGTGATTATATTTTAATAAATGCTTAAGAATGTCAAGATTGTCTATATTTCGGTCATAGCTGAATACGGAACAATTTTCCTTATTTAAAATATACATAGAGGTAATATTTGTTATTTTTCATATTGGGAATGGATTTCAAAAAAAAAAAATTATTTATATTAATTAAGTTGTTGCTACTTCAGCAATATTTAAAACTTGGATGAAAATTTAATTTCGTAGAATTTTTACATATTCACATTTCCTGAATACGAATCTATTTTTCTTTAACAATTCAGTCAATGAGCCTAATATGATAGTCACACTCACTCATGAAATTTTTTTAAAAATAATATAAATTTATTTCAAAATTCTATATTAAAATTAATAGTTGCATTATTCAATGAGAATTATTTTCTGAACATAAATGTTTGTGAAAACTCTTAATCCTTGTCATAAAATTTCTTAAGTAAAATTTTGAAATAACAGATAAATTTTCTTAATTTCTTTTTCCAAGGGGAGCTAACTGAGCTTTTTCAAATAAAATCTACTATTTGGTATATTTAATATGGAATATGTTAAAGGCTAAGACTCCAAATAATTATTTTTAAATTTTTTTTCTGTGAGATTATTTCTTAAATGAATGTAGCAAATCTGAATAGTCAATTTTCAAACATAATGCAATGAAATTATCTTTCTGATATATTTTGCAATTTTATTTAAGATACTTTTCTGATTGGCATGAAATTGAATAAAAAAAGGTTACAGTTAAATCAGTGATTCTCAAACTGTGGGGCGTACACCCCAAAGGATGTGATAATCCTACAGGGGGAGGGGGGAGGTGCACGGGTATACTAAAAAGTCGAAAATAAAACATTATTTTTTTTTTAAAAAAAAATGTTAATTTACTGGAAGGAAGCAATAGAAATACACTCTGACACAATAAAAAACAAAATACACGCTGTATATTCTTTTAATCTGTTCTAATTTAAAAATTAGAAAGAAAAAGTGATATAATACATATCACATTATTTAAAAGTAACTTACTTGAAATGTCTATAACTTAAAAGTAACACAAAATTCAATACTTTGTTAATTTGTACGGTTTATATGATTAAGGTCGTTGTGTACCTTAAGCATCAGAGTACATTTTTATTGCATTCTATGTGATGTTATTGTGTGTGATGGGGCGAAGTGAGAAAATTATGATTGAAAATTGAGTAGCAAATACTAAAAGTTTGAGAAGAACTGAATTAAATGTATGATCAAACCATTGCCTTATTTGGTATAAAATTTGTGAAACAGTTTACAAAAAAATATGCAAGTATACTATTTTCGTAGAAAATAGGTGGACAAAACTTTAACTGAAAGTAAACTTGGAGCAAATTTTAACCGAATTTGAGAGAAACGCAATTATTTTTCAATTCCTACTATTAGCTCACACTCTCTATGTATTTATTTATTTATCTTCGTGGAATTTTCAATCGTTAATAAAATACATTTTAAAGCGCTCAACTGAGCTAAAATTTTATATACATGATTCTCTTGGATGACAAAACTGTAATTTACTTATAATTAGTAAAATTAATTGATTAAAACTAATTATTTAAAGAATTACAAATATACAGCCACGTTGCCATCCTTTTTGGCGACATAGCAACCCTTTTGGCGATTTGTGTCAAAACTTAAAGGTTTTTTCTCACATTTTAAAGCGCTCATTTGAGCTGAAATTTTCTATACACTATTGTTTTGGTTAAAAATACGATAATATAATTATAATTAATTAAAATTAATTGACTGAAACCAATTATTTAAATAATTACAGATACAGCCATGTTGGTTTCATTTTTAGCGACTTGGGTCAAAACTTAAAGATTTTTTTCTCACGTTTTAAAGCAATCAGTTGAACTGAAATTTTATATACACGGTTGTTTCGGTTGACAATACGATACTTAAATGATAATTAAAGGAGTCTCAGGGGTGTTAAATTTCTCTAGAGGTCTGAAAATATAAACAATTTTCAAACAGGTATAATTCTTTTAAATTTAAACAAAATGATTCGAATCTTTTACACATTATTTATAAAAGAATGGGGCTTCATAAAAGTATAAAATGTTTAATGTATAATAATAAATTTAAAAATCACACACACATAAGTATATGAAAAATTCTATAATAAACATTAAGTATTTTTTGCGTTGTGCAAGCTATTTTCTAAAATAGTAGCCTCTGATGTTTAAAACTTTATAAAATTATAAAATGCATCATACTCTTTAAATCCTACCTAATTTTAGTATTATATATCTTTTGTATTTCAAATATTTGTAAAATATTGCAATTTTTTAAATATTTTTTAAATTCTATTTTTTTATTTATTAAAATATACAAGTATTTTATTTATATAAAAAGAGCTACAGCGTAATAAAAATACATTTAACTTTATAAATCAACTTATAGCTATAATAACTTTATTAATCAACTATGCTATTTTAAAAAATAGCATGTACGACGTAAAACTTAATAAATATTTCTTATAGAAAAGTTTCTTATTTTCAAATGCTTATAATTTTTAAAATTATGATTATATTTTAAACATTTTACTCTTTTCTGAAGCCCCATTCTTTTATGAATAATGTGTAAAAGATTCGAATTATGTAATTTAAATTTAAAAGAATAATACGTGTTTGAAACTGTTTATATTTTCAGACCTCTAGAAAAATGTAACGCCCCTGAGATACCTTTTAATAAAAATTAAGTACCACTTAATGTTGTAATTCTGTCATATGTATATACATATTTATATTAATTGTAACTATTTAATAAAAAGTAGCTAAAATAAAAATTTTCTTTGTTGATCTAAGTAGGAATTGACTTAAAAATTTTTTTTTATTACTTGCTATTTCGTAAATCGTGTTTTATTGCTATATGTAGTTACAACAGAAATATATTTTTTACATAAGATAAACCTTTAAAACTGTTTAAAAGAGCAAAGAAAGGATTTATATTGCTTTTACTTGAACACCAGAAGATTTTGCACCTCATTGCTCAATGTTAGCCAGCATCTTAAATTGTTGAGCTTAAGGAATTTCGACAGTTAAAAAACGATGCCTTGTTGCAGAATTTTCCTCCTAATGCCAGTAAAAAAGGATAAAGTCACTTCACTAATGGTTCTGAGCTTGAATCCATCACTTCCATTTTGCCATGGGGAGGAGGGTCGTTTCTTCAACTACTACGCATTGCAACGTTTGGCTTTTCCTTTTCCAAGAAGAGTAATAAACTGTTGCTTTTCCGTTTTCAAGAAGCTAGATAGCTTTGTTGGAAGTTTCTGAATCATCAATCACAGAAAATATATATATATTCTTATTTTTTTATTATTTTTTTATGTTTAAATTTATTGAAGCTTTCTCTCTCACTGAAATATGAGCATATATTTTTTTTATTGAAGACTGATAAAATAATTCTCGTGCACCACAAGTATCTCACGGGGCTTGCAGAAATAAGTAAAACAAACACAATAATATAAATAAAATAGAAAGTAAATATAAAAAAAACAACTAAAGTTACAAAATAATGAAATAACAAAAATAAATAAGTTACAAAGACACAAAAATTTATAACAAAATAAAACAATTACGAGACAAAACCAACACAATGAAGTTACAAAAATAGAAAAATGAAAAATTTGCAAAAAATTACAAAATTTAATCAATGTAGATACAAAAAAAAGTGAACTTACTTGAAACAAGTTGAAAAACATTAGGAGGCCAGTTGATTTTAAGAGCATGCAGTTTGAATTTTTCAAACATTTTCTTTCTTTTTTAAAATTTGAACAAAAAAAGAATAAGATACTCAACACTTTTCTACCCACACAGTCACTGGAAGGACACAGGTTATATATATCCATATATATAAATCTATTGAGGTACACTTCAAAATTACCATGACCAGTACCTCTTGCATGATTTTCCAAAAAAGGAATTAAATTTCGAACGATGTAAAAAACTCCTTATCCAGAGATAATTCCCACTGTCTTCTTAAATCATTATTAAATTTAGTTTGCAAAATATAAACTAGATTAAAATCTACAAATAAATTCAAATTCTAAGTGTTTCAGATATTTCGAATTGCTTCTTTTTAACTAGATTCAGTTATGAGAAACTCTTTTATTAATTTACAATCAGATCCCCAACTACAGATGGTTACAAATATTGCAATTTTTGCAAATATGAGAGATTCGAACATTTATGAATATACATTTATGTCTGCTTAGCAAGGGGTACAGATAATCTCTGGACCATCGCTTCCAGAATCTTTGCTCGATTTGTTGTAACAAATTCCAACCAGAAGATAAGCTCAGATTTATGGCGGGTGTTCCTTCTGGAAGTTAGGGGACCGGGACTCCAATTAAGAACTAACAAAACAACACCAATGTGAGCATAATTATAGATGAAAATGTAGTATATGCATGCATTCAGATTGCAGTTTAAAATATTTGAATGTTGTAATAATATGAATTAAATTTTGATATGTGTGTGTTTCTTAAAATTTTTATATAAGTGTGTGTGTAAAAAATGCAATTTAAGAAATATCAATGAATTGTGTACTCCTAATATTCCTTTCGAGAACGATTTTATTGCAATGAATAATGCTTTGGTGCTTCGGAATATATATATTCAGTTAAAACTATATGTTCATGTATGCGAATTAGCAACATGTATGTATTAATATATTATGAAGTTAAAGAGAATTATATATATATGAAAAAAAATCAAAGCTTTGCTAAATCTGTTTTAGTTTGAGGAATTTTATTAAATATTATTGATATGTTACTTATAACTCTCTAAAAAATAAAGGCTTAAATATTCATTATATATATATATATATATATTCGTATGCACATAATATAATTCATTTTTAAAGCCAGTGAGAGTGTTCATTTAACTAATTTATTAAATAATTCAATAATTAAATTAATTCAATAAATTTATATTAAAAAGATTTATTTTCCTCGGACTATTATTTTGTCGATAGCAAAGCCGCTTTTCCGGCTATCTCCAACAATAAAGTTTGCACTTCCGAACGAATTTATGAATGTGTGGAAAGATTCTCAACATTCTGGTGGACTCAATTTTCTTGCAGTGTATTCCTGCTGATTGTGGCATCGACGGAAATGAAAGAGCCGATTTCCTGTCAAAAAAGGGAACGACTATTCTACAAATCACTAATAACCATTAGACTTTTGGTTCTGCGCAAAACTCATAATTAAATTAGAATTTAAGAAAAGGTTTGCCTTCTGCCTATCAAAAGAAGCTATGGGAAAGGCTTGGGAGAGTCTCACTGGTTCAAAGCCAGTTATTCCAAATTTCCCCCGTCCTGTAGTCGTGGCGTTATTTCGTCTTTTGACTGGGCCCGATTGTTTGAATGCCCATTATTTTTAAAATTCGACTAAAGAACACTTCAGCCTGTACTTTTTGTGACGCAGGAGGGTCCATGAATAAGAATCGTAATGACTAATGCTTTGCATTATTGTTTTGTAATTCTATTCTTCTTAAGTATTGGAAAGCTAGATCGAGATTAATGGCCAAGTGGCCAAATGATTGCATTTCTTTAAATAAATATTAAACATTTTCTAATTATATTAAAACATATTGATCTTAATCTATCTATTTATATATATATATTTATATATATATATACACACACATATACCTGAATTTTCTTTTTGTATCGAGCGAGAAACATAATTTGTTGCTGTACTCACGAAGTAAGTCTTATCTACTTTAATTGCATCAACTTTAAATCTATATTAGTAAATACTAGTAGGCTATAATTTTATTGTTATATTTTAATAGTACAGTGTATTTTATTTGTAATATTTAAATTTCTCCTAATATTCCTTCCTTTTCCTAAGGCTCAGTAGTATAAGCAAATTACAGGTGAAGGTTGGCTAGCCCTAAAACTTTTTTTATACCTGCAATCTTGGTTCCTAAGGCCAGGAGTTTGCTATTGTACTACTGTAGCTAATATTTCCTACTATCTTGATAAGTTATGCTTAGGTTTTATAGTTTTTTGTATATATATATATAGGAGAAAAAAACAACTTTCCCTCATTCATAACGTGATCTGCGAAACTATTTAACATACGGACTTGAAATTTGGCGACAAGCTTCTTTTGTTAGAAGAACGCCAAGAACGAGGGGGAAAGGGAGCGGGAGGAAAGGGAGCGGGGTACGAAGTGTGTTAAATAAATAATTTCGATTTTGAACTGTGTTAGACCTACTAACATGAAATTTGACAATCATGTTTCTTTTGATGAGTAGAGATTTGCTAAGATCAATTTTTGCGAAAATCTGCTTAAAAAGGGTTTTTGGTACATGGTCCCATTTTTGATCTATTGGATTTACAGACTTGAAAGTCGGCGGGCATGTTTCCTATGTTGAATAGAGATTCCCTAAAAACACGTTTTGGAGCAATCGACTCACTAGGACGAAAGGAACGATGTTTACGATGGCTTAAAAGGGAATTATGCTTCAGTTTTAGAAATTCACCACCTCTTCTTTTAAAATGAGGAGATGGAAATTATAAGAATGTTTTTGAAAACAATCAAACGCCTAATGATGATTTAGATATTAATAACTTAAAAAAAGAATTGTTATAAATAGTATACATATTTATAACAATTATATTATATGTTATACAACTGTTATATAGTTATACAACGTAATAGAACACCCAGTGAATGAGACAAAAAAAGCATTTGGAAAATGACCTTCATTTATAAATTGAAAATTTAATTACATATTTGCTTTTATTGCACAATTGTATTGAAAATAACATCAATGATGCAAAAGGAAACTAAAAAGAAAATATCATGTTTAACGATATTAAAACGATAACTATCAAGAGAAATTAATCAGTAAAAAGAAAGGATTTTGTTGAATAAATTATGAATAATAAGCATTTTTACACAAAATAGTATTTCACCATTAAAAAAACTATTTGCATTTTCACTTATCAACTGCAGATAATTAATTTTCATGCTGTTATTGACATTAAGAAATTATTCACTCAGAAATTCAAAATTATTTATGGTTCATCTGAAGATCACCTTAGTTAAATGTTTTTCTATCAGTGCAATCATTGAATACAAAGTTATCAAAATTTTTGAAAATACTGTTTCTTTATATTGGAATACACATTTCTTTTAGGAATTTATAATTCCTTTCTCTCTAACAGTACTAAAATATTTTAAAAAGGCTTTCATCCTAAGGAAAATTCTTGGATGGGATAAATTTTCTTTTAAATTCCTTTTTCGTCAATGTAAATGGCACATGACTTAAATGCTTATTTTTTCCTGAACGAAAACTATCACACTAAGCTAGTAAAATCAAACACTGACTTAAATTTTGGAGATAGATAAAAGATTTTATTTTTCTGAAAAATTAGCCTTCAAAGTAGCACATTAATTACAATAACTATTTTTTTAAAAAAATGATTATTCTTATTTAGGGCATTGTAGGAATTGTCTTGAAAAAAAATCCCCATTTTTAAACTATGAGACTTGAAATTTGGCAGACTTGTTCCTTTTGTTGAGTTGAGATCCACTAAGAACTGGTTTCCTGTGAATTAATACCAAAGGGGGTGTTACGGGTACATTATAGAAAAAAATTCCCATTTATAAACTATTTAACTTCCCCGCTTGACATTTGACAGACATTTTACTTTTGCTGTGCGGAGATAAGCTAAGATTGATTTAAGTTTGGGTTTTATGGAAATATACTACAATGAGGGCATAAAAAACATGTTTACCTCCGTTTTAGGAATTCCTCTAATTTTTAAAATGAGAGGCGAGGGCTATTTGAATGTTTTTGAATACGATTGAATGTTTAATGATAGAGTTTAGAGGCCAATTACATACAAACAATACGTGGGCATACAGTATCATCACATAACTAATAAAGTGAGTAAATTCAGTCTAATGTTATTAGCATTTTAAGATCGCGAATATTTTCTTAATATAACCTTTTTGTGATTGAAATTTTTGCCATAATCTGTCACGAAAACTGAACATTTTCTTTGCTTTGCACTATTTAGGTTAACGCTGCAATTATCTCCGTATTATCTCTGTGTTGGTGTTAACTTCGATCAATTGTAGTTATAATTCAGCAAATCGTATTTTGATACTTGCCCACATTTCGCCCAGATAAATTAAATTTACATTTATATTATTACAACTGTTTCAGAAATAAAGAGTTTTTATTCAGCAAACTACAACTGATAGGGAATATTTATAATTACACAAAGTCAAGTGACTTTTAATAAAGTAATCTCTGATATAAAATCCTTTTAAACAATATCTTTAATTAGGGGGATTTTTTTTATTTCCTTCAACATTTACGTGGTTGTTAAGTTTGTAGCGTATAATTCTTGAGCATTTACAGTTTATTTTAACGGAAATATTTATATTTTGCTCTGCATTTTTCCCTGGCATTTAAAAATCTGTGTTTTAAAACAGTGCTTGTCAAACTTTCTATATTTGCTACCCAATATTCAATTATAATTTTGATCGTGCCCCCTCCGGATAATAACAATGTATTCAATTCAATAATACTATATTTTAAGGGTATAGCTACAATACGACTTTAATTTCTTATGTGCTACCGACGTATATAAATTTCTCGTTCAGCCAAAGCGTTAATTGCTTCAGACGTACATATACGTCTGTCCAAAGTACGATCTTTTAAGTGCACTGCTATCCATAAAATTATTCCGTAGGCTTTGGAATGCAATAAAAGGCCATTGACAGAGTTTGCGAAGGTTTTATTTATTTCAGAGGATTTGCTTATTTATTCCTCCCCCCCCTCCCACGCATCACATATGCGCACCTACGTGGAAAACGGTTGCATTGAGCAGTGAATAACGTAACTTTTAATTGACAGTGAAATGATTAAGTATAAACCGTTCAAATTATGAAGATAAATAATATAATTTTTGTTTATAATTATATATAAGACACAAACCCATGGGGTCACTGGTAATTATTAAACTTGTTTTTAACTTAGTATTGTTAAATAAATTATAAAATGCATTCTGCAGTACTAATACATTTATAAGTGTATTATGAGAGTGTAAATGTGTATTTTATTTTTTATTATGTCAGAATGTATTTTGTTTGTTTACTCTCAGTAAATTGATGATCTTTGTAAAAAAATAATCTTCTGTCCCCGACTTTTCAATATACTCGCTTCCCCCTCGTAGAGTTACACGCCCCTTAGGGAGGCGTGCCCCACAGTTTGAGAAACGCTGGTTTTAAAATGATGGCCGAGAAATGAAGCTATCTACAGCATAGGTTTAAAAGATATTAGCAAAACCTTTCCAGTTATTTAAATATTTCTACAGGTATTGACATTATGATTTATATATTGCTATTTAAAAGTGGAACTATATTTTAATATTGTTGAAATGAAAATAAAAGTGGATTTTTAATATTTCTTAAATAAAAGTTTAACAGGAAAACATTTCCATTAAGCGTCGCAGAGCAGCTAAGGATGATTTAAACTTTCACGGTGCTTTACGAATACGATGAGTTACATTCATAAGTTTCCTATCAATACAGCTTTCACACAAATATGAAATAAAATGTAAAATTAATGTAATGTGATGTAAAAGTTCGTATATTTCTTAAATTATGAAAATTTCTCTGAAATGGTTCTGGAAAGTTACCTAAATTCTGAGTTCCTTATAAATGCTTAAATGCATGAATGTTTTGCTGAATGAAAATAAACACCAATGACAGCAAGTTATTTACAGAATATGATTTTCACTTAAATTTATTCATAATTGGAAATTTTACTGACAGTCAAATGGTTGGAATTTTCCTCTCTCTCTCTCTTACACCCACACATACGCACCCGCACACACACACACGCACGCACTTACACACACATACACACTTTGAATACTACATAACCTTATTTTTTAATTTCCTATGTATACAATCTGCATTTACCCCTACTCTATTTTAAATTTCGTAATTTAATAAAAAAACAACAGTTTCGTTTGAAGGTGAGATAGTTTATAAAAGTCATAATATTAATATTTAGTAATATATATATACAAGTTTTAAATTTTAAAAAGAAAAATTATGTTTTGAGAATTTAAAATTATAATATGCAAGTAAAAGATTGAATTGTACATAAGAAATAATAGGCATATCTTAAAAAATAAAAAAGTTATTGATTTTTCTAAAAAATAGTGGGATTAATTTATTTTATGAAATATCATCTATTAATTTATTTTTTACACTTATAAATTTAATTTTTTTGATACTCTCTTCAGTATAAGTTTAAAATATATAAAGTTATAAGTTAAAATATATAAGTTTAAAATAAACCTTTCGAATTATTTACATATTTCTTCTGGTATTGATATTAAGATTTATATATTGCTATTTAAAAGGGGAACTATATTTTAATATTGTTGAAATGAAAGTATAAGTGGAATTTTAATATTGATGGAATAAACGTTTAACAGAAAAAATTTTCCGTTAAACATCGCTGCTAAGAATGAAGCAAACTTTCATGGTACTTTACGAATACGATGCGTTACATTTATGAATTTCATATCAGTGAAGCTTTCAAAAATGGAATAATATAAGAGTCAATATTAGAAGTCGCGGTTCTTATAGTTATTAAGGTCTGAAAATTTCTCTAAAATTATTCTAGAAAATCATTCTAAATTTTAAATTCCTTATGATTTTTTAGCAGGATGAATATAAATGACAATGACATGAAATTATTTACAAAATATGATAGTCATAAATTTATTCATAACTTTATATTTTTCTGAGTGTCAAACGGTTAGTTTTTTCCATAAAGTGCCTTTTTCCACAGTACAAACTTATTCTTTAATTATTTCATATGTACACAATCTACATCTACCACAACTTTGTTTTAAATTTCATAATTTACTGAAAAAAAACCAGTTTCATTCGATGAAGAAATAGTTTCAAAGTCATTATATGGGTATTTAAAAAATATAACATTCGATTTTAAAAGCAAATGCTGTACTTTAGGTATTTGTTGTTGTTGTTGTGACAAATGCCACCTGTCTGACGATGTCAGATCGAGGTCCACAAAATTCATCATGGTAAAAGGCCAGATGTATGATTTCGATAGCCGTAGGTTTGAACACCATGCAGGTGACAGAGCGCGATTTCGCTTAGTTACAACCAAGTTTTGAGGGAGAACACCCTGGAGGTGTGATCAGTGCCTCCGACTTCTCTTCTTATTTCACCAACCTCCAGAGTGGACTTGCTGCTCGACGGCTATTTAGAGTACTCCCATGTCGCAAAAGCGCAAAACATTTGCAAACGTCCATACCTTCTGCGGGATTTGAACTCAGACCCTACGGCACAACAATCAGCGTCAGTAACGACTATAACGGATATAGGTGGCTACTTAAGGTATTTAAAATTAATAAGCATGTATATAAAGTTTTAAATTATACACAAGAGAGATGATAGGCATATACTCTAGAAAATACTAAAAAACGATATTGAAGTTTTGTTGCAATGGTTGAATTAATTAATTTTTTTTCATATGGCTTACATTAATTATTTTTAAATTTATTTATCTAATTTTATTAACAATGTTTAAGTTTTTTACGCAATAGCTTGCGCACTTATTTTATAGCAAAGACGATTTAACATGTTTAAGTTTGCGTGCAATTTCTCATTAAACGGTTGGTTAAACTTTAGAAGAACAAAGCAATTTATCTACAACACAATTTATAGTTATTCTAATAAATTATAATTAAGAGTGTAATTACAGTTTTAAATGAGAATGTAAATTACATTGATCCTGTTTGCTTCAAACGAAGACCCCTTTCTGGTTCATTTGTCTGCTTTCATACGTTCATTAATAACGGTATAAATTGTAGAGAATATACCCAAAATCTGAAATTTTAATTACTTTTACAATAGTTTTGCTTGTAAGTTTATAAATTTATCTAGTATTATATGTATATTAAATTTAGTGCACATTAGAGTTCATTTTCGTTTAATTGAAGCGAAAAAGCTCTGAATGTAAAATCTTTAACTTATTATTATTAGTTGGTTATTTAAATCTTACTTTTTTATTTCTTTTTTTTTATTTTATTCATTTTTTTTAACTATAATTGTTTTTATCCTATGAAAGTACAGTTTAAGCACTTGTAAAAGTGTATACGAGCATATTTTCAACTGTATTGATTTATTAATAACAAAATTTGGAAAACTTTTGCACTTCTGATTATGCAGTTGGACCTCTATATAACGAAGTCGCTAAATCCCTAAAAAAAAATTCGTTATGTGGAAAATTCGCTATAAAGAGGTTCATCTTTTAATTTTCTTTATAAACCACATAACACAAGTTTTAAATTCATGAACACTATACATTTAAAAAAGTAATTATTCACACCTTTTTGTAAATTATATATTTATTTTATATATCTTACCTATAAAAAAAAAAAAAAAAAAAAAAACTGCAAAAAAAACTTTTTGATGCCTTTATCCACTTCCTGAAGAATTAAATTCTTTTCTTTGATTCTTAAGCACTTGCGTTTTGACATTTTTGAGCTACGAGAAACGAAGTTACCAGTACAGCTGATCAACAATACGAATGAATGGAGACTAGTTCAATGACACGAGACTACGCTGAGGGTAAAAGGGGATATCGATGATGTTTCCAGTGAAATGGACAATGGGGGTTAAATATTGCACTTCTTGAATAAAATGCCCAGAATTCTATTGCTCTCGGTGAGGTGGGCACAAATAAAATCAGTTAAAGAATTATGACTTCTATAAAATGCGTTAAAAGAGAAAATAACTTGAAATTTCCAGAAATAATTTTAAAATAAGGAGAAAAAAATTTAAATCTCAAAAGAAAAAGTTCGTTATATATAAAATTCACTTCGTTATTGGGAGGTTATTGTACGAAGAAAATAGTGAAATTTTCTTGGTTTCAGGAAAAAGTTCGCTATATGGAAAAATTCTCAATATAGAGATTCGTTATATGGAGGTTCGACTATATTTTATACTCTTAAGAAGTAATAAAAGCGAAGTTATTCCTTTCTTTGGTTCATATTCATATCTTCGTTCTATGATTATACTTATTTATACTGTATATATGTAAAGATCTAGAATTTAAAGCAAAATGTAATGGATTTTTTTTAATATTCTTGACTGAAACTGAAGCTTCCTCGCGTTTCCGCATTTATTTGCTTTAAATACATAATTTATGTAACCACCCGGAGATCGTGAGTGTGGGAGGGTTCACGGAAGAAACAGACATGTGTGTGTGTGTTTGATCTTAGAACAACTAATTTTTATTTAGCCTTAGCCACTTTACCATATGCACTTTTAAACTTAACTTCGTTTAACGCCAGTTTCAAGTTTGGTTACTTACTCACTTCCTGACGACTTCACCCTAAAATATTAATCTTGAGATGCTCGAACACCAGTCGCTGTCTACCAGCTCTAGAAATTCGGTTAACTATCAACATTTAACCTTTATACTTCAAACTCAACGATCGGCACTTAATAGTAGTTGCATTTACATAAATCAAGTCAGCTCTACGGAAAGCGGTTCTTAAACTAAAATCACAGTTATAAATTTTTCCCCAAGGGGATTAGTAGGGGACCCGAATAGAAACCATTAAACATTAAATAAAAAAATTACAAAAATGTGAAAAACACTTGATAAAGTTAAAAAAAAAATTGAAATTGTGGTTGTATTACTATTGTACTTAGTTATTTTCCATGTGAGTTCCAGCTAAGCTTAAGCTTTTGATATGTCTTATCTTTTCAAATTCAGTGATAGCTACTATACACATTCAACAACAGCAACATAAAAAAAAGAACTTGAACATATCCAAACATCTAAATATTAAACGAATATTCTGCTGGAAGCACCGTTTTGTACAGCAATCTCTTTTTGGCACTATCTAAGCGCCATCAAAATGCCATTCAAAATCATTTCTACACCCGCCATTAAGTGAAGTTTTGGACACTACATGTCAAAAGCTTGGAGTCCGTATAAAAAAAGCACTTTAAGCAATGACATGAAGCTTTTATGCTGTTAAAAAAATCGATTGAGCTCCAGCCAAACAAACAAACAAGCACAAGTATTCCGAAGAATACATGGTGTGCAAAAAAAGGGAGATATTAAGCTTATATGTTGCATTTATAAATAAAATACAACATATTTCTTGCATGTCATTTACCTAAATAATTTTTAAGCATTAATATTATTTTACAAATTGTTCAAGAAACATGATTGAAACGCTTATAAGTGAAGTCCGTTTAGTGAATTCCATGTAAAATGATGGTAAAAGGTTTCAATTTAATAGTTTACAATATTTGAAATGTATATTTTTATTTATAAAAATTTGATGTATCCTTTCATAAAAAAGCAGAAACTTATATTATTAATCGAGCTTATTCGTAAAATTGCTAAAATTTATAATACTTATCATTAAGCTGTCTGTAACTTATTATTTTTAAACATCATTAAATGAAGTGGAAGTAAATTTATTTTCAAATGCTGATAAATGGGTTTTAAGTTATTTATAATTACACTTTTTGCAGAAACTTCTTTTAATCGTATGTATTTAAGTATGTTTATTGTCAAGGGGACATGATACGATTTATAAGAATATCTTTGATTTGAGGATTTTTACAAGTGTTTTGCTTGTAGCTTATGTATATTTACTAAGAAAAACAGTTTTTGCACTCAAAATACTATGAAAAGCTTAGAATTACATTTTCTTAGGGAAAATTGTAAAAATTTACGAAGGGATTTTGAAATGCTATTCCACCCACAATAATTGATGTATACACATAAAATTTGATTTACAAGTACTTATTGTATAGCAAAAGTTGGTATGAGTTTTCAGTTAACACATAATTGATATTTGAAAAATACATTTTTCAGAATGCTTAATAAAAATTCTTTAAACAAGTTAAAAATTTTAAATTCAACTTTGAAAAAAAAAGTTTTAATTTGATTAAAAAAGGCATACAAATTTTTGTTACATGTGCAAATAGCAATAGGTAGAAAAAAAAATTCAAATAATTTGGCACAATAGATAACAAGCTTTAGAATTTTAAATGAGGAAAACTTAGTTATTTTTTACTTTCTGAGAAAAATCCGGTTAAGGTATCCGAGTACGTTCGGAGCAGCGATTTTAAAAAAGCGCATAAATGGATAATTGTCATGATATTTAGTGTCACTTAGATTAGAATATATGTATAAAATTGTTTTAAGGAAATTTTGACAAAAAAAATTATTTAAATACAATATTTTGGCAAAAAACTAACTTAGAATAATCTTTTTTCCAAATGTTCTCCTTTTGTGAAAAATGCTTCTATTATAATAATATTTTGCCTGTATATAGCTCATACCTTTTTACAGAGGCTCAACTAGAATTTTTGAAACATATAACTTAGAAGTGGGTTTATCCATATTTTACGACAACAGAGGGGAGAAATTTTAAGAAAAAAACGCCAATAATTATTTAAATTGGTGGTAACTCTGAAAAAAATGTGAATTTTTCAAAAATTCTAGTTGAGCCTCTGTAGAGAGGTCTGAGCTATATGCTGGCAAAATATTAGTATAATAGAAGCATTTTTCATAAAAGGAGAACATTTGGAAAAAAGAGTATTCTAAGTTAATTTTTTGCCAAAATATTGTATTTAAATAATTTTTTTTGTCAAAATGTCCTTAATAAAACAATTTTATACATGTATTATAATCTAAGTGACACTAAATTTCATGACAATTATTCATTTATGCGCTTTTTAAAAATCACGGTTCCGAACGTAGTTGGATACCTTATATTTTTGTTTTTCATTGGAATGCAAACAAAAATGAACATAAATTTAATCATACCTCTGAAATTTCTTGACTTAGAGCTTCAAAATGTTGTGAGATTATAGAGAATTATATAGTGATCAAATTCTTAAAACAGTGAAGGATTTTGAATATTGTGGATAGCACTGAGAATGGTGTATTTTGGGATTATGATGGCGAAGCTGAAATCTATTCGCTAGGCGCAGTGTGGCATACATATGACGAGGTCCTCAACAACAAAATATAAATGAAGAATGTGTGAGGGAAGCGATTTGTTATATTTTTATAATGGCTTTTATTTTTATAAATATCAATCGTTTTTTTTTTTCTGTCTTATAACGTAGCCCTGATTTTTAGGGTCATCTTTAATGATTCAACTATACTATAAAACACACAAACACACGATAACACACACACTGTACTTGTTTAGATGCTGCATTTGAAAATGCTGCTTTCAGGTGTCAAGTTATCAGTCGTTAGGCGATAATAGGAGGTATTATGGTTGGTCACCGTATTTTGACTATGGTGTATCCATGGTTGGGTATAATCTATGCCCAGTTGCTCTTTTAGAGTTAATTAACGATCGAAGTTAATATTTAGTTAACTATCGAATCTAAATCTAAGCTTCAAATTTAACCAAAAATATTAATTTTATTAATAATTAATATAAGAACATTTCTATTTATTTTTAGTTTTCAAAATTAATGAAATTGCACAAATTATATACTACTGTATTCAACGGAATGAAAACGAAAAAAAAAAAAAAAAATGAGAAATAAATCAAGAGAGGCTGCATCACACATACGCGCACGCAGATGCACACACACGCGCGCGCACGTGTGTGGAATGATTATAAAAATAGTATAATTTAAAGTTATTATTGAGCGTGTGCACACTTCGGAAAGTACACCTTTTTATCCCAAACAGAACAAATCTAAAAAGCCAGTTCATGTTACAAAACTTATTGACATTTGTATAGATATTATGATAAACATGTAAAACGCAGGTAAACAAAAATACAGAAATAGCTGTCCATCAAATCTTAAAATATTATTCTTGGATATGAGAGAATAATTTAGTGAAATTTCTCGCGTTATGTAATGAATATGAAGTAATTTTTTTTTTTAATTTCAAAAATAAGTTAAATGTGTTACAAATCAATTTACAGGGATAATCTTTTGCTTATAATATGAAAATACACGTAAAGTAAAAATAAAAATTGCGGCTTGATTTGAAGATCAACAAAAGATTTATATTTTAATTAATTTCTTGAAACAAAAACTGGTATTATGTAATTATTTCATTTTTTAGTTTGAATGTCATCGCTTTGCGTAAAATATGGTCATCAAATATTATCACCTTAATGCAAATCAAATATTTAATCAAATGTTTTTAGTTAATAAGATATATTAAATGGCATCACTCCAAAACCGTTCAACCGATCACTATGAAAATTAGCATGTGTATGTATTTTTTGTGGAGAAGGTTTTTGTGCTCTCCTTTTTGTTGCAGCTCCCTACCAGGGGGTGCTATAACATATCAACTTCTGCACCGTTATTCAATCGCCAAGTTGCCAACAGGGGCTCCAAAAATGATGCCAACTTAGCTCTATCGGCACCATTTTGCTAAGTTTCTATTGAATCGCCATTATAATGTAAGGAACCTTGTGAATATTACAAATTTAATATAAAATAAATACAACAGAAAGTAGTATTAATGTATTACATATACAGATATAAAAATTTTTTTAAGCTTTCATTACACAAAATATGTAACAATATGTTACTTTTGCTGAGCAGAGATTAGCTTAGAAAGGTGTTTTCAAAAATCGACCCACAAGAGAGATACGAGTCGTTATAAATAAAAAAATTCTTCTTTTTATCAGCTATTAGATCTACAGACTTAAAAATTAACAAAAATGGGTTTTTTTTGTTCAGCTGATATATGCAAAAAAGCTTTTTGTTTGTTTAACTTGCAATTAACTTAAAACTAACTCATTAAAAACTTCTTTATCCTTCAATCTGTATTGTTTAATTTTTTAATTCACCCGTGCGTAGAACGGGTATACTAGCTAGTATGCATTTATAACTATTTTTAAATAATGCTATTAATTTTAAAATTGCTAAGACTATTGTACTTTTTTTTAAAGGGAAAAATTTTCTCTCCCATCTTTTAAAAGAGATAAAAGAATATTTCTGAAATGGTCTTTATTTTTACTTTCATATCATCGAGAAAAATGAATGCACGGAGAATGTTAAACTTTTGCTTAAAAAGCAAATACCCTCATCTTTTGGAAACATGGAATGTCCCTATTTATATTTTCCTTAAACATAATACTCAGTAGTATAGATAGAAAACATTATAACATTCAAGGAGCAGAAGAATCAGCGTATTAAGCAAAACTTAGAATTCTTCGCTTTGGCTTTTAGACAAAACTCTTTTTAGGACATTTTATATGAGGAATGAAAACCATAAGAACACTCTGAAACGGAATTTGCTTGCTTCTTGCAATGCAAGCAAGTATTTTGGAATTTCAAACTATCGGAAATTCTTAGGATAGTTGTTTACCTGCATTTACGTTAACAAGAACGCAATACTGAACATGATTTCTGAAATGTCTCGTAAATATCCAAATAAGAATTATTTTCTAGTACAAAGGAGGTAGGAGATTTACTTCTTTTTTATTCCCTTTATAGTTATCGTGGATCTCTTTACCACGTGACTCTTAAGAATGTTTTTCAGTAAAAAGTATTATTATGGTTTCATGACATATTGTACAAAGATTAATATTTACTGCAAAAATTAATCTCATTTAATGCAAGCTATGATAATATTTAAGTCTTTTATTTGCTTTTTAATTAAGTACGAAGGTAAATTTTGGATAATTTAAATATTCTTCCAAATTATTCATATTAAATTTAGACTTTTGCAAATGAATAATAATTCTCTTTCGCGTCGAATATATAACCCGGAGTCAACCCGGTGAAATTAAAGCACAGCCTGCCAAACTTCTAGCTGACCACACATTATTTTAGTGGTCAAGGTAACGGACTCGTGGCCGGCGTGTCATGAGTTCGAGCCTAGTACCGCTGAAGACCCATCATAAAGTGGGGGGGGGATGCACGTTAAATCTGTCGAATCTCAAAAGTCCTCCCATTGGTATGGTGTTGAAGTTAGGAGAGGGGTGTGCCAGCTAAGGCGTCATTTTTGTCACTTGATCATGAAACAAAATTACGAAATCCGTCACCTAAAGCCCTCGAATAACTGAATAGTGTGACGTTAATATTCACTCACTCACGCCAAAATACCAGGTGCTTGACCCAATTATCCTCATCAAATTATGCTACAAATGCAGGAAATTAATGACACTTGAGTCGGTAGTATACAGTCCTTGTTCAACTCCACGCTAACGTGAAGACTGAGTTGCGATATATTTAACGTTCATCTGCGCCCTTTCTTTGTGAGCCTTCAGTGGCATCAGGGTTCAAAGCCATTTTCCTCGAACGTCGGCAACGAGCTTATGTCCATGATTTCTGGGCTACCAAGGTGATGATTAATTGCTGGAATATATATTTAAAATTGGTCAAAAGTTTTAGTGTACAAAAACATAGATATAATATTTTTTTCATGCATTAAATACGTTAATTCAGTGGCGTAACGTACATTCCCTCGAAAAGCACACATTGTGAGCGGGGCTCAGGATTCAAGGAAGCTCAAAGCCTATGGCTTTGCATTCCTTTGTAAGGTCATTGGGGCCCCAAACCTGACTTTGTAGGGGGCCCTAATATTCTCTGTTACGCCACTGCATTAATTGCTTTCATAATAAAATATTACTTTGTTCCTGAGTTGATAATTTGTTTCGTAATTCTTGCCCCGAAATTATGTATTGTTAAATATACCAACGATGAGTATTAAATGAAATGTTCAACTAAAAAACATATTTTATTATGTTTTTTTGCTAGGTGAATGAATTAAATATATTTTAGACAAAAAAAGTTGTGCTATGGAATTAAGAAACAACAAAATAATATTTATGAAAATTTCCTTCCATGTTCATTTCATATATAAAATTTAAGATAATTTATTTTTAGTAAATACAATGAAATATGTTTAACACGAAAATGCGTAAGACAAAATATCTGTTAACACGAAATAATAAACGGGCTCGACATGTATTTTCATGCATTTTTGTTCTCTTAACATCAAATGACACGAAAAAATTTTCCCTTCAGGGAATGAATAAGATACGGAAAACCAGACTCGCGCAGGCTAGATTACAGAGGGGTGTGAAACAGAAGTCGTTTCATATGTTTCGTAGAAGGGAGACTAACTTGGCCGTGAATTACACTCGAAATAGCCTGTGATACGTGCCAATTTTGCTTATTCAAAATACTTTCATCCTTTTCTATAAATGCCACACAAAATCATGTTATCCTTCAACTGTTGGCTTTGAAATTCGGTGACGCCGCAAAGTGAGTAAAAATCGGTGTTTGGTTTGCATTATTTTTTCATTTTAATAAAGTGTTTTTAAGTTTTTTTTTTTTTTTTTTTTGTGAGCACAATGGCAAAAAGATCAGGAGGAAAGCAAATTGATATTTCGTTTGAAATGAAGATGGTTTCTTAAGGCTTTTGATCAAAAACAGAAGACAAAAAAAGGAAATTCGCATAGACTTTAGTGTTGCTAACTCTACTTTATTAACAAAAATTAAAGAAAAGAGAGTAAATTACTGAAATGTGTTTGAAAAGTTTTTATTAAATACATACATCGGGGGGGGGGCCCCCGACTTTTCCAGGGTACGGGCTACTTCTAATTTTTTCAAAATGTTGCGGTCCACATAGTGGAGTAGGTGTGACGCGGTATGAAAAAAGTTCTACAATATTTGATATAACTTAATAATAAATACGAAATATATATACTTACCTACATAACTAAAATTTAAATAAAAAATCACTCTTATAGAACCGCGTTTATAAAGTAAAGTGGAAGATACAAATATAATAATAGAATTGCCACAAATATAATGATATTTGTATCAAATGATGCATTTATTATCAAATAATTCAAAATACAGTAATAAATAACCATTTTTATCTGAGGTTAGTTCTCGTTGTTACAGTTAGCAGAAGACTTAATTTTTTTACTGTCACCCAATATTAAGTATTTCAGTATATAATTATTAATTGCTAATCTTCAAGCAGGCACTCCGAATTGTCTTGGCGGTACACTGGTCGATCGCGATCGACTTAATGCCCACCCCTGGTTTACATATACACATATCTATGTAAGTAAAATGTACTCTAATAAACTGAATTTTGTTGAATATATGTTTTTTTAAATTTTTTTGCAAAATCCTCTTACAAGAAATTCTTTTAACACGAAAAAATATTTCAGTTTCATGTTAAACGATTTTCACTGAATAAGAAAATAAAAATACTTCAATCACCCATTTTTTAAAATTATATCAAACGATACTTCTACAGAATTAAATTATACAATACTATTTAAAGCTTTCTTCCCTCTTAGAATACGGAAAAAGTTTAAAAAAAAAACTATAATTTAACTATTTAAAAACTTTTTTAAATTAAAATTCCTAACATCATACATGCTCAATCGGTGGAAAAGTTTTCTCCATTAATATATCTGTCCGTTAAATTTAGTTAAACTACATATTAAGAGATATAGAAGGGTTAAACAAAAAATATTCTTATTTTCTTCGGAGAAAACGAAAAGTTTTATATTTCTGAAACGAAAACGTTTATATATTCTGGATTTTCCTTTTGGATCCAGTTATTAGTTTTTGCATTAAACGCTCTTTTAACAGGAAATCATTCATGTGCTACTAAAGTTTATTGAAGCAAATAAACAGGATAGGAAAGAAAAAGAAAGGACAAAAAGAAGGATATTTAATCCCTATTTCTTCGGATGAAATCCTTTATTCACTTAGTTGCTGCAGTAGTTTTAAAAACTTTCATGGTGCGCTGGTTATGGATGCGAAAATAATACCCTTATGGCATGAGTGAAAATTATTCACTGGAATTCCGTCTTTTTATTTGGTATCCTTTGTATTTGTAAATATGTTTTTATGTTTCATGATCTTCCCACAGTTATTTAATAGAATAAATTACAGTCGCTAACTGCCGGTCCGAATCCTGGATAAGACATGGATGTTTGTAATTGTATAGTTCCTGTGTGTAAGGAATAGATGTACTCTAAAATTAATACACATATAATAGTAGTTAAACTTAGAAACTTGCATGTAAAACTATTATAAAGGTAATTAAAATTTCGGATTTTGAGTATATTCTCTACAATTTATACTGTTATTAATAAACATATGAAAGCAGACAAATAAACCAGAAATTGGTCTTCGTTTACAGCAATCATGATCAATATAATTTACATTTTCATTTAAAACTGTAATTACACTCTTAATTATAATTTATCAGAGTAACTATAAATTGTGTTCCAGAGATAAATTATCTTGTTCTTCTAAAGTTTAACCAACCATTTAATAAGAAATTTCACGCAAACTTAAACATGTTAAATCGTCTTTGCTATAGGATAAGTGCACCAGCTATTGTGCTAAAAAAAAAAAAAACTTAAACATTATTAATAAATGTGAAAATAATTAATATAAGCAGTGCCATAAAATAAATTAATTCAATCGTTGCAAAAAAAAAAATCGAATAACTTTTTTTTAATTTTTTAATATATGCCTATCACCTCCCTTATTTTTAATTTAGAATTTTACTTGCTTATTTATTTTAAATACCTAAAGTATCCACCTGTGTCTGGTATAGTGATTTGTGACGCTGACTGCTGTACTGTAAGACCTGGGTTCGAATCCAGGAGAAAGCATGGATGCTTGAAAAAGTAAAGTGTCTTTGTGACATAGGAGTGTTCTAAATAGCCGTCGAGCCTCAAGTCCTCTCGTGAGGTTGGTGGAAGGGGAAGAGATGTGGCAAGCCCCTGATTACCTCCAGAGTGTTCTTCCACAAAATTTTTGTGTAACAGAGCCAAATTGTACTGTCACCTGTGCGGTGCTCAAAGCTACTGATAACGATAGGTGTGCATTGAGCCCTTTGCCGCGATGAATTTCGTAGCCCTCGATCTAATACTGTCCAATAGGTGTCCTTAATTTCAACAACAACCAATATTCTAAAATTCATTTAATGACTTTAAAAATGTTGCTTAAAATTTAATTACCTTTGCCATTTTATATTCTAATTTATGGAATATATTAACTCATCGTTAATGAACATAAATTTAAATGCGGAAAAAAATAAAGATATATTTTTTCCACAATCAGTATATTTTGTCTTAAGCAATTCCTACAGGTCATTCAGGAAGTTTAAACACAGGAATTATAGCTTTTATGATATCCATACTATTCTATAAATAAAAATTTAGTGTCATTTGGTTCAGCCAAACGCAAAAACTAACAGCTATAAACAGAAATGTAACATATTTTGGAAGAATATGTGATTGACAAATAAGGGAAATGAATTAAAATATATATGAATGATTTTTTTTTACTTAGCGTCTCACATAATGATAGTGCAGTTATATATACATGTCAGGTTTGAAAAGTTTAGCTTCAAAATTAAGTAAGTAATAAATGAAAATACAGCGAACTCTTTACCATCGCGTAAGGATTTGTGGGTAAATAAGCCTTTTTAAAGGTGAAGCGAGCGCTGACGAAGAAGAATGCATACTCGAAAAGGCTTAGATGTTGACTCCCCGCCGAATTGGTTGTCTATTCTACTCGGTTGAGCGCCAAAAGGCCGCCATGTTGGATTTTATGTAATTGAAGCAAAATAAAGAAATTATAGAGATGATGCCCTCCTCATTTTACCAGCAGGCCTGGGGCCGAACATATATATACATAAAATTCAGTTTCATTGCAAATAACTTATAGTGAAAAAGGCTGAATAAGAAATTTTTTAAATTTTAGAGTAGTAATTATGGTTTGTTTGAGCAATGTTTAAACTTTAAGAACTTCAAGGCATTAATGGATTTATTTTAAATGAGTAACATACCTTTTTCTGTTTTTTTATGAATGGTATTTAAATGATTCATTTATTTAAATTAATGACAAAAGTACACAAAGCAAACTAATGGAAAAAAAATGATTAAAATAGATATCTTAAAATCTATCTCTACATATAGGAGATAAGTGGCTCACTTATCACGAGTTCTCCAGAATTATTACATTTGCAAACTTGATATGTTTTACACATGTTTATTTTGTTGAGTAGAGATCCACTATGCTGGAATTTTGTGAAAATAGACACCCGAGAGGGGTAACAGGGTTGGTTTAGATAAGAAAAATTCCTAATTTTAAACTATTAGATATGCATATATGAAATTTGGCAAGAATGCATATTTTGTTGAGCAGAAATTCTCTAAGAACGGATTTTGTAGAAAGTGAAACACAAGGGGAGTTACGGGAATACGGGGCGTTATGGATGAAAAATATTTCGACTTTGAACTATTAGATCTATAAAATTGAAATTAGGTAAGCATGTTTGTGTTTTATTGAGTATCGTTCCGTTATAAGCGGGTTTTTCGAAAGTCAAAAGCCAAGATGGGTTGTAAGGGTTATCAATGCGAACAGATAAAAAAAATTCCATTTTTAAACTGTCAGAACTACAGACTTGAAATTTGGTTAGCATGTTACTTTTGTTGAGTAAATATACGCTAAGAACAGGCTTTGTGGAAACTGGTTCTCAAGAGAGATTGTGATGATGTTATAGGTAAAGATACCCGTTTTTGTCCTAATAGATCTACAAAAATGAATTTTTGTATGTTTCTCTTTTATTGAGTATAGATACTATACAAATGTGTTTTATGGAAATCGACATCTTGTATGAGGGAGGGCTTAAGAGGGATAATTATGCTTCCAATTTAGAAACTCTTGTCTCTTTTAAATCAAGAGATGAAACCCATAATAATGCTTTTGAATTCAATAGAAAGGACTAGGATTTACATATCAACTATTCAAAAAAACAACAACATTATAGACTGAAGCAACATCATGAAAAACCCAGCAAAGCCGGTGGATAACGGCTGGTAATGATATAAAAAGCTTATCTCAGTGCTTGTCAAACTTTCAACATTTGCGAACCAATATTCAGAATTTCCATTGCGCCTCCCTTCCACACAAAAACAATGTTTTGAATTTAATAATACTATACTTTGCCGCTGAAGCTACAATACTACTTTAACCTCTGAAGTTCCACCGGCGTATATAAAAGTCTTGTTCATACAGAGCGTTAATTACCCTGGATTTTCCAATATGTTTGCGCCCCCCTCTTTAAGTTATCTCGCCCCCCCTAGAGGGGCATGCCCCACAGTTTGAGAAACGCTGGCTTATCTAATACAATAATCTGATAGAACGAATACAATTCTAATTTGTTTTTGAATGAAAGTGAATTTAAAGTTTCGAAATGAGACATTCTTTTGAATTTTAATATATACAGTATTATCTTGACTTTCGCTTCCCCCACTTACGCGAATTCGGGGTTCCGACTCGCCGGCGCCCCCCCCCCCCATCATCGAAACTCAAACGGAATCAGTGCCAGAACTTGATGAGATTATAAATGTAATTGAAGAAGTTATGGATCTTCCCTGACAAATAAATTTAGAAGTGGATAGTGAAGACGTTTAAGGTATCCGACTACGTTCGGAACCGTCATTTTGCAAAAGCGTATGAATGGATAATATTTATGATATTTAGTGTCACTTAGATTAGAAAATGTATATAAAATTATTACAAAAAAA
>BMAV01002559.1:410300-422043 GCA_019973955.1 Trichonephila inaurata madagascariensis | reverse complement strand
CTATCTCTTTAATGTAGAGTCACTATCTCTTTAATGTAGAGTCACTAACTCTGCAACATTATTACTCTATTTCTATAATTAAGAGAGTCAATATCTCTATAATTCCATTAAAATGAAATTCCAAAGTTCCTATTCTTGAAACCTATGTTGTTATGTGTGAACTGAATTCCTTTTTTTTTCATTACTGAAGCAGTATAGTTGGAGGGCTCGAAAATTCTTGCATTTCTGTTATGTTACAATGTTATTTACTCTGTCTTTAAAATAATTGCCAGGTTTTTTTAGTTTTCATCTGTTTTAGGGGAAACTTATTTTCTTTGAACACAATATCTCAGCACCTGATATCTGCTTGAAGATGTAAGAGTTAATCAGTGTGCCGGCAAAAGGATTCTGCTCCAGTGTCATTTTGAAGTGATGAGTAAAGTTTTCCATGCCATTAGTGGTAACACAGGCTTCAACTCCAGAAGGTTGAACAATGTAATCAGTTGTTATTCGTGTGAAAGCATTTTTTTTTATGTTTGGGAGCTTACTTCTTGCATTGTTCCAGGAAAAGAACATATGCAACGAAATAACACATGTAAGAGATGTCGCCGTAATAAATCACTTGCAGTAGATTGTACATCCAAAGAAGCATGGTAGAAAAGGCACCGAAAAACGATTTCGACATTGTCGATTGCTTTGGAGTTGCATTTTTGAAAAGCTCCAGAAAAAGAATACATTCAATGAAATAAAACATGCAAGTGATGTCGTAGTAATACATCACTTGTAACATACTGATAATCCAGAGCAGCGTGACAGAACACGCACGAAACAACGATTCCGTCATTGTCGATGACTTATCAAAAACTTATGTTAGCAAAATAACAACGCAGTAATTAAATTACACAACTGTCTTTTGTTTGCTCAAACAGTAAACTGAAAACTTTTCCAACATAACAACAAAGTGAAAGTAATTGTTGCATTTGTTGCGATTTTATTTTGGCTATAATAGTAGATGTATTGTTGCTTTCTTTGTTAGAATAATTAAATTACATATACAAAAATAGTGTTGTAACAATGAAAACACGTAATAAAATGAATCTAGTAAAATGGGTTTTTAAATAAAAATATATATGCCTCTTTTTTGCTCTTGTTAATTATATTTACTATAGCTAATATGTTAAATTTTAGAAATCTATTAAAATTTATTTTTTTATTAAAATAACTTTTGCATATCAGTATTTTGTTAAATATCATAATTTATGCAAAACTGGTTGGAGTTAAGTTAAAACCAATTTAAAACAAATAATTCGAGCAAATTTAGTTTAAAAATAAACTCAAAACGAAATTAGAGCATTTTAATTTATTAGAATTAAAAATTGTCTGAAACAGATGAAATAGTCTTAGCTTTGAACAAACTATCAAGAACATCGCGACAAATCAAAATAGGAACATTACTGTTAGAATCTTTGTAAAATAATTAATTCAAACCAAAATTCTGAAAAAGGTGATATAGATTAGTTTCGATCAAATTACAACAAAAATTCAAAAGCAGGATCTGTAAATACACAAACCGTGTTGCCAAATCAAAAATGAAATTAAAAAAAAAATACGTTTTATTCTTTGAATAGTAGCATTTTAGATTTAACGATTCTTTATTCAAAAAACAATTGTAATTTTCCACAAAGAACAAAAGGGAATAAACAGAATGAAAATTAAATATAATGTTCAAAATATGTAAAAATCTCTTAAAAATTATTTGAG
This sequence comes from Trichonephila inaurata madagascariensis, assembly GCA_019973955.1. Classification (NCBI taxonomy): domain Eukaryota; kingdom Metazoa; phylum Arthropoda; class Arachnida; order Araneae; family Nephilidae; genus Trichonephila; species Trichonephila inaurata. The sequence continues at coordinate 420,303 of BMAV01002559.1, read as the reverse complement.
GGATAATGCATAGCATCTGTAAATTTGTGAAGTAGAATGGACGCATATAATCAGCACTTAGAATTAGTTCAAAATTGAATTAGAAATTCAAAGAGAATTTCGAAACATTGTGAATGTGTCAGTTTAGTAGCAAATAAAGTTGTGGTTGAAAGAAGATTTCCCTTTATCCCTGTAGACACTAAAAAAATTAACTATCATTTTAAGTCTTGGAGGATTTAAGACCAACACACAAATTAACTAGAGAACTAACTCGAGAGAAACTTTTAATGGGGAATTATTTCATATATATATATTTGACCAACTGGTAAATGCCGTAACACTTTCCATGTTCATTACGATTATAAATTATAATTGCTTTAGTGATTTGTGTCCTGCTAACTGATTTCCTAATTATTAGAAACATCTAACATCAATTCATAATGAAGTTAGACATTTTCGAAATACTGAAAATAATGAAAAAAGATTAATTTTTATTTTTCACTTATAATCTAATTTGATATCTCTAATAAATAAGCATATTTATTTAAACATTTTTCTACAGATATATACTTTTTAATTTTTTTTTCTAAAAAAACTAAATGATAAATTGAAAAATTGATACTTAAAGTGTTGTGCCGCAAATGAATGTAAGCATTAAAATAATTAAATCTTAACTATAAAATTATTATAAGTATTGAAAAATTTGGAATGAATAATTTAAATTTTAAAAATCTTCAAACTATTACTTTTTATGATAAAAATATTTGTTTATTTAAAATTTTTAATAGTATATATATGATATAACTAAGAACTCTCTTTTAAATAAAAATTTTAAATAAAAATAAATAGTCAATATACACTGAATTTCCTTAAATAAAAAGCATATCTATAAAGAAAGTAAAACATTTGACATTGATAAATATAAAAAAAGTCCATGCAAATGTATTTACGAGAAATTATTGGGTGATTATTGAAGCAAAACTCGATTTTATTATAACAAAGTTATAAAATATTTGATTTTTACTTATCCTCCTATTTAACATGTTTTTAACATGTAATATATTTTAACATTTCAGATTTAAATGAAAAACTTCCATTGTGAAAACACTATGCAATTTAATTCTTTGTGCCTATGCAATTGCATAATTAGAAGAAACAGTACCTAATGAGTTTTTTTAAAATTATTTTCAAAATTATGTTAAAAAATTCAAAAGGGAATCCAGTTTTAAATCCGTCAAAATACTTTGAAAATTTTCTGATTCATTTTAGTAATATTAGAATATCAATTAATACTGTATTCTGAATTAGGATTTTACAATTTATAGTTATTTCTAAATATTTCAAAAAATAAATTCAGAAAGAAAATATGATTAATCTTAATATTAATATCTATATACTCAAGTTTTTGTGTATTAGCTATCGAATATGTTTCATTTTCTTTTAGCTAAAACCTATTCAGAGTTTCAAGAGTTATTAAAAGATATTGAAAGAAATTCATTTCCATTGTGGGGTTGTTGTTGCTTCTAATCCCCAGATGTGTGGTACAGCTACATTATACAATATCTAAAAATCTCCAAGAATGGAATAGGTTTCATGACAACGAGAAAACAGCAGCTTCAATTGATCTGGGTACATGGAACACCAAAAGGAAAATAGAGCCCTTTCAAATGAGTCAACTAGTGCCACACATAACATAAAGCGTAATCAATCGGAGATTAGTTTTGATTATAAATCGCCTACGTCCCTTTACACGTGGTCCAATGGCACTCACAGCTATGCTGCTCCCTCAATCTTTGGAAATCCATGTTTTCTTCTCCAGTAGTTAACTTAATTAAAGGATATTGTGAAAGCTACGTTCATTACACTTGGTTACTAGTGCATTAAAAAGCGGGAAAACTTTTATGATTTTTACACGGAGTTCTTCATAGAAGAAATCAAAAATCACTCTATGTTATGAGGCATTCGATTCGAGTCGTACATAAATTGAATAAATAGAAAGAAATATGGACGGAAGTGGCACGTGAGCTTTATTCAAGTATTGATGCAGTGGAGTTCCTTCGACTCACTTCGTGACTTTTCCTTCGACCAATCAGAAGGCTGCCACTCATCACTAGGAAAACTACAAATGCCGCATCACTGACTTCCCATGATACAGGATGAAGGATCGCTACGTGATACAAGTGCCTGTTGACGTCAACGTCAATCGAAGCTACAGAACAAACTGTGAGCTGTAAGTTTTTTGATAAAAGTTTTGCTTTTAAAGTTTGGAAATCCATAATTAATTTATAAAATAGATCTCTAATAATCATGTACAAGTAAATAAAAATCCTTATTCATACGAACGTGAGATATAAATGTTATAAAGTTAGATTTTCAAAAAGAAAGTTAAATGTTAAGTTCTTGGATTTTCGTTTCTATTCTATGTAACTTACTTAATATAAATTTCGATTGTAAATATAGTACACAAAAAATTTATAAATTTAAAAATGAATAATTTAAAATAGAGGCAGCGCGTGTCCAACTTAAGATAAAATATTACAAGTAACTTTTTGGATGTTGGAGTTATTGAGTAGCTAAGGTGACCCAACCAGGTGTAAGGAATTCCTACATACTTCGTAAATTACGCTAAAAGTACAACTAACTCTCAGTCAGTTGTGGAGTACATTGATTAAGTAAAAACCCAAAATTGTCTTTTCCTGTAAAATATTTTAGTAATATATGTTATAATAATAAAATAATTTATTTATAACAAGAAACTTCATAGATTAAAAAATGAAGCGTATTTCTAAATGTTATTGCGTATCATCAAGCAAATCACTGTATGCATCATACAGAGGTGTAAAGTAATATTTATAAATACATCATTTTAGCTCTAGCTGCATTATATACATTTAAAAACAAATTTCTAAATTTTTAGTAGTTAACTTTTTTATGTTTTCATTTGCTGGTATCGTTTGAGTAAAAACGAAATCTAACAAACACATAACAAAATTTCTAAAAAAAAAATAGTATAAACATTTTGCTAATGTTTCCGGTAACTCTACTTAACAAAGAAATTGCGACCTTTATAAAGTTCTGATCAGTCAAGCAAGGAAATAAAAAAAAACCACTTCTTTACCTTTATTGAAGCAAGATATTTGTTTAAGAAAATGTCTTTCTCTTCTTTCTTTTGTGCTAATGACTAATTTTCTTTTCTTTGCTAATTAACCCGGCTTAGATATTCAGTTTTGAAATTCTGAGGACGTATATCAAAGAGATTAATAAAAAAATCACTCTCGTTTCAACAACAAAATGAAGAATATTTTCATTACCCAATGAATGGAATGTGATTTATTTGGTTTCTATAAGCTTTAGAGATTATCTTATCTAATTATAAGAAATAATCTATCGCTGTATGTAATGTAGTGAAAGAATACAAACTAATCATCTGTAAGCTTAAATTTATGCATGGGTGAAGTTAATGTATTTTCTGACTGACTCTAATTGGAACGTAAGCAAATTTGGTTCATTAAACTTAAATTAAAAATTATTACTTTTATGTATAGTAAGTTATCTATTTTAAATATCTTTAGCGTTACATTTTTATAAAGAGAACAAAGATGCAATTAAGTGTCATTAAATTATCGTTAACTGACAGTTTATTAACGTCACAATATTACAGAATTGGGTTCAAATACTTGAATAGAACCTCGGGGTCAGTATACTTAGAATTGACGTTCATCCTGAGGTTTTTTTAAGCATCTATTTAAACATAATGGCTAAATAACTTGTCACCTTCCACCTATTTTTATTTTTATTCTTCATTAAATTGAAATTATATAAAATATTCATTAATATCTCAACAAAAATACTTACCAAAGTAATCAACTCTATTATATAAAGTTAAGATTGTTTTAATTTTCTAAAACTAATTGTTATTGTTTTTTTATGTAATTAACAAAAGCTATTAGGGAGTTTAAAAGATGTAAAGGGCACACACACACGCATTGTGTGTTTCTATACCACAAAATGGCGTGAAGGTATCTGAAATTTCAAAACAACTTATAATATCAAACAGAAACGTAATAAGAATATATAAAGCATATTAAATAAAGGCAACACACAAGAACTTCATTATTTAGGGGACCTTGGCCCCCCCCCTCCCCTGAGAGAAAATTGAAGCGGATTGTAAAGAAAATAGGGAAAGCAGACGATTGACAACTCTACAAATTACAAATGAGTTCAATTTAAGCTTGGAAACAAATATATCACAAAACAATACGAAAGGAACTTAAATTTCTTTCGCTTGAAAGTCAAAGAGTAACACGAAAACCCGATTTTTCCGCTTTAAACCATTGGAAAATATCGTTATGCTTGTGATAAATGATACAAAATCTGAGACGTAGAGATAAGGGAAAAAATTATATGTACCGATGAGGTAGGTTTGTTTCACACTTTTTACAAATGATGTCAGACAAAGAATTCGTTGGGAATAACATGAAGCTCTTCATCCAGATTGAATACAACCAATCGTGCCGGCCATATTAATGATCTAGGGCAGGTGTATTCAACCTTTTTTTCCCATCGGTTCGCATACACATGATAGGTATTTCACGCGGGCCGCATATACATGACAAGTATTCCACTCGGGCCGCATACATATGACAGTTATTTCGTACGGTCCACAACATGTGGATAACGGAAAAAGCACACCACAAGACCAAAGTAATACTGACAAACAATATTGATCAAATATTCAAACTGATTCTTAGCTTTATTTTAATGCTATATTAACTTTTCTCAAGAAAAGTTCACCGAAAAATATTTATTTTTATGAATTAGTTATGGGATAATTTTTATATTTTATTTCATCTATGACCACACAAGCCTCTTGTTTACATTCTACTGTTAAAAAACAAATTGATATCAAAATTGATACATTTGAGTGAACTTCCTGCTAAATATTTTGTACATTGTTCTCTGAGTGTAATGGGCTATGACCGGACCACTCAAAAAAGGCCGGTGGGCCACATGCGGCCCGCGGGCCTCAGGTTGAGTATCGCTGATCTAGGGAGTATTTGGCTGGAATGGGATTGGTCCCCTTGTTACTATAAATGGCAACAGAATAGGAAATGAGTACTTCACATCTGAAAAATGCTTTTAAACCATTAATCGAAGATTGGTTTCCAGGTGGTGACGAAATATATGACGACAATGTTACTCCCCATCACGCCCAAGCTATACAGATCTGGTTTACCCATAACCATGGTGTATTTCATCACCTAAAATGGCCTTTAAAAAGTCCAGATATTTGTGTAATACAAAATCTGTAGGCTGAACTGTTAAAGCATTTCTGACAGTTGAATAAGCTTCACACAAATGTCAAGGAACAAGATGAGTCACTTCATAAAGCATGGTCTGAAATCACTGCAGAGATCTCTGAAGCTTATTACATCATATTGAGTTAATGCTATACACAAAACAAAAGATAGAAAAATAAAATATTAGATGAGGTGACAAGTCATTTGCCCAGTATCTTTAATAAATCTTCATTTCATGTAGCTGCTCATCAAACACTTTGTTCTCACACTTGATTTTCGGGTATGATTTCCAGTTTCTAAACATTGATTTTGTGGCTTAGAAAGGATGCTTTGGCTGAAGGCTTTGCATCTTAAGTTTACAGCATTTACTCAAGACAGTCTTTAAGCAACCGATGATCGTCCATCCATCCGATTCGACTAAGACAGCGGTGGGTGATAGTTTTGGATCGAGGATCACTTTGCGGAAGTGGATGATACTGAAAGGTCGCATCTTTTAAAAATGACTGCATTCCGTAGTCAATTTTGCATCTCAGAAAAGTTTTATATTACACCTTAAAAATCAATACATATGTGAAAAAAAATAGTGGCAATTTTATTCGATTGGTTTATTGTGCTAATTTTATATATTTAGCTGCAAGAGGACATTATATTTTATAATCAATTTAGTAAGAAAACCTCACACTCTGTGTGCCACATTTTTCTACAATATTTTCGAAATCGGGAGATATATCTTGTTAAAATTCTCATCACAGTCTGCAAGTTATTATCAGCCGATTTGGATCTATATTTACTTTTGTTGATGTTCATGCAAGAAAAACTTTGCTCACAAGTATATGTTGAAACAAATATATAAAGGACATTTTTTCCAGCTAAGTTCTTCATACATGGAAATTTTTGAAATGACAAAGCTTTTTAAAAGTCAATTAATGTAATGTCCTTAAAAATTTTCCTTACACTATGATCTGACTGCAATCCAAAAAGTTCAAGCGGCAGTTCCTCAGGTGTTTTATCTATATCAGTAGTAATATGATAAGACAGCAAATTGAATTAAGGTATCCGACTACGTTCGGAACCGTGATTTTAAAAAAGCGTATAAATGGACAATTGTCATGATATTTAGTGTCACTTAGACTAAAATACATGTATAAAATTATTTTAAGAACATTTTGACAAAAAAAAAAATTATTTAAACACAATATTTTGGCAAAAAATTAACTTAGAATAATTTTTTTCAAAATGTGCTTTTTTTGTGGAAAATGCTTCTATTATAATAATATTTTGCCTGTATATAGCTCAGACCTCTCTACAGAGACTCAACTAGAAGTTTTGAAAAATTCACATTATTTTCAGAGTTACAACCAATTAAAATAACTATTGGCGTTTTTTTCTTAAAATTTCTCCCCTCAGTTGTCCTAAAACATGGATAAACCTACTTCTTAGTTACATATTTCAAAAATTCTAGTTGAGCCTCTGCACAGAGGTTTCAGCTACATACAGGCAAAATATTCTTATAATAGAAGCATTTTTCACGAATCGAGAACATTTTGAAAAAAGGTTATTCTAAGTTAATTTTTTGCCGAAATATTGTATTTAAACAATTTTTTTTGTCAAAATTTCCTTAAAACAATTTTATACATGTATTCTAATCTAGGTGACATTAAATATCGGGAAAATTATCCATGTATCCGCTTTTTTAAAATCACGGTTCCGAACGTAGTCTTAAAATCACTTTTCCGAACGTAGTCGGATACCTTAAGTCTCAATTTTCTTAAAGTCGAGAAATCTCCTTATAATATCATCCCCCAAACACTGTGAATGATCTGTAATCTTTTCAAAAGCATTTTCAGGTACTTTATTTTCCTAATAAAGGAATTCGGTTTTCCTAATAGTGGAATATACGATACAAATCTGTGTTCGTTTCAAAGCTCTGTTCAAAGTGAATTTTCTGACTTTCTGGCGGACCAGAAATTTTTTTTATCGGGCACTAATGGCCCAACCCTGGGTTAGGCTTGTGGCCGTGGTAGCCGAGTGGTATAGGTATCGGATCGTGGCTTGCCTTGTCACGAGTTCGAGCCCAGTACCACTAAAGACCCGCCGTGTAGGGCAGCAATGCACGTTAAATCTGTCGAGAGCTGCAACGTCCTCCCATTGGTGTGGTGTGGTAGTTAGGAGATGGGGGTGCCAGCTCAGGTGTCATCTACGTCACTTGACCGTGGTTCAAAATTACGTGGTCCGTCGCCAAAAGCTCTCGTGTAGCTGAACAGTGCGACGTTAATATTCAATCAATCAATCTGGGCTAGGCTTTAAATACGTTAATCACCAGTAAAATGTATTAAATCCATTATTACTTCTGTCTTATATATTTCTCCTAGAGTAAAGTAACAAATAATTTTTATTTCTAACATAAAATGTATAGTGTTAAAAAACCTACAGATTAACAAATTTCTGAAGGATATAATGTTTCACATCTAAAACTATTTATTTCTTGCCTACAGAATGCATTTATTTATATACAGAGGTATTTATATATCTCTAAAACTCAAAAAGTCTTCTAAACTTTTGAATAGTAAAGATATTTCTACGGTTATTTAGATAACTACTTTTCAAAATATTTGATACCCTTTCATATACAAAGAAGAAGAAAGTTATATAAATAAATAAATTCAATTTTTAAAAAATTTAGAACAATTTTAGTTTGTTAGTTATAAACTTCATTTGCATATTGGGAAAAAATAAACATAATAATTAATAACTCTTCTTTAACGAGTTATTTTTTGACAAAAAAATATGATTAGAATTTAGTTTATAAGAGCTGTGAAAATAGAAATAGGATCAAAGATTCTCTTTTTCAGAGTAAACTTAGATTAAATTTCGCAGTATAATCTCCTAAAAGAAGTTGTTTTTTTTAAACAAAAAAAATTATCTACATAGATAGCAAAATGACTGAATAAAGACAGGATAAATGATAATCGCATAAATATGTAGATAAGGTCTAGAAGTGTCAGTGAAGTGGATTTTCCGATTGCTACTTTTTTAAGAAAATAAAAGAAACATATAAAAAACTAACAGTTGTAGAAATATTTTTTGCATAGAACTCAATCAGAATATATCTACATTAGTGTAATTTTTCTTTAAAAAAAATAATAAATACTTAACAAAAGAATTTTAAAAAAAAGAATTGAAAACGAAGTGATCAACCAAAATAAACACATAAAAAACACGCACACAGAGCTCTCGAAAGGAAATCTGTTAGAAAGATTTAAATTGGAAAGTTGAATTCATGGAAATAGCCTCATTATTTTATGATTGCCAAAATATGCATCAATGAGAAAAATGAAAGAGTAAATGCAATAATAACAGTAAAAAAAAATGTGCAAAGAAGTAACGGAAAGTAATTTTTTGTTACCTGATACAATCTTGGGAATCCAGATGTTTTCGTAGTGATATAAATATTGCTTTCGAAAAATGTTGGTATTATCTTTGCTGGTGATAGAATTAGATTGGATTTCTCTTCCTCGAGTAAAAGTTGGAGATCAAGAGGGAAAAAAACTACGCTTTCAGATTGTTTTGTAAATATTAATATAATTGTTTGATATAATTTTTTTTGACGAATTTGCAAGGATTTTATGATTTTCATTTGAAATATTTACAATCAATAATGATAATAATAAATAAGTGCAAATTCAAATGATATTTTTACGAATAACTAATCTATGTTTAAAATGAAAACATTTGAGCTTTGTAATATAATTTTATTTTATATAGCATAATGTTTCATAAAAAAGATTGTGATATGGCTCCTCTTTGGTGACCATATCTTTGATTGTCAGCGTGAGCTAGAGGTTTGGGATTCTCAAAATAATCAGACATTTTAAATTCTTAATATGAGAGTTTATTAAGCATATAACTTAAACGTCTAACAATTTAGATAAATTTATATAAATGAGAATCTAGAATGAACTAACACACAAAAAAAGTTAAACCGAATCGCATAACTTAGACCACTTTCTCTAAATAATTATATTTCCGCCTACTTTCACTTCTAATAATATTACAAGTTCTAATATCAAATAATCAGTCCTACCTTAGTTCAAATTTAACTTCAATCTTAAAATGGAAACGTCTAGGCACGTGTGCAATGGTATGCACCTTGTATCAATGGCTGGGTTTCTAGGTAACTTTCTAGGCTGTCAATTCACGCTTGTATCTTCTCTAAACATAACATTCATCGAATAGCCATTTATTTTACTGAAACTTCTGTTCTTTTAAAAGCTATCTTATTTGCATTTCTTATTCGCATTTAGCTTCTTGGGTTTTGGTTGGAAAAGAGTTGCCATTAATCTTGGCCGTTAAAGAACCCAGAGGTAATGATAAAGAAAAGATGCGTGAGCCCGTCACAAGGTTAATTTTGAAACCCTTAGTGAGACATGATCATAAACGCTGTAGAATATAATTTTGTTAAACATTTGTTAAATTATTTCTTTAATATACTACACAAAACATGATTCATTATCCGATATATGTATTTTAAAAAGCAAACAAACAAAAAAATACATGGTTTAAAATTTTTTATGAATTTTTTCTTAATTTTTGAAAATGGGCTTCTTAAGAAAAGAACCTTTCACTTTAATTTTAAACTTACAGTTATAACCTCACTCGTTATAATAACTGTAACTCACTTTGCCAATCAGCAGAACCCTTTCTTACTAACACCTATTTTCATA
>BMAV01002559.1:388850-400357 GCA_019973955.1 Trichonephila inaurata madagascariensis | reverse complement strand
CTTGCACTAGAGTTTGTCCGGCGGCGGATTCTTTCATCGGGGACACAAATAAACGTAAGAGAAGAATAAGAACGTTTAACATAGATAAGACTGGGATAGATGCGGTACAGAATAATCCCCGTATCAGCATGTGGGCTATTGCCAGACAAGTCACAATTTCTCCACAATGTTATTTTTTTCTTAATTTTCTGCTGTACCAAGGAAAATAAACATGTTTTCTCCTCCTATTCGTGTTCTGTCTTTCTTGTGTTTTGTGTTGTTACTACCACACCAGGAAAGCGTTTTCGACCTTGCATTCCTGTGTTATTTTTCATCGTCTAGGTCAGTACTCCGCAACCTTTTTATTGCTGCGGACCGGTCACCCTTTGATAATTTTACCGCGGTCCACTGAGGGTGGAACACGTTGATTGTTTTTACTTTAGATTATTTTGATTTAACAATTTTAATTTAGGTACATTTAAATATGCCTTCAGAATAAAATATAGTTACACCAAAAATGAATAAAAGTGATTTAACGGGGAATATAAAGTAATTTCCGTGGAAAGTTGCTCAAATCCGAGAGAAATGCACCACTTTAAATAAAATGGCAATAGTTTAATGTTCTTTCTGTGGCCTGGCACCATTTGATCCGCGGACCGGGGGTTGCGTATCACTGGTCTAGGTCAGTGATTCTCAAACTTTCAATATTTGTGACCTAATTTTCAATTACAATTTTTATCACCCTCCCTCCATGCAATAATAACGTTCTTCGACGCTATTACGCAATAACGATTTTAATTATAAACCGTACAAATCACTAAGATAAGTATTGGACTTTGTAAATAATATTGCATATAACAAGCGCATGGGAAAGTCATTAGTAATTATTAAAATTATTCCTAAATTAGTACTGATAAATTAATTATCAAACACTATGTGCAGAATTGATACATTTACAAGTATATTGTATCAGTGTATCTGTGTATTTTATTTTTTATTGTGTCAGAATGTATTTTGCTTTGTTTCCTTTAAGTAAATTTGTAACATTTAAATCTTTTAATTGAACTTTCCGATATGCTCACGCCCCCTAGAGGAACGCCCCCGACAGTTTGAGAAACGCTGGTCTAGGTGTGTTCTATCTGTCCCGAAAGTGTGTAATCTCTGTACAGATAAGCCCTGTATATTTGATAAAAATATATATATTTGTTTGTTTCTTAAAATAATGTTCTCCCTTTTTAACACGCTTTTATAAACTTCACTTGTAAGTAACGGAATATTTGAACTCGATTTTTACCCACTTTAAAAGGTCAGATTAATTCGAAATTTAACAGAGTTGTGAAGGACCTATGAAAACATAATAATTTCATAATTTTATTCCATTGTTCTGATTAGGATCATCAGGATTAACGAGTTACCATTCCAGATTTGGCGACTGAAAAAAAAAGATTAAGTTACAACCCTAAAGTGAAACCCCTTATGGTTAATACAACCAGACATTTAAGTCTATTTTTCTAAATTCTCTTGTCGGATATGTGGAATTAAAATCATTCATCGCTTCATCTTACTAAAACAGCTGAGAATTTATTCAGAGAGAGGTCACCGAATTAAATAATTTCTCAAGAACTCTTCGACTTAAAATGTGTACTATTATGTCTAATATTGATGTAAATTTCAAAGAGAAAATTGAGCTCTCTTTTAGTAAAAAATATCATTGAATTTCAAACTTATCTCTCTACTGGATTTCTTTCAGTTAGCTGATCCTTCATTTTGCAAACCAGGCCGTAGCGACGCAGTGATGGGATGCTAATGGGTATTACAGATTCTAAAAGATGACACATTTAAGATTAATTCATCAATGAATAAATGATAGTTTACTAAATTAAAACAGCAAGCTTTTATTGTAGATCGAACTAAAAAATGAAAAATAAATTATAGTTTAAAAAAAAAACTGAAAAACACCTTTTTATGGTTAATTGAACTAAAAGGTAAAAAATAGTTCTTAATATAAGAATAAAATTACTAACGAGAAAACTAATGTCATTGTGGTAAATGCTTGTGGTGCTTTGTACTACATTTTTACACTAACTCAGAATTTCGAATTAAGAAATTATAACAATTGATATTGGTCATCCCATGCTTTTACCACACACTCAATGACATTAATTTTCTCGTTAATCACTTTATTCTTATATTAAGAACTTTTTTTTTTTTACTTTTTAGTTCGTTTAACCATAAAAATCTAAAACAGTACCTTTGAGAAAAGTAAACCAAAGAATTTTTTGAGCGTACTTTTGGAATCTTCTTATGGATTTAGTGATTTAAATTATTCTTACACTGATGAAAAAAAAATGTAACTTTTCAACAATTCTATTAGATTTATTATATTCTTTTTTAACAATTCATATATTTTCTTCAGATTTTTTATACCTTTAATACTATCAATTAAAAAATGACAAGCAAGATAAATTTTATAAGGAAGAAAAACAATATTTTATATTACATCCAAATATTAAAGAGCTTGAAAAGGATTATATTTTTTATTAGTAAAATTAAATTAATTAAAAAAAAATTAAATTAATTAAAAAAATTAATTAAAAAAATTAATTAAAAAAATTAAAAAATGGTCATTCATATCATAAAATTATTTTTTAATTAATATTTTGGTACATAAAAACTGCACCGAGAAAACCTTTTTTTTGGTCTTCTCTTTCTGTGCATAATAATTTATTTGCACCTTATATAAATGTATTTTTACACTTTTATAAAAAGTAAGCAACGAGTAAACTAATCTTATTTAATATTAAGCATGTATTAAAGTATTACGTGAAAAAACATTTTTTTTTTGCTCAAACATATTTATTATTTTTTTAACATTCCTTCTCGTTTCTTAAAAGTTGAAACTGAGCAAATTTATTTATCGCTAAATATAATTCAAATTTGTAAATGAAAAAAATATGAAGATCTAAATTTTGATTGTTTTACTTAAATTAATTTGTTTTGTTTTCAAATCAATGTAGCATTGCAAAAAGCTGCAGAATTAATTTTAATAATCAATAGGTTGCTCTGAAAAAGAATATTGTTCCTTAATCGGGGCTCATGGACTTCATGCTATCATTTTTATTGAGAAAAACAGTTCTCTAAAAGCGATGAAATTTACTGTAGAGAAAATAATCTTTTAAATGCATGATACAACAGTAAAATCGGCTCCATTAAGTTCCAGAAGGTTCTCAACCTTCTCCAACACTCAGACACAACTATCAATGTCTAAAAATATAAGTACATAACGTCGCAGTTTATCCGCGCACTCACACACGCACGTACAAGTACGCAACTCACATACACGTATGCACACGCACACATACGCACACGCATGCATGCACACCCCCACACAAGCAACCTCTCGTTGTGAGCTGTTCAACATCTGAAGTACTACTGACTCAGGTTCAGAGAACGACCGCTATTTATAGTATGTATGGCTACCTTTCAGTGCTTTCTCAAAACTCTGCTTACGTCATAGATATCGTCATGTTATAGATTTCTCCAGTGATTTACAGAAGCATTCACATGGTCACCAACATTGCCACCAAGTCTCCAAGAATCATGCCAACATGGCTGTATCACCAATATTTCGCCAAATATCCATTAAAACGCCATTATAATGTCGGGAGATGGTGTTGCTTGCGAATATTACAAATTTATCATAAAATAAATTCAACAGAATGTAATATTAACGCAGTACTTCTCAAACTTTCAATACTCGCGACCTAAATCACAATCATAATTTTCCTCGCGCTCCACTTCTACACTAACAATATATTGAATGAAATTAAAATGACGCTAAAGCTACAATACGAATTGAAATACAAACCATAAAAATTATCAAGATAAGTATTAAATTTTGTATATGACAAGCTTATGGAAGGCACTACTAATTATTAAATTTGTTTTTAATGCACTGATAAATTGAGTATCAAAAACATTGCGCAGTGCTGATACATTTATAAGTATATTAAACCAGTGTAAATGTATTTTTAATTTTTATTATGTTAGAATGCATTTTAATTTGCTTCCTTTAGGTAAATTAATACCTATTTTAAATGTTTGGTTTTCGACTTTTTTCAATATGCTCGTAGAGATACCACGCTTCTCCCCAGTTTGAGAAACGTTGTATCATTGTATTAAACCTCCAAGTATAAATTATTTACACCATTTTAAGACGAAATTAAGCATTTATTAATCAAAATTCGTAACAATATATTGTACAGTCCTCGTGGATTTTATAGATCATTTCTTCTGAGAAAGATATCTAGAGCTCAAATGATAATTATAAAATTAAATTCGCCCCAGACTGTTTTACTTACTTCAATAATCTCTAAGAACTCTAAACAGTATCTACTTTAAATACCTCACACAAATAGAACTCAGAACAATAAATACTTTTTGTCCCAATTTATGGAACTATTTTTTTTTAAAAATGTTTCAAATGTAATTTATAATAATATTCTTTAAATCCATAAAACATCAAATAAATTACGCATAAGATGCTGTTAAGAACGATTACATCACATATTTCTCAATAGGAATAAGTTACAACTAACAGCATTCGAAAACATTACTTACTTTTGAATATAGTTTTATATAAACTGCACCACGCATTTATGATTATTACAAAAAAAAAAAAGTTATTTTCCTTTTATGATGGGAAACATTTTACGTAAGTTAAAAAAAAATCCTACTAAACAATTGTGCGATACATATATATATATATAGTTATAAAACAAACATCTCAAAAATAATTTTCGAATGATGCATCTTGAATAACAAATACTTGTAGGATTGATTAAAAAAATTTATAATCGAAGTTTTAATCATTCTATACACGTTGTTACAATCATTTTTCGTAATATTTAAAAGAATAGCGAAATATTTCTTTTCACGAAGAGCTTGTAATGTTTTATTCAAAGCAAATATTTTCAATAAGTATCACCAGTTCGGGAATGGGTATATTTCACTTAGTGTGCTGATTTAAATCTGTTTCCTTCTGGTTGTATGCGTGTTCGAACTATGAGTTTTTAAAATCATAAAAAAGTTTATACTCGAATCCCTTTTCCTCATTTGTTTATTTTACAAATGCATCACAAATATTTCATGGGCTTACGTTAGGTAGGTTACTTTTCTTCTTATTCTTTAAAGGGAAGCTAAAGGACTTTCAAATTTTTCTGTTTGAATAAAATATATTTGAAAGTCACTTGAAAAAAAGTTTCAGAAGCTCTGATCTGAATCTGTTTATTTTTCTTAAAAGAGATTTTTCTTGGAAACGGATAAAAACACTTAGCTTAGCTTTCTTTTACTTGAAATAAATTCTCTATGTATACAAAGTGTATGTTTACTCTGTTTCTATTTCTAATGATTTCGAAATTTCCATGTTGTTCTAATACGTACAAACGTCTTTAAATATAAAGTAATTACTTAGCAGAGAGAGAGAAAGAGAAGTACTTCAAAAGATTCAATAAAAATGTTTGAAATAGATTAAATTTTGATTTATTTGTATTGTAGAATTAATTGTAGATATTAATTATTCTTTTTCTTTAAGTATTGTTTGTTATTATTTTTCCAGCCCTTTCAATTTTTTTTGAAATCTTTGTTCACATTTTTAAATGGAATTTGACAATGAGTAAAATGAAAAGCCAGGTCAATTTTAATATAGATAAGCACTAGTTTTCAAGAAGTGGTTCATTTAGATCTTAATTAAGGTACCCGGCTACTTGGGACAATTTTTTTAAAAAAAAAAATGGAGGTATGGCAGTGCTTCTCAAACTTTCATTACTAGCACCCCCCTTTACAATCACAATTTTTATCGCGCCCCCCTTATACATTAATAATGTACTGAATGCAATAATAATGCACTTTGACACGCTAAAGCTACAATCTTTATTATAAACCGTACACATTAATAACATAAGTATTAAATTTTGTATATGTTACTTTTAAGCAAAAAAAAAATAATAATTAAGTAATAGGATAATTATTATGTTATTTTTCCTTTCTCTAATTTTTAAATTGGAACATATTGCAAAATGCAGTGGCTGCTTAGAATACAAAATATAGATATCAGCTGAATATAGAAAAAGAACTCAGAGTGTCAATTTCTAATCATAAGCATTCCTTTGAAAAACTTTTATCTGCAAGACAAGCCCATAGAAGTCGCTAATACTTATTAAAAACTTTTTCTTAATTTAGTATTAATTAATTATAAAATACTCTGTGCAGAATTCTGATACATTAAATGTATACCGGCTGGAGTACCCGCTCTTTGCACGAGTTCATTTATAAGAAAATAAAACCTTATTGATATAATCGCTGAAAAGTAAGGAGTGTAAAGCCATGTGCATGACAATGCTTACAAAATTGTAAAATGATCGCTCAATTTATAATTAGTTTTAAGCGAACTGTAATTTTAAGCCTCACAGAATTAGCATTTAGAAAAAATTGATGTTATACATATATAAATAATGAACAATAATATAAAATTCCGATGAAGAATAATTGTATTATTTTTAATATTTAAAGAGGAAGGGCTTCAACATGTTTTAACCCGGAAACAGGCTCGCACTCAATACTAATGTTCGAGCAGGGTTATTGAGTCACCCCAATCCTTTATTTATAATTATTTTTATAGTACACAATAAAAATCGTAATTCCAGTGAATAATTTAATTAAGAGAAAATACACTTACCTACTTTCAAAGACTTTTCAATTTTTCTTTGCTAATTTTAGGAAAAAATCCAAGAAAACTGAACTAAAATGTTTCAAATGCGCGTGACCTTAAAAAAAGACACAAATCACACACTCTTTTCGTTAATATTACAGGAATGTTATTTGCAGGCAAAACTCATATTTTGTTCAAGTTATTTTTTTTTCAGTCCTTTGATGTTCGACAAATAGCATGTTGAACTTTTGCTTGCTTGTGTGTTTTTGACAAAGCAAAGTATGTCTTCTGATACTTATGGCTTCATACTTTAGTTGATAGAGTTCTTTTGGTAGCATTTGAAAATTTTTCTTTCGTTTCATGTGTCCATCGCTTTTATCAAATTTACTTTAATATGCATTATTTTAGCAGGTTCATCCCTTTTTTATCAGTTTTATCATCTTTCAATAGAGATCAAAGACGCCCACATTTCTTTTTTTATATATATATTCTGGTCATTTACCAAACATTTACCTGCTCATCATGCTCATTTACCAAACCACAATTAGTCGTACAACAAGGCAATCAAAGTCACTAAGTTATTCATAGGGGGGTGGGTGTAGCATGAACACAAAATATATTTTGGAAAAAAGTAATCGCACCGGGAACTCAGTCAAAACAAGTACCTTAAGATTGTAAACAAAAACGCTTGTCACTCCCTAAAAAAGATGGAGATATGTGACAAATATATTTTAGTTCACGTTAAGACTATCAAACCGGAGGATAGTGTCAGGGACATTGGTAACAATTAAACAGTTTTGCCAGAATTACTGATTTCGTGCACTCTGTGCTCGGCGTGAACGCTCCCAGATTAAAAGTGTATTTAATACAATATGGATGTTCTAAAAAAATTGCGCAAAACGTTTTTCACATTATGCTTTATATGTTTGGGAATACTCATAAAAATAAATCTTGACCAATCTTGGATTACTTCAAAGTGCTCTCTGTGTTTTTCCAAAAATCATAAAAATATTCTACAAGGAAAAAAGAGCAGCAGAAATAGTTTATTTACAACTTCCCTAAATGAAAAAACAAATACATAAGAGAGAGCAGGGACATAACTAACCGTACAAGTAAGTTCGAAGGTCAAACCGCAGCAAATACATTCTGCTGCCTACAGCTAATGTACAATATTTCAATAATATAACAGTGATGAATGTTTTATCTCCCTAAAAAATTTTGATTATGGGTCTGGGTTTTGTTTGTTCTCTGAAAGAGCAGTATTTTAAATTTGAAAAGAGAACGTAATAAAAAAATTTCTCATCCTGGGATTACAGCAAATCAAATCAAATGTTTTTTATTTGGTTACAGTATCAAAGATGGCTAATGAGATTTTGAAGTAGAAGCTTTTATTTTTTATGACGTAATATCGCAGATGATATATATAAATTATATCAGTGTAAATATGCATTTTTTTTATTATTTCAGAAAGTATTTTGTTTCACTTCATTCCAGTAAATAATTTTTTTTAATCTTTTATTTTCGATATGCTCGCGCCCCCCTCGTAGGTTTATCGCGCCTCCCCCAGGGGGCCCGTTCCACAGTTTGAGAAACACTGAGGTATGGGAATGGGAGGTGGTAATACGCAATTATCAATTTTAAGTAAAATAGCGCCTGAAATCCTACTCACTATCTTTATGATAAATTAATCTCCAATTCTTTATCTATAGTAGATTCCTTAACAAACTAGAGTCCGTTCTATAATTAAACTTTAATAATAAATCTCTTAACGATTTCCACGGTGATCAGCAACCAAGCTTTATATCTTCCTCTAGTCTTCTATTCTTTTAATATTAATCTTCTATATATATTATTATTCGACTTGATCCAGCTTTTATTCAAATTTCCGGCTTCTAGCCGACTTTTATATGACTTCTATATATCTCCTATATGACTTTTATGACTTTCCAGCCGCCAGCTGACTAACTCGCAAATGCAAAAAAGCTTCAATATATATCTATTTTCCTAATCTGCATATCACGTTTTCTTCTTGAGAAGGTTAGATTTAAATGCCATTCTGGCCCCAAAGATTCCCCAAGAGGATTAGTCAGAAGGCGCGATAGAGACCCGTCACAAATTGAATTTTGATTTAAAAAAAATCAACTAAAGGTTTTGATTTGTCTTTTGAAAAATCTACTTTAAAAATCCCACTTAAAATTATAGGTAATTTTGTTCAGAAGACCTGATCCATCTTTGTGAATTTTAGTTGTAATTTAACAATATTCAATTCTATCCATGAATTAATATAAGCAAAAGGACAGTAAGACAGTTAGTTGATTAGGAAAAGTGGAATCTAGGTCAAAAGCTTTAAAAAGGTATTTAATCAGAAGATTTCTATCACATAATCTCTAGCTTATACTAGCTCTTTTGTGATTGTATGGCAGTTTTGTACAAATATGTCCGTTGCTGCTGCAAGATAAGTCTTCTTAATTATATTTTGTTTTCTTATATTTAAACTATTTAATGTAACTTTTTCTTAATACCCGTATACTCAATTTTGTTATTTTAAATTTTAATTGCTTTAATTTTCTTTTTAGACTCAAAGTATATTTAAGTAATGTGATTAAAAGAACTATTTGTTCATTGCTGGTCTGATTCGCTTACAAAAATAGATTTTTACTCTTAAATTCACTGTAATATTATTAATGATAATTATACTATTTGCTAAGTTCTACAAAAAAGTTGTCTTTTTTCTATATTTTGTTTAATTTTAGTGTAGGATTTCTCTCTCTCTAAGCCTTTTTCTTAAAAATATTACATGTTTCATTTTCGTGCTTCAACTAGGATTAGAAAAAAACCCCGCATTCACCTTCGTCGGAAGAGGTGGCGGGGGGAAGAGCCCAACTTAGATCGAAGCTAGGGACTTTTATGGCATGTTGGTGGGAGGGGGGCAAACTACCACGTTTTATGTCGTTTCGAAGTGGCAAGGGAAGGAGGGAAATATCCCTCCTTTTCTTTTTAGTGGTGTGTATGTCGCTGACGAACTTGTACGAGGACAACTTCCTACTTAAGACAAAAAAAAACGAATGAGCGTTACAATCCCGAGCGTGACGTTCATTCAAGTTCACTCTCCAGCAAAACGTGCCTATAAAAGTTTTCACTTCAAAAACAAATATCTCGTTCCTTCGCCTATCCACCGGCTCTCTGGTGAGGAAGTACTGTGGCGGTATCTAAAAATAAGCCAGTAGCTGCCTCCAGACAGGAGTGGTCTTTTTTGTCTAGTGGTATGTCCGTGCTTACGAATTGATAGGTCGCGGGTTCTAATCTCCGATAGGCTGTAGCTACAACTTGGGCAATTATATACTGGGTCATTTGAGAGTTTCCCCCATCAGGATCGCCTGCAGCCCAGATTTAGAGTCTAAGAACAGTAGTTCTATTTTGATGCTTAAAGAAAAACAAATTAAAAAAAATTGTAAGCAGTTTTTATTTAATATATCTACTTTAAAGTTCAAATTCTTTTTGTGAAGATTATTTAACGTTTATTGAATTTTGATACATTAGATAGAATAATATTCCAAAGAATAATAAATAACTGTAATGTAATAAAGTTTTTTAAAATGCTGTTTATTAAAAATTTCTAAAATTTCAAAAAACTGACGATTCATTTTGTATTTTCACTGCAGTTTAAGTTCATTAGATAATATTTTCTCAAAAGTTAAAAAAAATCTATTAAATCCCCTTCTTTGTTCAATAAGGTATTTAAAGATTCAGACATTATCTTCTTTTGCGGAAATAGAGAGAATTCTTTTCGTACGAATCTTTATTATGCGAATCTTTTGAATCTGAAAATTAAATAGCTAGGACAGGTTAATTAAGATAAAAAAGAAATAAATCTTATGACCAAATAAAAGAGTACAAAGGAATTTCGTTTAAAAAAAAATGCCTTGCTTCACTTAACATTAAGGAAAAAATAAATTTTTAGTTCAATTCTCTGTTCTTAGAGATTTATTGAGCCTATATAAAGTTCGCAATTTCTTTGTTAGTCTTTGTTTGAATTACCACAAAGATTCAGAAAAGCACTAATTTATCTTCTTCTCTGAAAGAGAGAAATTCTGATTTCTGAAATCTATTTTTTCATAACCGATAGTGTAGAAAGTAATGAAAAGATAAAAAATGGAAAATGATAAAACTAGTTTTTAACCACATATTTAATGCTATCGGGT
The DNA here is from genome assembly GCA_019973955.1 of Trichonephila inaurata madagascariensis. NCBI lineage: Eukaryota > Metazoa > Arthropoda > Arachnida > Araneae > Nephilidae > Trichonephila > Trichonephila inaurata. The sequence goes on along the minus strand of BMAV01002559.1, from coordinate 389,467 downwards.
AAAAGTTCTGTGTACAGAGACTGTGTACGTGTTTTAGAGACATTTTTAGGTTTAAGCGTATTATTTCACACACACCAGAAATATGCCCCTTAATACCAGAAATATTTTAATTTTTTAAATATAAAAATCTATATATCTGTTTCTATTACATAAAGAATTGTTACTCAAGCTTTTTTTTTCCGTCGATAAATTTCTTCAAATCAGAAGACGTCATCCAATGTCGTGATATGCGGACAATAGTGAAAAACATTTCCGCACATGCTCAAAAACAATAATAACGATGACAGCATTTGGCGATATTTTTTGAATTGTCAATGGTCTTTTATTTGGCGAAATTGATTGATGTCCCCTTTAGCAGGCAATGGCTAATAGATCTAGCCCAGTGCTTCTCAAACTTTCAATATTTGCGAACCAATATTCAATCATAATTTTCTTTGCGCTCCCCCTTCCATAGAATATCAATGTACTGAATTCAGTATTGCTATACTTTGACGTTAAAGCTACGATACGACTTTAACATTTTAAGTGCCACTGTCGTATATAAAAGTCTCGCTCAGCCAAAGTGTTAATTGCTCCGGACGTGTATATACGTCTTTCCAAAGTACGATCTTTTTCTG
>BMAV01002559.1:375929-386723 GCA_019973955.1 Trichonephila inaurata madagascariensis | reverse complement strand
GGAAAAAAACCCTTGATCAGATATCTTTTTGTGACTAAATAATGTTTATAGAGGATGACAACCTTACATTTATCAAGTACTTTATCACAGAAAAGTGTATTTTAGCTTTGTGCCCGTTAAAGGGTTAACATGTGAGTACTAAAGAATTTTATAAATAAAAAATATGAAACAATAATTTTTATTCGAAAAAAAATAGATAATTATGAGTGTAATTTGTACAGTTGAAATTAATTATGTAATTATTAATTTCATTTATACAGTTTGCAATTACATTTAGATGTAATACCATTTAAAATATAATTGTTAAAAAAATAAACAAATTTTGTCATACTCATAAATACTTTCAAGGACTTAAATTGTAAAGACTATGTTTAGATAATTTGGAATAAGTAAGAGTTACTTGCATTATATTATAATTATTTATTACAAACAATCAATGCATAAATATAATAAATAAATTAAATTTTCAAAAAAATTATTTGAAAAGTCTGATGTCTAAGATTTTTTTTCTAAAAAGATTTCCTATATACATGTTACATGATGTAAAAAAAGAATAATTTATAAAACTTTTGAGTTCTAATAAAAGTACAATCTATGAGTAACCATCAAATTTTACCTCTTTGTTTGGTTTCTCAAAATAGACAGTTACCAGTTTTTCATTATATCTTAGCAATAGTACTTTTTTTTCTTATAATGTTATAATGCATTTATTTTCAATTTAAATTATACTTTTTAAGAAATGCTAAACTTTTTCTCAAGATAATTAAATATTAAATATTTTAACAAGAAACGTAAAAAAGATTTGAGTCCATATTCTGTAACTTCTTCATGACTTAATGACTTAAATTAGTTTTAAGAACTATCATTTTTGACAACTATGAAATGTAAGGATTTTTTATAATTACCTAAAAGAACTCAACTCATTTACTTATTAATTAAATAAGAAAAAAAATATTGACAGAGAGGGAATAGAATTACACAGAAAAAATAATTTTGACACATCAAAGTATAAAAGAAAACTTTTTAACCTAATGATTTTATTTTAAAGATGACAAAACTTAAGAATTAAAAGAAAGAAATAAAATTAGTAAGAAAGACAGCTCTTTTTCAATGAAAAAAAGTATTAGTTATTTTAAAGAATAACTGTGGTCTTGGAAAGATTTTCTTTTTCAATTCTCTCTTTTTTTTCAGTAATTTATTAGAACCTAAAACAACATCACTTTTTCAGATAAAATCCTTACAAAATATCAAGAACTCTTTTTTTAAACGTATTTAATAATTAGGTAATTTAATTTTTCTCGAACATTTTCTAAGACCTTTAAGAAATTAAATATGTAAATTTAATTTCATCATGAAATTCTTCTAGAGTTCCTCTCACAAAAAAAAAATATTTTAATAGCAAAAATTATTTTAAATATACGAAAACGCAATTAAAATGCAAACATAAGGTATACATGGTATATATAAATGCATATATACTTTAACTAAATAATGCAGTTTTAATTTTTCGAATATCTTTTTTTAAAAAAATCCATTTTTGAATATAATTCATTTTTAAAATCCGAAAAATTATCTAATGACATATATACAAAATATATTTTGCAATTATAATTAATTTCTCTTACAAAAGAAGAAATTATTTTACACCAGATTAGTTAACTTGATATTTATTACATGAAAAATTATTAAATGTTTTAATATTTTCTTTTTATTTCCAATGGCCAGGATTACAGAAGACCACTACACCACAAGGGGTTAGGAACAAAAGCAAAAACCGACAAAATAAACAAAGTAAGAAAATGACTGGGTAGCGGAAAATGGGGTCAGCATCCATGTCCTCCCGAAAATCGCCGAGCGTGGGAAAAGGGGCCTGTGCAATATGAATTCGAAGTAGATGTTTCAGGAGACAGTCCTGTCCAGTGGTCAGACGAAACTCGGCAACTGCTTTACGTCTTAGCCACATGTTAAGATCTTTAAGATTATTCCGCCCGATCTTATTGGAATTATATTTTAATATAATTATAGCCATTGTTTTTAAAACAAGATAGAATTTTTTACAACTAATTAACTATTTAATGCTAATTTTAAAATTAAATACTATGCCTCCATTTTTTTTGCTTCTTTTTGTGTTAAGCACACTGTGTTTCCTTATCTTTTTCACATAAATTTAAACTCTCTGTTAGTCTTAGTATACAATAGTGGGAAAATGTCCGATCATATTTATTTGTTTGCTTAATTTGTGCATTTGTAACTTAATTTTTCGTTATAAAATTACCGTTTTGTCTTAAGGTATCCGACTACGTTCGGAACCGTGATTTTGCAAAAGCGTATAAATGGTTAATATTTATGATATTTAGTGTCACTTAGATTAGAAAATGTATATAAAATTGTTTTAAGAATAGTATTACAATAAAAAATTATTTAAGTACACTATTTTGACAAAAAATGAGCATAGAATGACCCATTTTCAAAATATTCTCCTTTTGTGAAAATTGCTTCTATTATAATAATATTTTGCCTGTATATAGCTGAGACCTCTGTACAGAGGATCAATTAGAGTTTTTGAAATATATAACTTAGAAGTGGGTTTATCCATCTTTTACGACCACATAGGGGAGAAATTTTAAGAAAAAAACGCCGATAATTATATATATATCAATGAGTTGTAACTGAAAATAATGCTAATTTTTCAAAAATTATAGTTGAGCCTCTGTAAAGAGGTCTGAGCTATATACAGGCAAAATATTATTATAACAGAAGCACTTTTCACAAAAGGAGAACATTTTGAAAAAGGGTTATTCTAAGAGTTAATTTTTATCCGAAATATTGTATTTAAATCATTCTTTTGTCAAAATGTCCTTAAATCAATTTTATCCATGTATTCTAATCTAAGTGACACTAAATACTATGAAAATTATCCATTTATGCGCCTTTTTAAAAACACGGTTTCGAACGTAGTCGGATACCTTAGTTATTGTGATTGGTTCTGATGTATTTTTTTATGCTGATTTCAAATACGTTATTAATTTTTTTAATGCCTCAAGTGTAATTTGGTAATGGACTTACACGAACACAAGAATTGATGTAGGTAAAGAATAACACAAAATAACATAAAATTTGTAAGTATCGGACTTTTAATATGCATTTTGGATATTTGAAATTCAATATTTTATGGCCAGCCGTTTGCTTTTACAATGACTACATCTTTTTGGCACAAAATGCATTAATTTCCAAAAAATTCTTTCGCGACAACACGGTACAGGGAAAATACCAAAGCTTCGATTAACTCTCGTTTGTTTGAATGCTTTTATTTGAAATATCAAAAACCAATTTTATGTCAAAGGCTCTCTATTGGATTGAATTCATAGACTTGGTTATTTCATATCGTACACAAATTTACCTTTGAACTACTTCTGAATGATTTTTGCACGGTGATTTGAGACATTATCCACCTGAAGTATCTACGACTGATTCCCCAAAAGAGCTCACAATATTGGGAGTCACTTATTTTGCATTGATTTTCTGGGAAACTAATTCCGTTTTTTTCCAATAGGTGTCTTATTTGTATTTTTAACTGCCAAACTTGCATTTTAGCCGCATTACCGTTATATATTTTAAAAGCTGATACACAACAACGCTTTTTTGTGAAAAAGATTGATTCTAGGTAGTAGATTTTAGTTGGTGTCCTTTCAAATATGGAGAGTGAAAAGCATCATTTTCGTAATTTTTTACTTTTTTACTATCAAAAAGGTAAACATGCTGTTGAAGCAAGAAATAAATAGCCGAAGTGTATGTCGAAGATGTACTGACGTACTGATTTCGAAACTTTCAATTTCCATGTTGAAGATGCGACACGTTCTGAAAACCAGTTGAAGCTGATGAAAGTACAACAAAGGTATTGACTGATGCAAACGGGTGTATAACAACCCGTGAGATCGCTGAGAGATTACATTAGTCGAGTTAGACCATTCATACATGATTATTTGAAATGTCTAGGTTTAATCTTAAATCTCGACATTATGGCTCCTCATGTTCTTACGGAAAGAGATTTGTGACGCAGCGTTGACGTCTGTAATGTGCTTTTCAAATGTAAAGAAAATGGTCCATTGTTGAAGCTCATCATCTCTAGGGACGAGAAATGAGCTGTCTACAACAGTGTTAAACGCAAGAGGTCATGGAATAAAAAAGATGAAAAGGCTCAAAGTTCTTCGAAAGCCGATATTCATAAATAACAGGATGTTACTGGTGGAATTTCAAATAAATCATTTTTTTTTGTTGTTTTTTTAGCTTCTACCGGAAAACACAATGATAAATTCTGGAGTGTGTTGTCATTAGCTGGACACACTGAATGATTCAAACAGAAATGCCCCAGAATTAATTAATAGGAAAGGTGTAGTATTACACCAAGATAATACAAGGCCTCATACCAGTTTGGTTACCCTCCAAAAGCTTTTACAGCTTGGATGGGTATATTTCTATACCCAATATATTCCCCAGGTATGACACCTTCTGATTATTATTTGTTTTGATCACTACAAAATTTATAGAGGGTAAAACTTTCACTTGAAACTGATCACCTGGACTAGTTTTTTACCAGCGAAGAACAAATATTTTATGAGCTTGAAATCATGCTACAGCTAGAAAAATAGCAAAGACTATTGGACCAGAATGAACAAGTTGTAATTTAATAAAATATTTATTCACTATAAGAAAATCGTCCTTAATTTTTATGTAAAAAAACGAAATTGGTTCACGAACAACCCAACAGTATTTCAATGCAAACGCTGGCTTTCATGGTTTCATTCTCTACTTGAAGTCTTCCAGCCCCACAAGAAGACATGCTGCCCCATATTATCACTTTCATTGAAGATTTTAGTGGGGGCCTTTGACCCTAAGGCTATAATTCCTCATGAGTTTATCATCTCATATGTCCGCTACTTATGTGCCACAAGTGCAAAACTGACTTTCGTCGTTAAATATTACATTTATCCGGTTTGTAGCAGTCCATAGTCATTGGTTTCTTGAAAAATCCAATCGTCTTTTGCGTTTCCTCTGTCAGTAATGGTTCTTGGGTGAGCTCTTTGAAGCTTCGCTATCCAATTTCCAGCTGTTTTCCTCTCACAGTTATTGAGAAGATGTTCACATTCGAATTCAAATTCAATTGTTTCAAAATTTACGTTGAATTAAGCTATCTTTTTTAAAGTAAAACCGTATGCAATGTTTTTATAGGTCATCGAGATCGCTTCCATACTGCAATACAATTTATTTCAGAATATTGTTTCAACGTTTTCACAGTAGAAAGACCATATTGTTAATTTAGTGGTAATTTTCTGGATGGGGAATAACCTTCTCCCTTCTAAAGTACTTTTTATTAACAAGCAGAAATGAAAATTTACAATAATTCCAATATTTCTCACACACGCACTTCAAATTGTAACACACAACTGTTTTCAATGCACTAAAACATGTGTGATTACATTTTGCTTTCAACCCTCTATCACTTCCGCTCTCAGATTGATAGGGATAACGGAGCATTACATTTGCTGTAGAAACTATTACTCATTAATACAGTAGTAACCTGGTAATTGTCTTATCATGTTTCTTATAAAATATCGATAAAACTATTTACTTTACATAGATTCTACAAACAGATTTAAAAACCAGCACTGTGAAAAATACATTAGAATTATTAAGAAGAGTAAATAATTTCGTAACGAAAGATTAAGTCAAACACAAAAATTAAGCAAAAAATTGAGTATGTTCAGGACTTATCGTCTTTGTTTTTTAAATTTTTCTCCAAAATATTATATTTATATTCAAGTATTGCTGAAAGAACCTTTACTGGAATTATTTTTATTAAATTTGATTTAAAGTACCTTTTTTAAAATAAATTCTAAGCAGCTAAGAAATTGGAATCAGCTTATGCACTCATATGAAGATGAATTTATATACTTTCAGTATGTCCTTATTTATTAAAAAACTAATTTTTTTTTTTGCGATATTAAACAAGTATAAAAATAGATTTTTAAATCAATTAAGACTGTCTGAACGCATACGAATAGCATGGCCAGGTACTCATTTTCCATCATGATGTTGACAAATCTAGTTAAATGTTTTATTACACGTGCTGAATTTTCTCTACAGTACCTGTAAAAAACTTTTACCTTGAGTTTTGAGAGCCATTTATGAAAGCTACAAGCATTTGAACGGCAGAAATATCTTGGATGCTAAGCAAGAAAGCCTTAAATAGCTAACACAAAATGAGCTTTTTATGACATCATCTCGAGTAGCTTTCCTCTTTCAGAAGAAGAGAGATATCAGACTTTCTACTTAGGCAAATGAGTTTTGTAGTTTGGGGAGGTTCAGAGATTTCCTTCTTCTTTACCTAAGTCGCTTTTTATTGTGAAAGTTGCATTTACTAGTCTTTTATGTTGGAATGTATTTGTGCGAGATAAAGTTGTTATTGAAGATAGTTATAAAATACTTTAGTAAAAACAGTAAAATTATCTAATACTAGAAAAAAAAGTTTTTTCTTTCTAAAATCCTATTTCTTGTGATGTATTTCATATTTCGTTTACATTCATATTTAAAAATGAGTAAATATTAATTTAATTTTCTTTATTTTAAAATAATTTACTTCGAATGCGTTATTTTTTTATTGAATACTATACAGGTACTATATCGACATTATTAAACGCTATTGAGAAACTCAAATATACAAGACTGAAATTATTTTAACTACAGAAATCGCTTTTTAGTAGAATTTCAATAGAAATTTCAAGAATTGTAAATTAAGATGTATAAATTAATTTTACATGCGTAATTTTACATGCCGCATAAAAGAATCAGTCCCGAATTTAGTAATTTTGAACCACAATTAGGTAATGACTGAAGAAAAACTATTGAATTCATTCAATTTCTTTACTGGTAACATTTCAAGGGAATTTGACGTCCATTTATATAAAATGTATTGTATATCCTTTATATAAAATGTATATATCCCTTAATCGTAATCATGATCCCCTGGTCCATAGATGTTCTTTTCTAATAAATATTAAAAATGTTTAAAGAGAGTATTAGTAGTATTTATACGTTCAATTGTTTTGAACTGATGTTTAAGATTTAAAGATTAAAAAAACAATGTAGAGCAAAACTCTGAAAAAAAAACATATTTTGATTCATTAATAGTATTTATTCATGAAAATACAAAATAATTAAATAAAGGTAAAAATTCTGCAATTTTTTATGTACCATTTGTGTATAAGAGCATACATCAAAATCAATAAATTTGGGTTTATAAAAAACGGAATCGAGTAGCAGTTGTCCGAACAAAATACGGAATGTATACCAAAACCCGAAAAAAAACCGATACCTCGCTGGTATAGAATCGCGTGATTTAAATGATTATGCTATTGCAATATCAAAAAAGTGAAGTTTATTTTTATAAAAAAAATGAAGAAATATTTCTTTTTTTCCTTCAGAAAAAAAAGAAACTATTTTGAGAAGAATCTTTAAAATTATTTTTCGGGAAAGGAAATTGGGCAAATGCATCAAATTATATTTATAACAATAACGAGGAAAATCCGCAACACGAGAGAGAAAGAACATCAAAATCATACAAACATTTCAAATGAATTGTTAAATAATTTATAAGGATTGAATAAATGAAAATATATTGGACAAGTTGAATAAAAATAATGATTTTATTGGTAATCAAAAGAAATCACTCTGATGGCTGTAACACAGGTCCTAACGTTTCGGCAGCAGGTCTTTGTTTTAATTTTAGAAATAACGTAGTTGATTCTTGAGAAAGTACAGTCCGCTTTCTACTTCATCGTCTAAATTCAAACGTAATACTGTGTTAAGTGGCCTAAAGGTCTAGAAGTCACAGAGTGACAAATACGGACTGTACGGTGGGGATTCTAAAATTTCCCAACGGAAATTTTTAAAGCTTCCTTTGGTTTCACGGGAGACTTGTGGGTGGACGTTGCCATGGAGATCTGATATCGTTTACAGGCTATCCAATATCGTCTCAAAAACTTTTACACCAACTGTTCCAAGACGCTCGACCTGAACAGTGCTCACCATAAAATGCCACTATCTGTCTATAGATGTCTGCATTATATATATAAGCTCGCCTAGTGCAATCAGAAACCGTTCTACCGCACGTTGTTCCAATCTGGATGCATCCTTACATGGGACGAATTTACTTCCCACTAATTTCCTGCACCATTGACCTACCGTCCTTAATGTACTTGTTTCGTGGCTCTGCTATAGCTGTACTCATTCTGACGCAGTCGCAGAAGTCCACTTTTCGTTTGGACAACCCTTATACATAGCACTTGTTTTGATTTAGTTACAGTCATTTCTTCTTTTTTCAATATTTACAATGTGCACACTCTAAGTCAGGGAACATGCTTAAACCAGCCCACAAAATGATTTACTATCTTATAATGCTTTACGATAATATTAAATGTACAGCTGGTGTGTGGCCGCGGTACCCGAGTAGTATAGGTATCGGACCGTGGCTTGCCTTGTCACGAGTTCGAGCTCAGTACCACTAAAGACCCGCCGTGTAGGGCAGTGATGCACGTTAAATCTGTCGAGAGCTGAAACGTCCTCCCGTTGGTGTAATGTGGTAGTTAGGAGAGGGGGGTGCCAGCTCAGGTGTCGTCCACGTCACTTGACCATGGTTCAAAATTACGTGGTTCGTCGCCAAAAAGCCCTCGTGTAGCTGAACAGTGCGACGTTAATATTCAATAAATCAATCAATCAAATGTACAGCTGATCGACTAAGTAGTATAAGAAATGTGATATATTTCTGAGGCTGTTATTGAAAAATCCGGCCATAACAAAAAATATTCATACAGTAAGGATTAGTACATTTTTAAGAAAAAAAATTTAAAGATGGGTTCATAAAGTTTCATAGAAATACATTAAGAGTGTTTTGAGTTATAAGACTCGCTATTTGATAGATTTTGAGCAATTTAATGCGCACTTGTGGCATATTAAATTTCCAGTTTTTCTAACTTTATGTAATTTATTGTAATTCGGCCTCTATACAGCTTAGAAATAAAATAACATATGTTTTGTAAATCCAAAAATAATGTTCTATTTAATAAAAAAAAAACCCTAAAATATGGGCATTTTGACTGAAATTGGTCATTTCAAAGTGTTCAGATACCTAAAAAATCTAAAAGAATTTTGCTGGAGTAAAAAAGTACTCTCTTATAACTGACAAAAATAAAGGTAAAAAATTATTATTATTATTAAAGATGATTACATTCAAACTACCTTTGAAGTAGAAAATTTCCCCCCAAAACAAAGTATTTTTTTTAAAAAAAAAATAGCAGAAATAAAAGAAATTCCCTCGTTTAAATTATAGAAAAATGATAATCAGATAATGGCGTACTATTTATTATTGTGAAAATTTACTTAAAATACTAATTGTAATTCAGTCTCTTAAATTTATCCTCGTTGGCTTTTAAAATAATTATTTAACTGTCTCTAATTATACTAGTTTCTTCTAATTAATTGCTCTCGTGACATACCCGTCTTTAAATTTAACAAATGATTTCCATTACTTTTAAAATAACTAGGTAATTTAAAAGAGTTTTTAAAAAGAAAGAAATATCAACTTTCTACTGAAAATTGCCGTCTTAATTTGAAGCAATTCTTTTATCAATTTCCTCCCTTTGTTTCAGCATTCAATGTAGAACCTTTGGAATTAAGCTAATTTACATGCAAAAATATAATCTATTTTTAAATTTTTCCATATTGCTCCTTTATGTCTGAAACGCATGAAATACAAAATATCTTATATTTTCAAATCCACGTATATAAAAATACAAATTTTCTTTTACGAGCCAAAATAGATAGGAAAAAGTAAATAAGTTTTTAGCGCGAAAAGTATTTTATGTGTTTTATTTATTTATTATTTTTTTTAAAAAATTTAGATGCTGAAATCAGTTAAATATACTTATATTCCAAAAAAGGTCCATGTATTTTATATAAATGCTTAATTGATATTATTTTATTACAATTACAGGAATTTAAATAATAATTGATCACTTAGATACATATACATCTTCAAAGTTAAAAAAAAATGTCTTAAACGAAAAATTGTAAAATAATAAAAAGTGCACACATTTTGGCAGACAAACCTCTATTAAAAAAACAACTTATTACTTTAATTTAAATGTTAAACTTACTTTATTTTTTGCAATTGATGAGAAATTAATAATTTTTCAATATAAAATTTTTAATATTTGAATAATTGATATAAAAAAATGATTCGAATTTACAGAAATTAAAATTTTAAAAACGAACTTTTGTTCTTTTAAAAATGGCTTTTCAGGTTTCAATATAGACATTAAATGATTTAAAATTTTTCTTTTTTCCGAATATTATGATAAAATATATAAAATATCGATATATTGTTTTATTAGACCAAACATAACTATAGATTTTGTTCATCCAATTATGTATTACCAAAAGGGAAACAGGTTATTTTGTATCACGACTACAAAATCTTTATGAAAAAAAATTTCAAAACATTTAATTTTATTAAAATTTGAAAATTTATACAATTTCTTTTTGTAATTAATTTAAAAATGAACTTTTTAATTTTCAGAATTCAATCAATAAATGTTTTAACAATATATATTTTTTTACCTTTATCAACCTATAGTCTCTAATATATTATTCTTTTTCTTTCTACCAAATTATATTTAAAGCTCTCTATTTTTCTCTAGAATTAAATACATTAAATTTTTGAACCAAGACAATTAACTT
>BMAV01002559.1:269371-375810 GCA_019973955.1 Trichonephila inaurata madagascariensis | reverse complement strand
TTTTTTTTTTTTATGTATTACGTTTTTCAAAGAGATTTTTAAGTATCTTATATTTCATAAATTGAATTAAAAATAATTAAAACAAGACTGGTTATTAAAAAACCTATTACTTTCAGATAAATTTATAGCAAAGTAACTTTATCATAGACAAGAGTTTTAAGTTAAGGTAATTAATTTTTTATTAGCAGGAATATACCATGAATCAAATTCATAAAAAATGCTCAATATATCTTTTATGTAAATTTTTACGAGTAAAATAACACCCCCGCAACTAATTTATTTTTTATGTTGGTTTTTTTAATGGTGATTTGCATCTAAAATAACATCGTTTTTTTAAAATTTAATCTTTGTGAAAGGAATTTTTTTTGCATATTAAGACTTAATTAGTAAATAAATATTTTTTTCTTAAATTTTCACGAGATGTTTTAAATTAAAAAACTAAAAAGGCAAATCCGATTATATTAGGTTAGGGAAAAAGAAATCCATTATTTTTGCATGAAAATCAAGATTTATTTAAGATGCTTCCGACTGTCCGATTGCATTCAAATATGCACCGTTTTGTTGTATAATTTGTTGCCATTTTAAAGGTAGCTTCATAATGCCTCTCATAGAAAAGTCTTGGTCCTCATTCGCGAAAAACTCTAGTAATCGATTTTCACAATCTTCTCTTGATCCTAATTTCTTATCACTCAGGAAGTTTTGCAATGCAAGAAAAAGGTGTCAATCGCTTGGAGCCAGATCCGAAATATAGATGGTGGATAAATTAAAACTTCCCAACCAAGCTCCCAGAGTTTCTGGTGAGTCACTATAGAAGTGAGTGGCCTAGCGTTGTCCTGATGGAGCACGACACCTCTTCTGTTGGCCAATTCTGGAAATTTCTGGTCAGTCACTAGCTTCAAACGGTCCAGTTGTTGACAGTAGAGAGCTGAATTTAGTGTTTGGCCATGCGGAAGAAATTCCTAGTAAATGATTTCTTTCGAGTCCCACCAAATATACATTAGAACCTTCTTGGCCGTTAGTCCTGGTTTGGCTACCGTTTGAGCTGCTTCACCGCACTTTGACCACGATCGTTTTCACACAATAGTGTAGTACGTGACCCATTTCTCATCCCCAGTCACCATCTGTTTAAAAAATGAATCAATTTCATTCCGTTTGGCCAAGGATTCGCAGATGGAAATTCGATCCATTATTTTTTTTTTGTGTTAATTGGTGTGTCCCCCAAACATGGAGCTTTTTTTTAAATCTAACTTAGAGCAAATGGTTTAAAACTGTTTTATGGTCGATCTTTAGTTCCTGGGCGATGCTACGATTACCATTATGCCGGTCAACTTCGATTATTTCTGTGATTTTATTCACATTTTTGACGATGGACCTGCCTGTGCGAGGTGCACCTTTAACATCAAAAATACCTGAGCGGAATCGACGAAAACGGAAAAAATGTAAAATGAACTGAATTTTTCTTTGTTGACTTCCATTTTTAACACCCTGTAACTCACAACTGAATGGAACAAACAACAAAAAAAAAGCAAAATAATTTTTTTTTAGTGTGAATATGAACATGACAACGAGCATAAATTTGAAATTGTTTGATCGATACTACAAGAGATATCGACACTACAGCCATCTGCCGAAAAAATAATGGATTTTTTCCCCAAATCTAATATAATAAAAATTTTTATATTCCTTTTAATAAATGTTTGGCTGTTATCAAAGAAATTACATCAATGAATTTAGACTTTTGAAGACTTGTAAATATTTGTTTCATTAAATGCTTTTTATTTCTTTTAACTTAGAATCGTCGATTGCAACAATTCAAGAAATAAACCAAGTTTTCTATACACAAATATTGTGAATCGAATGTATTTAACGCAAGTTTTACTCCAAAGTTGTTTTAGTACAGAAAAATTGATATTTGATTATTTTCTAAATTATCCTGATACAGCTTATTTTATCAGTCTTTGTCCAATAATGTTTTAAACAATTCGTAATTTGTCCCTCCTATCTATGTCCATCCTTCCGATTTCTCCATCCCTTCTGAATTGTCCATCTGATTTGTTCTAACTGCCCGTCCTTCTGACCTTTTTTCTCTGTCTATCCTTTCTAAACTGTCCATATATTATATCAGTCCTTCCTTCCTATTTGTCTTATTTGTCCCTCTTTCCCATCTGTCCGTCTTACCAGTTCGGTCATCCTTTCTGTCCGTTTCTTCGATCTGTCATTTGCTCCTACATAAGACATATCGTTGGCCTAGTTATAAGAATTCGTAACTTCTGCTGTGGTGCTAATTTGATATAGGAGTGCTCACGCCAAGTTGTTTATATTCGCCAAGACGGGCGATAACATTAAAGTGTGGTTACGCTGACTTTTTTATAACGTGCGTTAATGTAGTTGCCATGGGAATAACGTATATGTTTGGAATGATTGAGGATTCATGCCAAAAAGTGCTTGGTGCATAGCACTCCTATATCAAATTTAGTTCCTTTTTGGAGTTACGCATTCTGATAACTAGGCCGAAGGATATACCGGGTGTTTCCAAAAGAATATATCGGAGTTTTAACGCTGAATAGTATTTATCACATATAAGATACATGTATAAGGCATACAAGTATAAGTTTACAAATGTTCAATGTGAGCCCCATTAGTCACACAAGACACAAATCAAGTCAGTAGGCGAGTTCATCTTAAACTTTTTTTCAGTGTGTCAGAGGAAATTCTTGCAAGATCTGCTTCTATCCTGTGCATTAAGCTTGAAAGATCAGCTGGTAGCGTAGGTATGTACACACAATCCTTTATGAACCTTCACAGATAAAAGTCATATGGCGTCAGATCGGGTAAACGTGGATGTCATGCGATACAAGCTTTATCGGGAGGCTCTTTGCAGCCAATCCATTGGTTAGGTACAGTGACATATTTATCCAATCGCTTACTGAGAGATGCCAGTGAGGCGGTGCACCATCTTACTGCTAAATGAAGTTATTTGGCTCACTTTCTTCCAATTGAGGAAATATCCATAGCTATATAGCAGTGTTTCCCCAACTGTTGGGCGCGCCTTCCTTGGCCCCCGTGCTGCCCCCCCCCCCCCCCCCCCCGGCTCGAGTATATCAAAAAGTCGAAAACAAAAGAATAAAAAAAAATATTAATTTGCTGAACGGAAGCAAAACGAAATACATTCTGACATAATAGAAAGTAAAATACATATTTACACAGATATATTACCCTTATAAATGTATCAGTACTGCGCAAAGTATTTCATAATTAATTTAACAGTGTTGTTGCTTCTCACCCCCCGAGATCAGCAGAGCTAGATCAGGTCCATGAGTCCATTCCCCCTAAAGGGAAAGTCCAAAACCAAAGGGTTTTTTGAACCAAGTTCTGCTGGTAACCCCAAACAAAAAAAAATTGGCCGGGAGGCCTGAGCAAAAGAACATTAGTGAAATTTCGAAATGTTTAATGCCACACAAAGTCAATAAATCAGTTGACCACTAAGGAAACGATTAACGCAGTTTGATCTCTTCTACTGCTGCCTCGAAAAAACCCCCTTTTGCTCTGATACCAGGGGTGCACCGGTGGGATCACCCAAATGGCTTTATTCTTTGTTTTATACTTTGAAAATAGTTCCAATAAGGGGGTATTACGTTTAACATTATTACTTTAAAGAAAAGTTTATTTATTACCAGTGCCCCTATGACATGCCCTAAATTATGTACAAATTTATCTTTCTTAAATTTTTTGGGTTTATAATAAAGTCGTATTATGCTTTATTTCAAATTTTGTTATTGAATTCAATACATTTTATTGTATGGGGGGGGTCTATAAAAATTCTGTTTAAAAATTGGGTCCAAATATAGAAATTTTGAGAAGCACTGCTGTGAGCCAAGGGGGAGAACCAGTTACCAGTTATGTCTTGGTCGTTCCTACTTCCCCCCTTTACAAAGAAAACCAGTTGTTTCAAACTGATGATACCACCTAAGAAATATTATCATTTGGATGAAAACCAACTTAATAGGGAAACCCTCGTTGCACAGTAATGGAAGATTCATCTTTGCAAACTGTAGAAAAAAAACGCTTTCTTTTACTAGCTATTTTTCTTCCGCGTTGATTTGCAAGAAAGGGAAATTTAAATACGTTTCGCGCAAAATGCCGGAAACAAAACTGTTTCATTCTCTTTCATTCGATGTATGGTCGCTAATATGTTGTATGAAATAATGCTATAAAGTTAAAACCTATATTCTTTTTAGAAACCCCCCCATTATTCCACACTTAACTTTTGTCTTAAAAAGAAAATTCTTTTTTGAAATTTTTAATGAGCGTAAATAGATTTTACAAAATCTTAAGTTTTCCCTTTGGAAAAAACTGTACATAAAATGCAGAAAAAAAATATTCTTTGGTGTTGTAAAAATATACTACAGGCTATATCTATTGCGAAATAAGCATAAGCTATACACTGTAGAAATAAGCGAAGCTAAAAGCTACTTTAGAAATATGCTATTGCTAATTATTATTGAGAATATAGATTTTTACATCCCCAAACTTTAGCACATTTCAAAGTAGTATGTGCATATAGCTTTGATAAGCTATATTCAAAATTTTTTAAAAATTCTATAACTATATAAAGGTATGCTATAAGCTTTTGATACTGTAGAAATATGCTATAAGTATATGATACTGTAAAAATATTTTATAAGCTATATGATCTGTAAAAATATCATAATCTCTATCTACTGTAGAAATATGCCATTGACATTCTTCATACCTATCTTGGAACAGTCAGATAGTCGATAACACATTTATTCGATGCTTGATTTATGCCCTCTCGACATATTTCCATCTTTACACTCCTTTATGACCATATCACTGTCTTAACTTAATCCTATTCCTTTCTGGCATCATTGGAATCGGGACAATTGTGAATATCGACGATTTGCAATAATATGCCCATTTAAAAAATTTTGCCCTTTTATAAATTATAAGTTTTAATAGTTTTTTCTTTCAAATTCATTTGCCCAAAAATTTCTCAATGATGGAATAAATCCTAACTTAGAATTCCCGGTTTTGATCTCATGTTTTGTCAAAATGGTGTATTTGAAAACTGATATTTCTAACATCACTTGAAACTAGATCATGGGTATAAACAATAGTTCTGAAAATCAAATTTCGCTTTTTTTTTTTGTTACAATTAACACACAAAAAAAATTTGATTTATAAAAAATCTATTTGTTTGATCGGGTAAAGTTTAAAATTGCTATATGACAAGATTGCATAGAGAATCTGAAAAAAAATAACTTAATTTTTTGGGATCCATTATAATGTGTTTTTACATTATAGAAATCTTCAGTTTGTTTTATAATACGTTTTTTCAGAAAACTTGTATTCTGAAGTCTCATAAAATATCAGAAGAAGCCTTGTTTTCAGGCATTATTTCCTGTTTTTCCCTTTTTTGAAAAATTTTATCTCTTAATAACAAAGTTTTGACGTGGTTTTTTCAACAGGAAAATAATAAAAGCAAAAAGTAAAGCCTTTAAACTATATAAACGCAAAAGAACAAATAATGATCTTGAAAATGATCTTTTTAGTAATATAATTAAAAAACAAAGAAAACTCAAGAAACACAGCAGTAACGAGATTTGAAAAAGCCATTTCACTGAAAACCTGATTTATATATTAATTTTTTTTTTTTTAATTAAAATTTTAAATTTAAAATAATTTAGATTTAATTCAAGTTTTTGAAAAGACAGACTAAACTAAAAACTAGATATTTTGAAATCAATTGAATATCAAATATAAAATTTGTAGACAAAATTTTTTGCAATATAGGCCCCCCAAAAATTGCATATTAAAAACATTGAGATATTTTGAACCTCGGTGTAACAAATTATACCCTTCCCAAAAAACATAACATATATAATGGTTAGAAGAATCCTTTCAGATTCCTTTTCCGTTTCAAAACACAAAAATTTACATAACTTTATTAAAACCCTCAGGGGAAAACACTTAGTAAATGTCCCTGTAAAGTCATCTTTATGAACTGAAGTTTGATTCCCAAAAACAATTCACAATATCTCTTACAAACCTCGCTACCAGAGAACAATACACTTTTGTGCATTATCGGGGTTTGGGGGGCACCCTCCTGTTTTTTCGCCCTGACATGCTGAGTTTAATTAAAACTCGTGTTAAGTTGGGGAAATTTCAGTAATTTTCTCACGGGGGGCACTGTGTCTGGGGGGAAAGGGGGGGTGTTACTGCTCTTCTCATTTAAAACATCCTAAATCACAATAGGAAAACTCTGGTTTGAATATAAAATTTTTGGGTTTTTCATTGTTAAAAATATTTCTCTGTTTAAAGCAAACAGAAATTTCCCAAAAAGTAAAAACAACAAAAGCATAAAAACTTTTTAAATAGTATTTTGGGAAAAAAATAAGGCATATTCATCGTATGAAAAGAGAACTATATTTATGAATTCTGAAAATTTTGAAGGGGCCCCTTTCTTATCGTGGGCACCCAAAGGTGTGGGGGGAAGGAAGAAACACTTGATATGATCCAATCCATTTATTTCCATACAAAGAACAGGCACAATTTCAACAAATAATACAAGAATGTCTCAATGTTCCAAAAGTGGAGCAACGACGTATAACGAAAAAGTGATTGGGAGACTAACAAACTTGATCCTTATCTTAAAAAGAGATCTATCCTATCATCCGATTTAATTTAATCTTAATTTAATCTTGTAAAAATCGTCATTTTAAAAGTTTCCTCCCAAAAATCAAATCATTAAACAAATAGAAACCTTCAGTAGCAATTGCATCTGGCTCGAATATATCTTCTCTCCTTCTCTCCTTCAAGCTAGAAAACCTCGCCTAGTTATAGTAAGCTAATTTACATATCACGATTATCTTCTTCCAAAGGGTTGTATGTATATAACGAGAATTGAAAACCCAAAGATTAGTTGGAAAAACACGTATAGATCCGTCACAACATGTAATAGTTTTTTTTTCTGAAATAATAAGGAAAAGTTTGTTATCAGAGATTAAAATATTTTAGTATAAGATTTTCTAGCTTTTTGCCCACCTTATATCATGACGTATAATGCGCAAATACAAAAAATAACATCAAACTTTGTAGGTGCTTTTTATCCCCAGATATAAAAGTTGTAGATTTTTAAAAAAAAAGGAAGACAAAAATGTATTTTTTTCATTGAATACTGTTTTTTGAAAAAAAAATAACAAGGCTTTTGAACTTGAATTATTGGGTAATATAAAAAAGTTCGTTATATTTTTCTTGATATCTTCAGACATATCGAAATTTTGTTTCATCTTTACACCGTATTACTATAAACCTAATTTTCATTCTTTCCATTTGATTGTGACATACAACACTTGTTTGACGAAATTTTATGGTTTAACATTATTATCAAGCGTAAACTTTTTTTACTCACACACTATTTCTAGACTTGACATATTTGCCTCTAAACGTAAATTTTTTCATGTTATAACATCCTCATATCTTTTTTAAAACCTCTTTTTCTTGCATTTTAAGGTTTTAATTCTAAAAGATACCTTTTTTTTAAAAAATCTGTTTTAACTCGAAACAAGTAATATAAAAAAATAGTTTATAAGTCAATTCCTACTTTGATCAACAACGAAAATTTTATTTTAGCTATTTTTTTTTTAAATATTACAAAATATAAATTTTATATATAAACAGAATCACAACATTAATGGTAATTGGTTTTTTTTAAATTTTCATTAAAATATCACATTGTCCCAATTTCAGTCCAACTAATGCTTTTTAAAAGTGAGAAAAAACCTTTTTAAGTTTTTTTACACAAATTTCCCCAAAAAGGTCGCTAAGTCTCCAACTGTGTTTTGTAATTTTTAAATAATTGTTTTTAAACAATTAATTTTTTTTTAATTATAACTAAATTATTGTATTGTCATCGAAAATGATTCTGTATAAAAAAATTTTCAGCTCAATTCAGCATTTTTAAAATGTTTTTTTATTAACGTTAAAATTCCATAAAAGTTAAATAAATAAATATACAAATATATAAATAAATAAATATATAGATTTTTGGAGCTAATAGTAAAATTAAAAAAAATGACTTCAAAGGTAAGAGCATTCCCGGACACAAGCATTGCCACATGCACTCACACACATTTCAGGTTTATTCATTAAAACCAGTTTGCATATTATATGGCGAATATTCCTAAAACTTTTTAGAAAATGTAGTTTGAATGTACAGGTAAGCGTTATACGCCGAAATGTAAGATATATGAAAACTATTTCATGCTTTTGACTGTATTTATTTTTTTATATTCTCATTCTTGAAATCGAATTTAATATATAATTAACGAATTTTTAGTAATGGCTCTTCATTTAAAGTGAATTTAAGCGTTCTTAAAAGAAATACAATGAAAAAAAATTCCATTAATTACAAGTCCCAAACAATAATCTAATGTTAATCTAAAATTAATTACTCGATAAAGCAAATGAAAATTCCAAAATAAAATAAAATTTCTAAAGACAATGATAAAGTATTAAGAAAAACGCCAGTTTATTAAACAAAACGAACGCAATAAGTACACACGCCATCATGGGATTAAAAAAAATCAGTTAAAGACCTGGATCCAAGAGAAAATTATCCCTAACAACAGTCTTGGAGAATAAAAGGTTTCAATGCAATTTAAATTAAAAATGAATCAGATAAATCCGAGTTTAAGCTTATTTATTTGAGGTTGTTTTTAGCATATTTAAAGATAAAAGAAACGCGAAATTTAGAAATTTTTTTTTCTCAATTGGCTTGGAGAAAAAGAGTTAAAAAACTGAACTCTTTTAAAAAATATCCAATTAATTCGATAGGGGTCAATTCATTGATTAATTAAGCAATGCTGAAGTAAATAGCTAAATCACAATACAAAACAATTTCACAAATAGAAAATTTAAATTAAATTTCTACGAGGAAAAAATTTAACTTAAATATTTTTTTAAAAAAAATATATTAAATATGAAATTAGATTCCTGGTTGGTTAAAGTTTGGGAATCAAGTCATTACTAGTTTTTGATTAGAATTATCAGATTTTTAATTTAATTTTTTTATAAGAAAAGTACTTCAACAAAAAAAGGATTTTGTCTATTTTAAAATAAATGCAAATAATGCGTTTTCAAACCAATTATAATTGTTTAATTGAAGTTCTAATTACCATTCTTATTTATCACCACTTCCCAGCATTATGATGATTTGTTAATTCCATTTATCACGTAGTTCATCAGAAAGATAAAAACTTCAACACTGGTTGATACCTGCTTCAGTTTGGAATTTTTTCCCCAATGAAACATTTCAGAAAGGAAGAAATAGATAGTATACATGTTACCGTTAAAAAAAGTATATAATTCAGTTATTTTATAGAATAACTAGGTATTTCATGAAATAAATAGACGTCAGTTAAATTATATAATATAGATGAAAAATTTCATACGTTACCAAGTTATTCTATGAAATAAATAATTCTATGTAATAGCTAATGATAAATCGCTAAAGCGAAAAATAAACAATTTCATAGTTATTTAAAAAATAATTGATCATAAATAGCTGAAACCTCACGAAAAATCTACATTTTATCCATGTTACGGATGATTTATTGATAAATACTAAGAAAAAGGAAATTATATAATTTATTGGTTCTCATATTGCTAACAGAGGTTAAACAGAAAGATTTGAAAAAGAATATGTGGTAGAAATAGCGATATTGAAATATTATTAAAAAAAATACATGACGCGAAGAAAAACTTTTGCTTTGTAAAAACATTGTGTAAAATTTTTCAAACAAAAATGTAAGAGAATATTAATTTAAATTTTATGAGATACCTTTATTTTGCTTTTCATTATTTATTAGATGAAGGATTGCTGTGATGCATCGCATTGCATATTGTTTTTGAAACAAGCACAATTTTTTTTATTACTACTTTTTATACACGAACATATTTTAAATGATTGTCCATTGACTCAACTTTTAGCTGTTGCAGCTGATCGAAGCATTCTGTCAATATTCGGAACTTCTTCAGTGGAAATTAATTTTCGTTCAAATGTACTAATCTAAGATCTTTATAATTGTTTTATTCTGTCATCTCTTGTTCCTAATCGGAAAAGTCCTTCAACAAAGCAGCTATAGCGTTTCAAAGAGCTTTCGAGTTCCCTATTTCATACTTTAATAATCAAGTAATCATTATTCAAAAGAATACCTAGTTAAATAATAGAATTCAATAATTTTATATACTTTAACTGACGTCTAGTTATTTCATGAGATACCTAGTTATTCTGTGGAATAAAGGATTTTCCTATTTTAACGGTAATGAAGGATCTGGGTACCTTCATCCCGAACGCGAGTACTTAACCAATCACGCCAAAACGATCGTCTTCGCTTGATGTTGGTACTGGTTCATACAGATATCACACCGCCACAGTAACATATAGTGTATAATGAAATAGTGCTAAATATAGTGAATGTTGGTAGAAAACTGAATTTTCCAGTTTTGACAAAGTATCTTCTAGCCTTGCGTTATGAGGTGCAGTAGGGTTAGCTTCTCATTGACTTGCACCGATACTTCTTGAGGTCTTCGTACTAATCAACTATTGTTGACAGAGCATAATAAAGAAGTGTAATGCAATATACCCATAAATACATGTTTAGAAATGATGCACTTAAGAGCATTACTTTGCTGAAACTTAAATACATTTCGCAAATATTTTTTAGAAAAAGACTTTTCGAAATTTGTTTTTGAAATATTTATGCATTTATATCGTGTGTCTATTCTTTTTGATTAAAACTATATTATTCATTAAGAGAAAACGCAGATTACTTCAAAACTATTCTAATTTTGACAATGTAGGCAGTTAGCAGAGTAAGTTTAGTTCATTATACCTTATTATTGTACATCAACTCATTCGCCAGATTGAAATGCACCGTACTTTTGTTATTTTACAACTAACAGATTTTATTAAAACAAACTTTTGCATAAAATTGTTTGCAAATTATTTAAATTATTTTCTTTTCAGTACCATGTGTACTGAATCGCAAAATCGTAACTTAAACGATAGACTTGTTTAGACCCTGTAAGATTAAAACATATAATTCATAAGGGATCTACTTATGACCATATTAATTTAAAATTTCATTTGTTGGAATTGAAAGTAATGTTTAGATTTTATTTTTGAAGTTCTTGTAAGTACAAGCAAATTTAATAATGAGCATTAATAAAAGATTGAAATTACGTTCATTTGTGAGGAACGATTTAGTTTATACATTAATAACGTAATGTTATTAAATAACCATTATTTTTTATATCTACGAAAACCTCATTTAATATCATGTTAGATAGAATTATGTTTATCCAACAGACTTAAAATTTTTTTTATCTAACCTACAAGTTATTGTTGAAAATGTGAAAACTCCCTTAAGGGGAGTGTTGAGAATACAAAGCAGGAAAGCATTAAGAAAGTAAAACGAAATGAGCTTTTTATGACGTCCATCTATGACAACATTCCTTTCGCAGAGATGACATCTCACTTTATACTTAAACGAGAGATTTTCACAGGTATTCTAAAGTTTCCATACTTCTTTACATAAACCGCTTTCTTTTGTTATAGATGTTTTTCAGCGTCGTTTTATATATGGAAAAAAGTCGTTTAGAAGAAAGTCTTAAAAAAGAGTGAAACCTCTCTTCACATGGCATAGGTTCCCAAAGTAGTACCTACTGTCCCTTGGATGTCTTTGTGGCTCCTAGGAGGCTCCTGAAGGTCTGTGGCAAATTAAAATTGATTTGGGCATGCGCGGAAAGGGTAAGATGGTCTGAAAAGGTTTAATATAACGTAAAATACTTGTGGTCCTTTTCTATTATTGTGAAAGTTAAAATAAATTAATCCTGATTTATGCGTGGTACTAAAATTTTAGAGTAAAAATTAAACACACACACACATTTTAGTGTAAAATATTATAGATAGGTCATTGCTTCTCAAACTTTCCATATTGGCGACCCAATTTTCTGTCATAATTTTCCTCGCACCCCCCTCGTACAACAATAATATATTGAATGCAATAATAATGTACTTCGACGCTTAAAGCTACAATGTGACTTTAAAATTATAAACTGCAAATATTATCAATATATGTATTATACTTTGTATATGACAAGCCCATGGAAGTCACTAGTAATTACTAGACTTGCTTTTAATTCAATATTGGTAAGTCAATTATTGAACACTTTTTGTCGCACTGATACATTTATAAGTATATCATATCAGTGGAAATATGTATTTTATTTTTTTATCATGTCAAAATATATTTTGTTTTGCTTCCTTTCGGTAAAATAATTATTTTAAATCTTTTATTTTAGACTTTTCGATTTGCTCGCTCCCCTCACATAGGGTTATTATGCACCTCCTCAAGGGGGGCGCGCCCCACAGTTTGAGAAACGCTGAGATTGGTACATGAAATACAAAAGTAATGGCAAGTGTTGCACGGTGGAGTCGGACATAATAGAAGTTGAATGGTTTATGGAGTGCCTGCTTCCCGTAGGGAAGCTTAATAGCGGACAAATAGCGGATGCGGCAGTCTATGCAGGCTTAAATAGCAACCGAAGAGAGAGAGAGTTCACCGCTACATGCAATAACTCTTCTAAAATACGGTAGTGTAATAGTTGTGCAGGAAGTCAAAAGTTAATTTTGTTTTGTGCATGATCCTAAGATGGGAAGTTAATGTAACAAATGTTTCTTATTTTTTAACAGAAAACTGTATTATTCATTCTATTGTTGAAGTATATTTATGAAATATTAATAAATCCCGATTGAGATAACTTTTATATTGATTTATTAACCAAACTATACATTTGTTAAATTTAACGCATAAAATAGATTTATTGTATTACATTGTATAAGAAATATGAATATCATTTTCAGGAAATCAAAGTTAAGTTTGTGATTTTTCTAGTATGCGTCGAGATAGAGTTATTTATTTGAGGGGAGTTTATAGCCAAATTTTTGGTATAAAAATGGGCCTGTGTGCGCATTAAATTTGGGAACCATTGCTCTATGGGACAATTCCATAAAATTAACATTCTTTCTGACGGAGAAATTCGTACATATTTCCATCTTCAATTCAGTGCCATTTTGAAAAGCATTTTTTTTTCTTTTTTGAAGGAATGAATTGATCATTTATGAAGTTATAACATTTATAATACACGTTATTTTCTTTTTATCGTGTTATTTGTTAGATCAACAAAAAAATTAATTCTTGGATTAAAATGAGAAAGTGTTGCAATAAATCACTTTATCCTTGGCTATAATCTGCACTCGTTTCTACTTTTCCAGAATCCCTCAATAAATTTTGTTCTTCAATAAGACTATGTGTGGTGTCTGCTGAGTCAAGTGCGTATGACTCTAAAGTAGGAACTTATTTCACTGACCATTAAATTAATCTAATCTCAATCGCAATGGGAACAGCCAGCATGCCTTCGAGGAGTATGCTGAATACTCTTACAAAAATGTTTTCATAATATCTTTGTAATTCTGGGAGATTGTTGAAAGATTGAGGGTCCGTGGGTGAGTCCCAATAGTTCCGGTATTTTGTCGAGACCATGGCAAGATGAATCACAATCATGAGTCAAAAGATTATGCCTTCTGATACTTGGCAGATACTTCTATTTAATTCTGTCATTCAGTACTATATATATAACAACTTTATATTTACAGCCGGATGGGTGGCGTGGTTTGTTTGCTGCTGGCCCTCTTCACCCAAGGTTGCGGGTTCGACCCAGCCAAGTCGGTGGATTTTCATGATGCAGAAAATCTACAGCGGCCTTGTAAAATATACCTAGATTATCTGTTTGGCTTGGATGCTCTCGGCAAAATTAAATCCTGGTACATGTTCACATCTTCAGAGCACAGGTGTTCTGCCTCTAGGGAAGAAACTGGGATTATATAATTACGAATACAAAGTTCCGAAACGCCAGTCCCTTTCATTTCTTATTAAAGGATTAAAACCAAGATTGTGACATATATTTATAATTCTTTGTTGAAAGTCTTCGTCGAAGGTCTTGTCCTTTTAACTTTTAATCTTTTTACTAGGAATTGCCAATATTTTAATAGCTTACCTGTGCCTTTCTGAACAATTGAAAATTTTTACTAAAATACTTACGAAATTTCTAAAAATATCTAATATTTTTCTTCACTTAAACATTTGATTATATTTTGTTTATTACATCTTTCCATGTGTTTAAAATAATGAATGGAATAAATCACTTGATTTTTGGCTCTACAGCAGAGAAGTCGAAGAATTTATTTTTCTTGAAGAAAGATTACATCGAAAAGTCACATAAATGTGCATTATCTCACACACGTATTTGAATTCTTTATTTGTCACTAGACCTTTCTTTTGTCACTACTGAATCCAACAAAGATGAATATATATATAATAATTCCCTCTTTCCTTTTGTTAAATCTTTGATAATATTTAAAAAAACTTTTTTTTTGGTTTAAAAATAAAAATCTTAAAAAATCCTTCAAATCCTTTCCCCCCTTTTATCTCAACCACTATTAATCTAGTAATGCCGGTATAAAAAACGAAAATTTTTAATCCTCTTTTTCTTTGTTTCTTGTAATTCCTTTTTCCCTTTTGTTAAGGTCTGCTTTCGTTTTCTTATCAAAAATCTGGGTCAACCTGAATTATACATAATTTTTAATGGGTAAAAAAGATGAACGTCCCTGGTGTTTTTTTGAACCCTCGAAAATAACCTTTTCGGCCAATTCGTAAACAACAACAAAACTTAAAAAAAAACACCACAACAACCACCAAAAACCACCCCCAACAACACACACACACACACACACACACACACACAAATATATATTGCAGGGGTGAGCAAAAGCAAAAGCCTTTTTTTCCCCTTTCGTGGCCCATTAAGACAATGAGGATATCCGTCACAAACCGAGATTTCTTCCCCGTACGCGGTTGACTGATACGCGTTAAAGAGTACGAAGGTATTGGGCCCCTTGCAAATCGGGTTTTTCCCGGAAAAAGTATCAAAAATGGCATTATTACGGAACTACGTAGAATGTAATAAACGTTTAAACTGTTGTTGGAAAACCCCTGAATTTTTGGTGTAGTCTTATCGGCCACACGTGAGCGCTTTAGTTGGCAATCGCAGACGATAAACTTTTTAAACTGATTTCAGAAGTAAAGATGTGGACGCTACAGTAAAAGGTGTAGTGTGGACTTTAGTTAATGGAATTTAAATCAGTCACGCGTGTACAGCGACGTGTTTGAATAGAATGGAATGTCGTTATGGTTTGCCTATAGGGAAAATAGAGTAGATCTTAAGACTGACCCATGGGAAACGGCCCGTTCCAATTTAATAGGACCCAAAAATATTTTTTAAAAAATTTAACTCCAATGGATCTGTTGTACAGAAAGTCAACTATCCAAACCAAGGCAGAAAGTCCTAATATTGAAAGTGTCATGTAATTTATCGATAAGTTTGTCGTTCGAGACTGTATTAAAGACCTTAGATAAGTCTAGCATGCTTACAAATACCAGATATTGCATAAAATTCTTAGATACTGAAATGGTTTCATAAAATCATTGTTTCTTAAGAGATGGTGTAAATCATTTTATTTTTTGGAGGGAAGACATACATTAATATTAGCTACTAAAACGGCAACAAATACATTGTACGCCATGTTCGCCTCAAGATAATTGCATTGTACGAAGCTTTTTTTCATAACCGCTTTCACAAATTCGGGAGTTGGGAACGTTTAACTAAAGTATTTCTCATACAATGAATGATGCTGCAAGTACTTTCCTTTTTGATTAAAGATTGCATTTAAAACACCTAAAATGTCAAAAATAAATAAATAAACAAATAAATAAATAAAAATAAATAAAATTACTTATGTAAAAAACACAAGTATATTTCTCACATAGTACTTTTCCCAAAAGTAGAATGTCGTTTATCCGAATTAATTGGGACCGGACACCATTCGGATACGTGATTGTTCGGATAACCGAAAAACGAATGTGATCCATGCAGTATATGAAATCCGGACAATATACGAATATTGAAAATTATCATTGAAAAATATCAATATTGAAAAAATATATATCGTGTTTGAAGAAAAAGCAAAATAGGTGCAAAATGTTGCAATTTTACCTTTATTGTGGAAAATAATCATTTATTTTTCACCGTACCTATTACACATTACCCATTACATTACCTTTTTCGCTGCTAGGTCTCTGATTCTCTTGAGCAGTAGTAGTTGAGTAGGACAGCACTCTCATTGTTGTTCGTACCACTCAATAGCTGTCTCTAACGCAGAAAACACGTCAGCAGTTTTCCTTTTCTTCGAGTCTGATTGATTGATTGAATATTAACGTCGCATTGTTCAGCTACACGAGGGCTTTTGGCGACGGACCACGTAATTTTGAACCATGGTCAAGTGACGTGGATGACACATGAGCCAGCACGCCCCTCTCCTAACTACCACACCACACCAACGAGAGGACGTTTCAGCTCTCGACATATTTAACGTGCATCGCTGCCCTACACGGCGGGTCTTTAGTGGTACTGGGCTGGAACTCGTGACAAGGCAAGCCACGGTTTTTCTTCGAGTCATATTTTGAGTCAAGGTTTGAAGGAAAATTTAAAATAGTTTCTCAGCTTTTTTTATGTCAAAAATTTTTGACTTTCCAACATTATAAAACTGTGCTAGAGACGCTCCACTTTCTCCCTTGGGGAGACGGTTCAATATTTCAAGTTGTGTCTCTATGTTCAAGACGTTGAGCTTCCGTTTTGAATTCGAAGCCATAGCAGTTCACAACTCAACCAAAAAGCACGTATACACCCCCTCACTTGGAAACTAACTAACCTACTATTTCGCGCAGATATTTATCAAATCACACACCTGAAATTCCCAAAATATACCTTGCCTTATGGTTTTCCCGTCACTTTGGCCTCACGCGAAACAACTGTTGAGCATTGCACTTTTCGAAAACGTATTCATATACAGTACATGTATTTGAGAAAAAAATCTGGTTCTGATTGTCGTTTCGGATAATTAACGTTCGGATAAACGACATTCTACTGTATTTCTAAATGAAATCAAACATACGATATCGTAATTGTCTTAAAAAGTAAGCAAGTACTTTTATGGAAACGCTGAGAAATAAATGTATTTTACAACTAAGTAATATATCTAATTTATTTTGCGTATGTCAACAAATAAAATAACTTTAAAGTGTAAAGGACGATGCCAGCAGCCATTGCAAAATGCGGATCTTTCATTTGTATAACTGTAATGTAAACTGTTTTATACCCATAAATTAATCCGTAAAACAAAAAATTATTCCGGGGATAAAGATTTTTGTCCTAAGAGAGTTTGTTGTGGTTGCAGAGTAATTATTTTTACTGTGTAGAACTCCACAGAGTAATAAATTACGCTCGTATATCTCAGGCGAAATCAAGTTTCCGATTGTTTTCTGCAGAATTTGCATACAAATGAATTTATTTTTTATTTGTATTTGTAACGAAGGAAAAAGCTCTCGTAATAATGTTTTAAGCTTTCGTAGTGTAGAATTATATTTTTGTTGGATAGTATTGCTGACTATCTAATTTCCAATGCGTAAATTTAGCAATGTGTGTAATATTACTTGCGTAATCAAATTACGCCATGTAAATAATTAAGTAAGTTTACAGAAGTATTTAAATTGACTGCTTTTAGTAAAACATTGCTAAATGTTTTATCCATTTGAAAGTGTTTAACAAACTCTTACAATATTAAACAATTAATTTAAAGAAAATTTTTCTCTTTTATAAAATTTTTAAATATTTACATAAAGTTTTAAAAAATTTAATATAAATATTAAAATATATTATCTATATATTTTTTTAAAATTTTTTATTAAAATTTTATATATATATATGGTTTATAAATATACCTATGTCTTTACCCTTTTTTCTCATTTTAACTTCATATGGGAATGCACGATGAATGTGAAGTCCTTCCACATTTATAATGACTTCAATTTTTATGCAAGACTAGCTTTAGAAAGAACTTCTTAAAACCAGTGTTGGTTTATCCTTGGCGCTTGGGTGGGCCCCCGGGTGGATAAGCTGGACTTAAAAAAGGTTAAAAATTTCGATATCCGGTCCAAAAAAAATTTTGGATTTCTTTGCACAGGGCCCCTAAAACGGCACTGCTTAAAACTAATATATTATTGAAATCAAGTTTTGAGAAATACTTAAATCATGTGGTAAATTTCACTCTTTCTGCCCGGAATTGAAAAAAAAACCCCTTTTTGACCATTTTATGGTAAGAAAAAAAGTGATGAAGTATAGGGGTTTAGACTTATGAAACAGAAATAAAGTATTTTTCTGTTTATTATTGTAATGTCACACAAGATATTAGTCTCCGGGTCATGAATTTCAATAAGAAGCTACCACAGAGCAAAATAAAATATAAAGTTATAAAAAATTTAAAAAAAAAACCTTAAAAAAAAAATTTTTTTTTCCAAAGGATAAGTTTTTTATAGCTTAAAATCAAACTAAAATATTAAATTTATTTTTAAAATTCACAAGTTTTTTTACATTTTCATCAAACATTCGGATATTAAAAGATTATTTTAAAATATCAAAAATGAATATTTATCACTTTTTTTGGCCCACTCCACTGTTTTTCATTAACCCAATATTAAATAAATTATTGACAACTTTTTTTTTTGCAAAATTTTTTTCCTTTTTAAAATTTTTGACAGTGAAACCAAGACTGAAAAAAAACCCCGGTTTTTTGTAGAGTACAGTTTGAAGGCCACGGCAGTTGATTAATCTTCTATTTTTAAAGCACATATAATGGAAAAGAAAACTACAGTCATAAGTATTAAATATTATTAAGGGGGTATATTTAATTTACATAAATATATTTCAGCAATTTAGGTGTAACATAAAACTTAGAAAGGACGCCCCTCTCGGGTGCCCTTCTCCTTGATTATCAGCGTGAGATAGAGGTGTAGGAATAAATGAAGAAAACTAGGAGCTGCCCTGATCTTAATATGACTTTATTAAGACCTTAAACTTAAATATCTAACAGATTAGATAATAATATGATATGTGAGAGAATCTACGGTGGCTAAACACACAATATATATAATACCGAAGTAATTTAACCCGGACCACTATCAATATCTAACTCGCCTAAGGTCAATTCCAATACTATCGCAGATCCTAATATTAAATAGTCAATCCTACCTTAAACTCAATATACGATCCCAAACTTCGGAAGTTTTGTATTTACTGGGGTGCGATGGGCATCTTACCTAATGGCCCTATGTCCGAAAACCTGTAGGCTGTCACTTCACAATAGAATCAGGAACTATCATAACATTCCCTAAATTGCCACACCGCTTACTCTAAACTTCTATTATTTAAAAGCTTCCTAATTTGCATCTTTCCTTCACGCTTCACTTCTTGGTTTGGTTGGAAAAAATTCCATTAATTTACCCCCAAAAAACCCCAAAAAGGGCTGTTAATGAAAATACGCGTGAGCCCGTCAAAACTTACACGTAATAGTAATCACTGAATAGTAAACCGGAGATCTTGGAAGCTCGTGGATGATTTCAATCTACAACTCCTCAGGAATCCAGTTTTCTATGGTAGTTTACGTGTCACAAGTGAACCTTTGATCTCTCAGTGTTTACTTTCGAAGGAAATGGAGCAGCATAAAAAGTTATCGGGGCCTTACAGAGGATATTTTTTATTCAAATTTTTGAAACAACTGAGATTTTGGGTCACATTGATTATCCATGTCTTTAAAAAGGGTATTTTTTTGAAATTTTTTTTCTCTTAATCTGTTTTTTATTTAAGATCTCTAGGTTATCAAAAATACTATTTTTTTCAGTTTTGGGTCTGCTTTTTTTAAAAATGGGCTTGGCTCTTTTTCATAAGGCAAAGTTCCGTGACAGGAAGACAGCGCTGGGGAAGCTTTGTTTTAAAAATTTTTCTTTTTTTAAATGGAATGGGATTTTCGCTTTATCAATCCCCCCAAAACTCGAAAACCCTTTCTTTCCCCCACTAACTGAACAAAAGGATTTTTGGGCCATTTCATCACACACAAATACTTTGTATTGAAAATGGAAACAATTTTTTATTTCCAGACCTGTTCTTTTAGATAAAAACCAGACTTCCTTTTTCCCCCTTCACTTTTCCCCTTTTCAGTAACTTTGTTTTGCTTTAAAAAGGTATTTTCTCCCCTTTTTCAACAGGGTGTGGTAAAAAAATTTAGTTTTTCTGGCAGAAAAATTGTAATGAAACTGGCCTGAACATTTTTCCATTATTCTTTGCATTCCTTCTCTCACTTTTATTTTGTTTCTTTTATTTAGAATTCAATCAAAAATATATAAATGCTAACCCTGTTTGGGCCCCGCAAGAAATATATTTTTTGGGGATAAGACCAACTCTACAACCACTAAATTAGATGTAGGTTTAGCAAAAACCTAATCGTGGGGGCATTAAACATTATGGAAATAAAACCTGTTTTAAAAAAGTTTCATAATGGTCTTGGTTTAACAGGCTATTCATCTAAGCTAAATCTTACTATTTAATCGTCTTTATTTCAGTGTGTACGTTACAAGCTTGCGGTTCTTCCTCGATGAATTTCTAAGTTATTGTTGAGCTTATTAATCTACAGGTCTTTTTTTTCAAAAATATTCAATTTTTGTAATTTAAAAAATGTATTTCATAAAATTAGGCTTAACTAATTACTCCATTTTTTAAGTTAAGTATCATAATAGATAATCACCAGTTCTCTTTTAAAATTAGATGATGTTGAGATTTACGTTTTTCTTATCGAGATTGTTATTTATATGAATTATAATGAAGCTTTTTAGCAAAGAAGAAACAGTCATTTCTATATTTAACTGAAAAAACTAACGAAAACTAGTAACTTACAAAAGTAGTATTGTAAAGTAAACAAGGTATAATATGCAGTCATAATTTTTTTTTATAAAGTTTAAAGTGTTTACATCAATGAATTATTTAATAATAATAACGTATATAGAGCCATTTGTGATTCTAAAATTGGTATACTTAGGCTAGAACAAGTACTTAAAGTCATTTGTACAATATCAGTCAATGGAAAGACATTTAAACAATTGGATTTGTTTAGAGAGGTTTTGTTGTTTATGGTCCAATAAATCAATTTAAGTAGAAGGGAGATGCCAAATTTAAGTGGCGTGGAATGTAATTTACTCAATTGTTCTGTTAGAAGAGAGGATTGATTAATTAAACAAAAGAGATCAGAAAAGTAAGGTTCAGAGGCATTCTATTCAAAAACAGGATTTGGATTAGAGCTGGCAGCCTCCAATTAGTTGCCTTTTAAAATTTAGATACTGGTACAGATAATACATCATTTTTAGATCAAGGATAATTGTGTTGATTAAAAATTTATAGTAATTAATAAAACTTCCGATTGCCTTTTTCCATATCGCTTAGTCAAAATATGGCAGTTGGTTGAGTCAATATGTGTGTAGGTCAGTGAGACTATGAATCACTCACAGTTATTTTTTACAGTTATAATTTGTACGAGGGTTTTACAACGAGGGCTTTTCTTGTTTTCTAAAAAGGTGGCTGGAGAAGCGAGTTTTTGTATAAAGACCCGGGACCTCAACAAGTTTTAAAACGTTATAGCTTAAGCACATTTTGTATGGCATCACGTATATCACTAGGACGAGATGTGTCCATTCGTTGCCATTAGTGGTTCCCTTTATGCATCTATGTATTACAGATCCGCATCACTGTTACTTGATTATTTCTGACAGAATTTTTGTCTTATCGAAAAGAAAATTTGCTTTCTGTTATATACAACAATTGTTCTTCAAGCGAACGCAGATCGTGCTTGAATGGCACTTGTATTCTTTTTTAATGTCGTTTGAAGCTGTCTCGGGAACTTTTCATGTTATTCGAGTGGGAAATTGTTTGAACTTCCGAAGGGGCAAATACATCATGAGTAGAGTAGCAAAGACATTGAACCCTATATTTTATAGTAATAATGAACGTGAAAATTTCACGTGTAGTTTGGAATCTTTAAATGCAACTGCATATTGGGTGATCAGCGTGTATGCATCTCAGCTTTACACCTCTGTGTTCCTTGTGAAAATGTAAATAATAGCCATGTTTTAAAAAGAAAATACTTAGAAAATAATATTTTCCCCATTAGTATTAAATACTTCTCAGAAGAGGCAAATTATCCTGCAATTAGTAGCTGAAAAATTAGTTTACTCGACAATACAACACAGTCTCAAACAGCTAAATAAGCCATTATCAATTTATTTATTAACAGTCATTGTGTGTATGTGTGTGTATAATTCTTTATACAAAGCAAAGGAAAAATCATCCCAATTGTTGTGGGAATTTTTAAACTTTCATATCAATTCACAGTTTCTCTTAAAACTAAAAAAATCTGTATTGTTTCAATGTCAAATCCAACAGTAAGTACTTAACTTATGATAAAGATGGAACATATGCAAAGAATAAAAAAATATATCGTCATATCGCACCACTTCACATTGAATGTTCTCTAAGATATTCTGTTCACTATCAAAACGTCATTCAAAATCATATCTACACCAACTATTAAGTGTGGCACCTGAAGCACTCTATGTCAAACCCTTTTAAACATGATTATAAAAACTCATACTGGGTGACACATGTTTACAGTTAAAGAGGAATTGATCTGTATATCAAGCAAGAAGATATTGACTACTTTCGTAAAAGTTTCGGTGATGTGTTTTTTAAAAAAAAAATAATTTTAAACCATGAATAAATATTCGCAACTTTTCCAAAATGAGAGTTTGTGATGCTGTTTAAAGTAGTTGAAAGTCTTTCATTTCATATTAAATATTTGGACATTTTTTCCACGTGACGCTTTCAAAGATGTGTCATGAATATTTTTTTAGTTATTCAAATATATAAAAAGCTTACAGCAAATTTCTATTTAATTATAGAATAACAATTCCCGAATGAAGAATTTAATGCATTGCCTTCAAATTTAAATTTGAAATCCGTCACGGTACTCATTTTTAATCTTTTATCATTTATCGAAAAATATAAGCGACGAATATTATATTAAATATTTCGAAACGTACTTTTAATTAATTTCCAGATATCATCGAATACAGGTGCGAGCACACTTTTCCAAGGCACGGGCTACTTCTAATTTTTTTAAGGTGTCACTGTCCACTCAGTGGCGTAGGTGTGGTGAGATAATAATATAAAACAAGTAACATAAAAAAAATTTGTAAGTCAATTCCTACTTAGATCAAAAAAGAAAATTTTTATTTTAGCTACTTTTTATTATATAGTTACAAAGTAATATAAACATGTATATACATATGACAGAATCGCAATATTAAATGGTAATTAATTTTTATTAATTATCATTGAAGTATCGTATTGCCACCCAAAAACCCAACCGATATAAAAATTTCCGTTAAACTAAATTTTTTAATACGTGAAAAAAAAACCCTTTTTTTCACAAAAATTTTTGGGACCGGGGCCAAAAGGATTTCGCCCGCCAAAAAAAAATTTGCCGACGTGGCTGTTTTTTTAATTCTTTAAATTATTAGTTTTAATCAATTAATTTTTATTAATTATCATTAAATTAGTGTATTGCCATCCAAAATAATCTTGTATATTAAATTTAAGCACAATTGAGCGCTTTAAAAAGTATTTTATTAACGATTGAAAATTCCACCAAGATAAATAAATAAACAAATAAATAAGTAAATAAATATATAGAGGGTGTGAGTTAATAGTAGGAATTGAATAAAGAATATATACTGTATAAATACGGGAAAATATGGTAATTTTTGGTAATAAATACGGAATATGTACTTACTTACATAACTAAAATAAAAGAAACGAACTTTTAAGACCATGTTTAAATCGAGACGCACGATGCAAAGAATAATAATAGCCATAATTATAATAATACCAAATGATGTATTTATTATCAAACAATTTTAAATACATTTATAAATAAAATATTGTCACCTAAAGTTAATACTCATAGTCAGTAGAAGACACTTAGCCTGCATACTGTCAGCCAATCTTGAAAATTTCGATATCTTCAGGTGGTCACCCCAAGATGTTTTGGTGGTCTACTGGTCGATCGCGATTAAGTTAATGTTTACCCTTGATCGAATACGATGTGAAGAAACTATGCGAATGATTGCAATGTGCGTGTGCTTAGTTTTTAAAATAATACAGTGCATTAGAAAAGAAAGCAATTAAGTAAACTGAGAGGTAACAAAATAAGAATAAATGTGTTTTGCTATCATTTGTTTGTTCATATACTAATTCAAGTCTAAAAAACATCAATAACTTTCAAAATGCTATGCAAAAATCGGAAATATTTTCAATCTTTTAAACGTATTAATCATACCATCGCTAAGAAAGCATATATTTACAATTTGAATCTTTTAAAAATAACGGCTATACTTTTCTTATATAAACTTCTCCCCAGCAATGTTTTGATTTATGTAAATTTTCCTATGAAATTTCTCATTGCTACCATAAATCATGGTTTTTATGGCTTGATACTGTCCATACAAATGAAAAGTCGTAGTATTTTGAAACATATCATTTTATATTTTAATATTTAATTCCAAGAAATTTTTATTAGGTTTTTAAAGATCTAATTTTTTTTACCTTTGGCTTGAAAAGAAAAATTTTGTTTAGGAAAATAAATGCCAGGAAGAAGAATGATTTACGGATTAAGAAAGCATTCATTAAGCTAAAGTTACCAATACTTTGGTGAAAAAATTATTAAACAAGGGTAATTTATTAGTTCTCTATCTTACTTTTATGTGAAATTATTAGAAACCTTTAATTTTTTTCAACTTAATTGTTCTCCATGACAGAGGCTTATGTTCGTATGAAGTTATAGATTGTTAGTAGATCATACGGGTTTTCTTTGGTGTCCTTAGTCATGTATATATTCACCATGATGCTGTATGCAGAACCGGTACTCGTATGAAAAGACCACTATAATGCCACAATTTATCTTTTATCGTTTTTAAATATGGCTTAAAACACGCACCCATAAATTTCGATGTTTTTTTTAAGGTGCGTTTTATATGCCGGAATAATTGACACGCAATTCACCATTTGTGTTTTTTCTAGTCAACAATTTTTTTACAATTTCCCCTATCAAAAAAAAGGTAGGCATTTTTTTCAACATTTTTTAAAAAAATTTTTTTAATGGGTTGTAAAACCAACAGCGGAATAATTAAAATTTAACAAAAAATAGGGGTTCCGCATTTTAAAAACCTATTAACGTGATTCAAAAAAAAAGTCAATACTTTTAAGGAAAATTGTTAACAAATTATTCAATGATACAAGATATTTAGCATCCACCTACCATAAAAAGGCTTTCTTAAAATTTGAATTCCTAAAATTTCCCCTTTTGTAGAATATGATATACGTTAATTTGATATATAATTAACGGACTGGGGAATTATTAAATAATGCTAAAATAAAAGATTAATAACCAAGTAACAATGTTGGACAACTTTCAACTATGCATTGTGTTTTGTGTTTATTATCAATATAATTAAGTTTAGAAGAGAGAGGTTCATTAAAAATAAGGCTAATTAGAGTTTAAAATTCGCATAGGAGACGATCGTGAAAGTAATTTAAGCTTCAGACATCGGCTAATTATCTGTGTAACAGATATCGTAATCCAACCGCATATCCTTTGGAGAATTGAAGGCAAAATGTAAATGGAAATGGTAGAGAATCGGCTTAATACATTCTACCTCCTACTTTAAAACTGTAATTGTGATTCTAATTGTGCTACATACATGATTACTATATTAAATGTTGAATAAAAGTTGTTTTGATTTTTCAATTCCTACTATTAGATCACACTCTCTATGTAATTATTTATTTATCTTGAGGGAATTTTCAATCGTTAATGTTGTTGACGTGTGTTTTTTATCCTGAGTGAGTGAGTGAATATTAACGTAGCACTGTTCAGCTAAACGAGGGTTTTTGGCGACTGACCACGTAATTTTGAACCATGGTTAGGTGATGTGGACGACATCTGAGCTGGCACCCCCATCCTAGCTACCACACCACACCAACGTGAGGACGTTTCAGCTCTCGACAGATTTAACGTGCATCGCTGCTCTACACGGTGGATCTTTAGCATACTGGGCTCGAACTCATGACATGCCTGCCATGATCCTATACCTTGACCACTGGGCTACCGCAGCCCGTGTTTTTTATCCTCTGGGAACATATAAAATACAAGTGAAGAAGAACAGAAAGCATACAATACAACAAAAGAATATATACTTTTATTACAGACGATTGTCCCAGCATATAACAAGAAGGGGGGCGCTGTTTTCCTTTCGAGACGGGAATCCATTACAGGCGAAAAACCGACTTCTTTCCTGAAGAAGATACAACCACGTCTTACTCAGGATTCAAACCCGAACCCACTCGGT
This sequence comes from Trichonephila inaurata madagascariensis, assembly GCA_019973955.1. Classification (NCBI taxonomy): domain Eukaryota; kingdom Metazoa; phylum Arthropoda; class Arachnida; order Araneae; family Nephilidae; genus Trichonephila; species Trichonephila inaurata. The sequence continues at coordinate 349,264 of BMAV01002559.1, read as the reverse complement.
TACAAGCCGAGGGTCATAGCCACCATACTAGCTGGGCGACTCAATATTTAATAAAGTACATTTTAAAGCTCAATTGAGCTGAAATTTTACATACACGATTATTTTGGATGACAATACAATATAATTTAATTATAATTAATAAAATTAATTGATTATAAAACTAATTGTGTTTAAAGAATTACAAATACAGCTACGTTGGAATCATTTTTGGCAACTTAGCGACCATTTTCGCTACTTGTGTCAAAACTTGAAAAGTTTTTTTTTTTCTCACGCTTTAAAGCATTCAGTTGAACTGAAATTTTATATGCACAATTGTTTTGGACGAGAATACAATACTTTAATGATAATTAATAAAAATTAATTCCTACTTAAAGTTGTGATTCTATCATATGTATATACATATGTGCATTAATTGAAACTATTTAATAACAAGTAGCTAAAACTAAAATTTTTCTTTGTTGATCTAAGTAGGAATTGACTTAATTTTTTTTTGTATTACTTGTTTGAAGTTGTACCAATGATCTGAACTGGAAATTGTAAGTAAGATAACTGTACAAATTCCTAAAATTATTGCATGATCTGGAGTTATAAAACATAAGCAAGTTTTTACAAATTTTAACTCTAGAGCAGTTATTTTTGACACATGGTTACCCCTACTACAATTTTCGTAACGCTGAGTACCCCTCATCAAAAAGAAAATTAATATATTTTAGTAGCAATCAATATATATATATATATATAATAGGTCTCCAGTTTAGTTCAAAGACTTTTTTGTATCTACATTTGTTGTGTATGATGAATTCCAATTTCTTCCTGCTTTAGCACTGTAGGTTCTAGTACTTCTTCACTTTTATTTTATTTTACTATATATATATATTATGAAAAACTAAAATTAATGGAAATAGAGAAATAAAATATAAATAAAAGTTATATTGCAAATAATATTTATTTGGAGTAATGAGAAGAATGGAATGTGGATTGTGCTCATATGACAAATTGTCTGATTTGGGTTTCCTGGTTGTTAATTTTATTCTAAGATGTGCGTTTCCACACCCGATAGTCTCTTCCTTTCTTTCAACTTAATGTCTACAAATGCTGTAAATCAACTACACATAAATATGAAATTGTCAAATTCAAGATGTATTTCCGAACTTTTTCTGTTAAAACCGGATACACATGTTACCTCTGTAACCAGAATGATGTCAAAGTGCACTCCTTGTATTTATTTTTCAAGAATCCTTCTGAAGTCAGTTCCAAAATTGCTTTTTTTCTTCTAGTAACAAATCTTCTGACATGGATGTTGTTAAATGGAGAACATATCCATTCAATATTTTTAGAACGTAGAATTAGGCGCAGCTAAGTATGTTGCAGTGTATATCCCCACCAAACTCTGGTGCAATGCATACCTCCCCTGATTTTCCATGCCCTTGGAATACGCGTACCACACTTTAGGAAACACTGCTGTAGAGAATCAAAATTAGAGTTATCTGTCCGGAATGCTATTTTAGAATACATGCTGATGTTTGGTTTAGTTATAGACATTAGTAAATTCGCTTAAAAATACTTCTGTTACAGCAAAACCGTTACTTCAATGAGGACGTCATAAATGACTTGGATTCATTTGTTAAGAAGTTTCATGAGCATGGAGACCTACAACTGCCAAAAGGATGTCAAAATGTTTTGGATCAAAATAAAAATATGATTCAGTAAATCATTAGTACACTGTAACATAATCTTTAATTATTTCTTAAAAAACGAAATTACAATATTTGGGTGATTCAGAAAGTAATTTTCAAGTGAAATAAGGTTACAGTGACTGAAATAGTGGCAATATAAAAATCATTTTGTTCTATGTATAATTAACTGAAAAAATTAGTTTTGTTTTTCACGTATGAAAGGAAACATTTTATTAGATTTTTATGCAAAAAAAAAAAGAAAGCTTTTTCGATTAATAGGAAACAGGGGGAACACTTTCCTGTCTTTAAAGTAATATGAAAAGGCTGGGTACAGTCTTTGAACCATTTAGTGAGTCCGTAGTGTAATTCCTCACTAACAGTTAAGAGAAATTAGAAACATTCTTTCCTCGCTATCGGAATTCCTCAAGGGCAAAAATTTGTGACCCTGACTAAAATTGATTAACCAAGCATGAAATCACTTTTTCCTTGCTCTACTATTTAACTAAGCATGAAATAAAAATAAGATATTCTGCTTTTTTTCTATTTTAAAAAAGGAATTAATACAAGAAGGACTTTGAAGAAATCATTGCTTTCAGAATTCTAAAAACTGGTTACGGATAATTAACTAAGCCCAGAACTAATTCATTTAATGCTATTGAATTTTTAATACGTATATTTAACTGAATTTATAACTAAAGTAAATACTTTTAAAAAAATGCCTGGAGGTATTGATATTCTTACAAATATATGCGTTATGTAAAAATCACATTAACTTTTCATGTGTACTTTTGTTAATGATTCAAATTGTAATTAAAACTGTTATAGAATAATAATTATTTAAATAAATCTTTTTGTCTTTTTCTTCGACCCATAAAACTTAAATGAGAGAATCTCATTAATTGAAAGCCAGAAGTTTTCACTTACAATGTATTAATGTTTATTTACATGTATTACAACTGTTTAAAACAAAACCGCTTAACAGCCACTTCTTACCTTCGCTTGGATCGTTACATCTATTTTTCAATCCCTACTATTAGCTCACACTCTTTCTATATTTATTTATTTATCTTGATGGAATTTTCAATTGTTAATAAAATACATTTTAAAGCGCTCAATTGAGCTGAAACTTTATATACATGATTGTTTTGGTTGACTATACAATACTTTATTTATAATTATAAAAATTAATTGATTAAAACTAATTATTCAAAGAATTACAAATACAGCCACGTTGGCATCATTTTTGGTGACTTAGCGACCCTTTTGGCGACTTATGTCATAACTTGAAAAGGTTTTTCTCACGTTTTAAGGCGCTCGTTTGAGCTGAAATTTTCTATACACCATTGTTTTGGGTAAAAATACGATAGTTGAATTATAGTTAATTAAAATTAATTGACTGAATTATTCAAAGAATTACAGATACAGCCATGTTGGTTTCATTTTTACCGGCTTCTGACACCATCTTAGACTCGTTTCTATTGCTGTAACTATGTAACTGTAAAACAAAGACAAAAGTTGTCGTCGAAAACCTGTTTTTCAGCCAAACTAGCCAAACTGGGTTTGCATTGTTTCAACAATGCAGACAAATCATACGCTTTTTTTTTCAATTCGTGCTATTAGTTCTCTCTCTCTCTCTCCCTATATATATATCATATATATAATCATAATGGGTCTCCAGTTTAGTCCAAAGAATTTTTTGTATCTACATTTGTTGTGTCTGGTGAATTCCAATTTCTTCCTGCTTTAGCATTGTAGGTTTTAGTACTTCTTCACTTTTATTTTATATATATATATATATCTTATTCACGTTTTCAATCGTAATAATATACTTTCCATTCATCCATTAAAAGTAGGAATTGACTTAAATTTTTATATTACTTGTTTTTCTTTTTACGAATCTCCAGTAAGTTACCATTCATTTCAAGCAAAATTACACAAAAAAGTAACTCGTTTACCATAGATGGTGCTACAATTATCATGTTTTCTATTGTTAAATTCTTTGTAGTCAAGATTTTATTACTGTAATAAATAATGATAAAAAAGGCTAAGGAAGTAATTTGAATTTCTAATTAAATTAACTATAACTTCGTTCTAAATCTTATTTCTAACATGTTTTAACCTTTTGTTTATTTTGATTTTTTATATATAATTGGTTTTTTCAGCAACAATTACTTAGAAATACATAAAAAATAACATCTAATACAATAAATAAAAGGGAATTTGTATTTGTAATGTTCAAACGTTTTGAACATTACACAAATGTTGCAAAAATTCCCTATCTTAACGATTTTATTCCTAGGATTTTGTATCAATAAGAGATTAGAATTCTTTTTCTCTATTACAAAGAACCCTTTGGAAAATTTAATTAAAAGTCTTACTTGATTGAAAGTGAGAAAGATTAGCTCTAAACTGAGACTACATTTACCAAATCACTTCCTGAATGCTTAGAAGGAGAATCAATTTAGTTGTATCAAGAAGCACCACCTTTAGCCATATTACCGATAGTTTTTTTTAGAAGATCAATCTTCTTTTAGCGAAAGTAATTATTCCTTTTTTAAGGTTAATAAATTATATTATTCAGCTTTGTAAATTAAATAATATTTGGTTAAAAACAGCATCATAGTTAAAAGGGTAATATAAAATTATATCCGGATTCGATGAAACACTCACAAGAGGACATAGTATTTCACAACATATTTAAACAATTACCTACGTTTGAAAGAAAAAAAGTCCTATACTAAAAAAAACACAATGAGTTTATTGCAATTAAGAAAAATAAGATACAAATGCATTTAGAAAGATAAGATTCTACAATAAAAACCTAAGCCTACATCTAGACTCAGTTCATTACAGTATTCGTCAGAGTCTAGAACTTCGAAGTACAATACTGCTCTACATGGAATTTCAATTAAATTCTTTCGTACTCAGTCTAATATCAGCTATCATCATTCTTTTATTTCTAATCTGTCGTTTCTCTTGATAATTGCTTAGAGGGGAAGCGTAAAAAAAATACTGCAAAAAGCATTTTCCATTGAATAGTTCAAGAAAGTAGAATTAGTGAAACAGAATAAAAATCATTAAAAATGAAATGAAACAAATATAAATCGCATTATAATAAGGTATATCTTTTGTGTTGCTTATGAATTAATAAATGAGGTTATCTTTTAATTATTTCAAAATAGGACAATTTCAAAACATTTTAAGTTTTCGCCCAAATCGGATCGAATAGTACTGTATTTTTGGGTATTTTATCGCAACAATCACCAACTATATTAATAACTCCCCAGTATTAAAACTCCGATTTCCTATTTGTCGTACGAGCTGAAATGACAACCATGTGCTTCATTTCATATAACATCGCCAAAAGGTTGCGATATTATGTAAGTACCTATTATTGCCTTAAAATGTATCTATGTATTTATAAAAATAGTTTTTGTACATGATATACTGTAATACTAATACTGATTTATCCTGTATACATTTTTAGTACTTACGTATTAACGCAACAATCGCCAACTTTCAAGATAACTCATCAGGTTGGCAACCCAAATTTCGCATGTGTCGTATGCGCTGAATCGGCAATCATGTGCTTCGTTTCATATAATGTCGCCGATAGATTGCGATAATACGAAAGTACCCATTTTTTTAAAATTAACCCAACCAAGGAAAAATTTATAAAGTTTAGTATATAAGTATCGGTACTTTAGTATTATCACATATTATTGGCGAAATTATATGAAATGGAGCCCATAGTTGCCAATTTAGTGCATACAACATATAGAATTCCGGGTTGCCAATTTGGAGAGTTATTAATAGAGTTGGTGATTGTTGGAAAAATACGTAAGTAGCCAAGAATCTATCGAAAAATCCAAAATTATATTTTGCTTAAAAAATGCCAAAATTGTTCTCGTTTTAAGAAACTTGAACTGTTAAGCACCTCTTTTTTTTCAATCTCAAGTGCTAAAAATGTAAGTTATAGCTAAAGCTTCTTCAAAAAATTAAATTAATTTAGAATCCATTTTTCTGTGTTTCTTTAGAAAATACTCTTTAAGCTTTTAAGCAGATCTCAAGACTTTTCGTTGAAAAACTTTCACTTCACTACACTGCAGTTTCAAGAAGCAAAATAATTGTTTTATTATTTAAATGCATTTATGTTTCGCCTTGAACATCTCTTTCTTACACGCTTCATTAAAGACTAATGGGTTCTGAAATTTCTTACAATATTTAAAAGCTTTGTTCAAATTTTATCTCTTTAAGATATACCTGTGTAGCTATAAGTTAGCGAGTATCAAAATAAGATTACAAATATGACTTTTCGATGAAAAAGCACTAAATAATTGCACACACACAAAAGAAGTATAAAGAAATAATGTATGCGTTTTTATGGTTATTTTTTGTGCAAAAGTACCATGCCACCTAAAGCAGTCTTATGAAATGAAAGTTCAATGACCTTTTGCATTTTAACTTTAAAAAAAAATAAAAAACGTTATATATTTAAAATAAAATATACTCTTAATATACATATATATTCTACGACATGCAAATGCAAAAATTTATCACATTAATAGAAAAATATGCAATTACTTCTGATAGTTCTTTTATTTACACCAAAAAAAAGTAAACAAGCTACGTAGCTTGAGTAAAGTTATTATGTTTCCTCTAAATTTTTTCGAGTTTATTGTGAAATTCCTTTGATTTAAGAGAGCAAGTACACTTAAATACCTTTAAAGTATCCGACTACTTGCGACAAATTTTTTTTAAAATGGAAATATGAATATGGGATTTTTTTAGATGTTTTAGACTTATTTAGTATATTTTTTAAAACATATGCTAAAATTAAGAAGAGGAAAAGAAATTATTATTACGTTAATGGAAAAATTGTTAAAAATTTACAAAAATTACATAAAATGGGCCCATTTTGTACATAAAGTTTATAAAGAAATTTTCAATTTTCATGTGTTACTTTGCAATTCATTTTTGAAATAACCTTTAGGATAAGAAACATTTCAATTTTTACAAAACTTTATTATATTAAATTGCTTTAAAAACCAGTGATTATATTCACATAAGTCGCTATAAATTTTGTAATAACACAGTGATTGATAAATCTGAAGGTTAAAACACTTCTACTATTATGAAACATGCACAAAAGACTTCAGTTAATTATTTTCAAAACTTTTTCAACAATCGCGGTCCCATTTGAGCATTTTAAAAAAAAAAAGTACATTTTAAAGTATTACATCTTAAAATAGTGGCATCTGCTTTTACTAAAACACTTGTAGTTTTTGTCAATTTTTGACAAAATTCACAAATTTATGGTTATCAGATACCGCAATATCTGCCTTCCCCTTTTCCTTTATATCATTCAAATATCAATAATGTTTTATAAAGAATTTTCCGTAATAACCTTCGCCTGTTTTGATATTCATAAAAATATACATTTATATTACTTCAAAAATTACTCAATATTATCATTATAAAGGAGAAAAGTGAATCATTCTCTCACACACATATGAAGTGTTAGACCGACAGACATTAAATTAACCACGCATGTTTCTTTTATTGAATGGTGATCCTCTAAGAATGTTTTGCAGAAATCGAATGCCAAGGAGAATTTCGGGACAATTATCGACAAAAATTTCCGTTTATGAACATTAGGCTTACAAACTTTAATTTTTGAGAGAATGTATTTTATTGAGATCCGGTAAGAACGAGTTTTGTAGAAATCGACTTAAAGGGGAATTAGAGTTACGAAGGTGTTAAACGTTAAATACATTTTCGTTTTAGAAATTCAAGTCCTATCCTTTTTCAGTAAAGAGCCTAGAGCAGTGCCTCAATCTCAAACAAATGCTTGCAATTCAATTTTCCTTCATAATTTTATCGCCCCCCTTCCGTACAATAAAAAATATAGAATGTAACAATAATATACAACAATATGATGAATGGAACGATATTATGAATGTAAAATATATAGAATGTATCGATATTATGAATGTAACAATATATAGAATGTAACAACAATAATATACAACAGTACATAGAATGTAAAAATAATGTACAACAGTACATAGAATGTAAAAATAATGTACAACAGTATCTAGAATGTAACAATAATGCATAACAATATTATGAATGTAACAATACATAGAATGTAACAATAATGCACAACAATATTATGTATGTTTAATATGCTATAACAATAACGTATAGAATGTAACAATAATGTACAACAACATTATGTATTTTCAATAATATGCTATAACAATAATGTGTAGAATGTAACAATAATGTACATTTATGTACTATAGAATGTAACAATAATGTACATTTATGTGCTATAGAATATAACAATAATGTACTATGTTTAATAATGCTACAATACGACTCTAATTATAAACCGCACAAATTAACAAGATAGTATTAAATTTTGTGTATAATTATGTATATGACAAGCCCATGGAAGTCACTAGTAAGTATTAAACCTGTTCTTAACTTAATATTGATAAATTAGTTATATCAAATACGTTGTGCAGTACTAATGCATTTATGAGTATATTATATCAATATAAATGTGTCAGAATGTATTTTGTTTAGCTAATTTTAAGTAAATTGATACTTTTTTTCAAATAATCTTCTATTTTTGACTTTTCGAAATGCCCAAGCCCCCCTGTAGTGTTGTCACGGTCCCTAGGGGGCACGCTCCGCAGTTTGAGAAACTGGCCTAGGACTATAAGAATGTTTTGAGTATAATCGAAAAGTTTAATGTGCTAGAATTCGGTACAGATTCTTTAAAACCAATATAAAGTCATACAAAGGGAAATACCCAACGAAACGATAGGTAACGGCTGTTATACAACCGATTGAAAGCAGGTTTATTGAACTTAATAGCGTCATCATAGAAAAAAGATGAGGTAAAAAAAAACTAGAGGAAAAATGAAGAATGAAGTGGACATTTCTATTAATAACAAAAAATTGTTTTTATTAAAACTGGGGGAGGCGATATTCTTCCTGTCTGTCTAACAGTGGACCCCTCCCACCCATTGCACAAATTATACAACTGATCATACTCATTGATCAGAATGCAAAACTGTCATTTACATGTATTATGTAGTTATGCTCATTTGTTTTTATTTTTACACATAATTCGTTCTTGGCGCTCCTCTTCAGTTAAATGCATCACTAAAGCTGCATCGTCCAAATCTCCATTGATAAAGTCTTTAGATTTTGAAAACCTGCTGCTCTTGCAGCTTCCTGAAAAGTTGTATTTAGTTCCGTTGATTGTTAATAAGTGTTCGTATGAAATGACTCCTTTCTTCTCATGGAACGATTCTAGTCTAGGCAGTCGTTGCGATATTCTTCTGTGAGAGTTTACAATAATGTACCTTCGCAACCGTACCTAGAGATGATCAAGCGTATTTTGTAATCTTGATGTTTCAACTTTTGCATTACAAGGATACCATTACCATATTTTTTCGTAAAATCGACCATGGAATCACCAACTCATGTGACACTGATCGACCACTTGCTGAAGAATAGATGGAACTGGAGGCTCTTTCAACCACCAATAGCGACTTTTTGAAACTTTCAGTCCCAACCGGTTTTCGCTCTTTTCCAGGCACCACACCCAAATCTCAAGTCTCTTCAAATTTCATGATCATCTTCCTCAAACCAGTCCTTGAAATGGGATCTTTTGTGGATCCTTTAAACGATGATATTCGCACAGAGCAGCTAAATGGTTGTTGCTGTTCTAATAAAACACTTTTACCAGTAAAGCTCAATCTTTTTTTTTTTTTTTTCGTAAGGACATGGTTAACGATGACAAACGCAAGCTGAATGCTTCTCTGGCTATAACTGCAAGTTTATACAGAGGTTTTACGGATTTGCGTAAGGAATAATCTAAAAAAAGTCACCTAGTGGTCAAAATTTGTACTATTTTTTTTATTGGAGAAATCTTTTCGCCGTGGTCTATATAGCATATATTCCAAGTTTCATCAAAATCCGATAAGCAGAACATGTTCTACAGGCCTCTGAATAGTGTAACTTTAATTATAACTACCCGGTATATATATAGAGAGACAAGTGTGTACGAACTATAAAACTAAGGAACTATTATTCTTTCTTTTATATTCATCTACAAAATAAAATGTTTCACAGTTTCGAGATTTATACCAAATTGTACCAAAATATACTAAATATATTCCAAAATTGTAACATTTAAAAAAAAGCATCAGAATATTTTAATGAAAAACTATTTAATTTGTTTCTTGTGTGTATAAGAGCATTTTTTGAGCTATCAATCATAATGCATGCCCAAAAGTCTGGAGGAAACTTTGCGATATAAAGTGAAAATCTACATCTATTCTATTCATACAACTTATTTCCGTAGTCCGTTACTTGATGGAAATTTTCCCCCAAACTGCTCCCAAAGGATTACAAAGGGTCAATTGTGAAACTCCTGAGAGTCGTAAATCAAAGAATAAATCATCAGATGATCGCTGAATGCCAGTGGAGGAAGATTACAGGGTATATGGGAAATGAAAATTTAGAAGATATATATTAAAAAGAAATTTAAGGTAGATTTAAAAAAAAAAGATAAAACAGAATTCCTAAGTCCATGGAGTTTAAACTCAAAAAATTATTTCCTAGTGATATTTTAAGGGAGTTTTTTAATTCCGAGAAAGAAATATTTTTGTTTACAGAACAATCAGAAACAACAATGACATTTAAAAAGAGAGTATAATGGTTTCATTCTGAAAATATTTAAACCAAAATTGGATTATCTTGCATTTACTTATATATATATATGCTTTTTTTTCCTGTTTTAAATACAATAAAAAATTTAAGTAAAAAGTATTTAAGGTATTTACCGTAAATTCGGATGCATAACGCGCACCTATACTTCCAAAATGACTTTTCTAATTTGTGAGAGGCTCGCGCCTTTCCTTCTGGTACCTAGATGTGTGGGGGGAAGGGAAGAAACACTCGGCATGATCCAATTAATCTATTCATTTCCACACAAAGAACAGAAACAATTTCAACTAATAATAGTAAGAGCACGGCTCAATGTTAACCATGAAAGGGGAACAACGACGGTAAAACGAAAATGAATAGGAGACTATTAAACTTCATCCTTACCTTAATAAAGGATCTAACCTAATCATCAATTTATCTCAATACCAAAATCAATCTAGTGAACAATCGTGACTTTAAAGTTTCCTCTAACAATAAAATCACTATAATTGTAATATTAATACCTTCTAGTGAGCAATCTCTCATTTCTACTCAGAATATCTTCTCTATATTATACTCTAAGCTATAACCTCAACTTATATAAATATAAGTTAGAAGTTATAATATCACGATTCTCTTCTTCCAAAGGGTTGGTTGTGAATAACGCGAATTGATAGCCCAAAGATTTCCCAAGATGATTAATTGGGAAAACACGTATAGATCCGTCACAAATTTTCAGGAAAATTCACCGGTTTTCGGGCGCACCCTTTTTCATTTCTCTCTCTCTCCTCTACTATTAGTTCTCTCTCTTGTATATATATATATATATATATATATATCTTGTTCATGTTTTCAATCGTTGATAAAATAAATTTTTAAAACATTTTAGTGGATCACACTTGATGTTTATACAGTTTATTTCAAATATTTAATTAATTAATTAATAATTAGTAACAAAAATAATAGTTCAACACTATATGTATAAAGAATATGGAAAATTGCAAGAAAATCGCTTTCTATTTTTCCACTTAATAGTGTGATTTTGTCATATGTACATACATATTTATATTAATTGTATTTAGTTAATTAAAAGTAACTAAAATAAAATTTTTCTTTGTCGACCTAAATAAGAATTGACTAATTTTTTATTTTATTACTTGTTTATAAAGAAATCTGGAATCTACAAGGGAAACGCACTTTAAACAGCTTTCGCTTCAAATTCCTTCAGAATTATTAAGATTATTTAACAGTTAATCCTGCTTATATTGCATAAAAAAAGGAAATTCAGTTCATTTATATGTTACTAATGTCAAAAAATCACCTTGATTTAAATTTAAATCATTCATTGACTTTTTAAAGCTATATAACATCTACGCATCAATAGATTATCATTCCAAATATCTATTCTAAATCGTTATTCGACATCTTAGAAGTGCCTCATTTCTTCCCTTTGTCGTAAATAATACGGAAGTATTTGCGGTTTAAGCATAAAAAATAAATATATCCAGAATTTCCCGATTTCTGATGGCACTCAGAGGCATACAAAAGGCCAGACATCTAACTCGGTGGAACATTTTTCTGTCATCACAATCCTGTCAACACAACTCTTCTCCAATTCTTCCCGAAATGCGTGGGTCGATATTGGAAAAATTTTTATGCGTCATTACTTGAGATGTATATTATTTCCTTTTGAGGAAATTCAAGAATTGGAAATCATATTTTCAAACCCTTTTGATATGTTTTGAGTATCATCGATAGGTAAGTACTAGCAACTAAAAGTGGACAGATCAAATGGAAAATGATATTTATAAGAATTCGAAATAAAGTCCAATATTTTCGTCTGCTAAAAGTGCTTATTTTAGGAAATCACGTCATGAAAGAGACTTGAAGGGTGATTTTTATGGGTGAAAGGAAGTAAAATGGATTCGATTTTTATAAAATAAAAAATAATTTAAGTTTATTGATGCATTGAATACCATAAGACTCGTTTAACAGCAATTTTAAGAAACATTGGCTATGAGACGCTTAAATGTTAATTTAATGAATGAAAAACAATCTCTTAGTTTTTGTAAGAAAATACTTCACTGAGTTTTAGCAAAAAATGGTAAAACACATTTTTCATGAAACTCTTCCTTTTATGCCGCCTGAAATCATTAATTATTTCAAATACTCTTAAGCCAATGCTCTTACATGGAAATTACTTAAAAATTCGCATGTTTTTAGTTATCAATTTTAAGTTTATTATATTTGGAAGTTGGATAATGTAGCAGATATTGGTAACATATAAAAACCCTAAGTGTTGATTTAGATCATAAGAACTGATATTCAGAAATATATAAATTGTAGAGGAATAGTTAAACAGACAAATTTCTGAAATTAAAGTTTGATTACATTCACACTTTTTTGTAAGAAACACATGTGAAAATATATGTTCTGATTAAAAGGTATAATAACTTAGCGAATTACATTTTAGTTCTGTAAACTTCAAAAGAAGACCCAATCAAAGTCCTACTTCACATTTTCTGCTCGAAGCTCGAATTTTTTCCCAGCATCGTTTATATAACCATGAAACAACATATAGAATGCGAAGTGTTTTTTTTTCCATTGTATCAAAATCTGTGGGGCTTGCAAAATGATTTGTCAATCTGAAAAAAGTTTGAATTGATTTTCCATTTGAATGCTTTTGTAGGTATTTTACTGAATCTTTTGCGTGAGAAGTTCCCGAAGCTTTACTTCTTGCACTGAGTGAGAAGAGAGAGCACTCTTTTCGTCGAGTAATTTACTATTTTACAAATATTGATGCATTAATTGCTTAAAAACTGATATACAATACTTATCTATTTTGCTTCATTGCCGAATTTTGAATGATTATCGAGTCGTTTCCAGAGTCGTCGGTATAGGCAGCGGATCTCATAATTTTGATCCACGGTCAAGTACGTGGACAACACCTAAAATGGCAAGCCACTCTCCAAACTTTTACTCCACCCCAACGGGGGGACATTGAGTCACGACCAACTTAACATGCATCAGCCTCTCTACACGACGGGTTTCAGCGGCACCTAAAAGTCATGACGCGCCGACTATAATTACTAATCTACTACGATATTTCATCAGAAACATACTGTCATTTACTGACTGTTTCCTTCTATGCATATATCCTAATATTAACGAATAAGAGCGGGATATTCGATTTGTGAACTCTATTTAAATGTATGAAAACTTAGTGAAAGACTTATTGTATATATTTTACGAGATCGGATTTAAAGCCTAATTTGCACAAAATATACCGCCGCTTATATTTATATATGGTAACAGCGGGATATGCTTTTAAAAGAGGTAATTAACAGATGTATATGGAAATCACGGTTATTTTTGCTACATTTATGATATAAACCAGTGATTCTAAACAACTGAGCCGCCAATTTTTTTTAAGATTATTAATTATATTCTCTCTTTATAATACGCGAAAAATAACCTCCGAATCGCTGTAAAAAACAAGAGAGAGAAAGAAGTTTTTTCTCTCTCCAAGACAGAGAGAAAAAAAAACTTTATATACATATCAAAGGTAGAGCTTCCTTTATTTTTCTACAAAGTGTCCCCCATTATTCAAACACTTGTCGTATCGTTTTACCAATTTACCATTTATTTCTGTATAAAAAGTGACCGCCTGCGATTTAAGGTATCTGGATATGTTCGGAACCATGATTTTAAAAAAAACGCATAAATGGATAATTTTCAGGATATTTAGATTAGATTACATGTATAAAATTGTTTTAAGGATATTTTGACAAAACAAAATATTTAAATACAATATTTCGGCAAAAAATTAACTTAGAATAACCTGTTTTTAAAAGATTTTCCTTTTGAGAAAAATGCTTCTATTATAATAATATTTTGCCGGTATATAGCTCAGACCTCTGTACAGAGGCTCAACTATGATTTTTGAAAAATTCACATTATTTTCAGAGTTACAGCCTATTGAAATAATTATCGGCGTTTTTTTCTTAAAATTTCTCTCTTCTGTTGTCGTAAAACATGGTTAAACCCAGTTCTAAGATATATTTCAAGAATTCTAGTTCAGACTCTGCACAGATGTCTGAGCTATATACAGGCAATATATTATTATAAAAGAAGCATTTTTCACAAAAGGAGAACATTTTGAAACTTGGTTACTCTAAGTTCATTTTTTGTCAAAACATTGTTCTTAAATAATTTCTTATTGTAATACTGTTCTTAAGACAATTTTATATACATTTTCTAATCTAAGTGACACTAAATATCATAAATATTATCGATTTATACGCTTTTGCAAAATCACAGATCAGAACGTAGTTGGATACCTTAAACCAATGTGTCACAGCGTTTTAAGACACAGCGTGTTCCCGTGACTGCCTCATACAAAACTGTCCGAGAAATCTTTGGAAAGTGCTCTGAAAGTTGGAGAGATTGTGAAATTACAGAGCAAAGGAATTTTTTCATTATACTGCCATGACCCAAAACACGACGAGTTTTGAAAAGCCTTGGGAAACTGGCCACTGAGGGCCCAATCGCGAGGCACCTAGAGAGAGCAGAGGCTGTTGCCCGCTTTCGCCTAACTACCGAACATGACTCTTTGGGAGTATACCTTCAATGGCTTGGCGTGGCTGCTAGCGAGGTCTGCCCATTCTGCGGCCATGCTAGAATATATGGCGACCACCTCTCCAATGCACTAGACTCGTTGAATACCCGGCTGATGACATCGTCTGTCGGTACTGGAGGCTCGGCGTCAAATGGTCAGGAAGCCAAGAACGGGCGTTGGATAAATGAAATAAAAATAAATTTGTTCATGGATTTCTTTGATGAAATCAGCATCTACTCCGTGATTTTTCTCATGGATATTTGTTCTTCCATTCTTAAAAAAGCGTATCCTTTGACGCAATATATCTTCTTTCATAATGTTTGGCCTGAAGGCACACAATTCACGATGGATATCCACAACTGACAGTTTTTTAACTCAAAGAAATCTTATCACTCCTCTCACCTCACATTTTCTGGATTTTCTATGGCGGCACACATTTGGTCACGTGATAACTAGCAAACTCTTGGCCCTACAACACTCTCACTCGTTCACTTGAAGCTTACTGAATCAGATATTTCTCGTGCATTCGATTGAGGGCGATACGGACTGGTCTGCAAAATGTAGGATCAACCAACTAATGGAAATCTGGAAGATCTAAGTGCCCTTTTTCACGTATAAGTACGTAAAAAACACTTTTGTTTGTTTGTTGTATTTGTATTAACCATGGGTGTTTTAGCTTTAGAGTTGTAACTTAATCTCTTAGTCCTCAAATCTGAAAAAGGGATCTGGAATTAGTCGCCAAACCAGGAAATGGGAAATCCCTAGTCCTGATGATCCTAATCAGAACAATTGAAAAAATATTAAATTATTGTATTGTCAATGGTTTTTGGCAAGTGTGCAAAATTTAATATTAATCTGACCTGTTAAAAGTGAGTAAAAATCGAATTCAGATTCCGCTACATACAAGTGAAGCTTATAAAAGCAAGTTAATGAAAGCAGTCGAGACTTTTAAAGGTAAATGACAAAATTAGAACGGCATTATCATTTTTACGATCAAATATAACTGAAATTATCAAAAATCATCAAGTTTAAATTTCGCATTAAATGGGTTCTTATATTAGTTTGTAATTAATTACTCAATAAACATATTGATCTTTTTGTCGTACATATTATTTTATTTAACATTGAAAATTATTATCATAAACTATATACTTATAAATTATGTATTACACATAAATAAAATTCTTTTAAAGTTATCTTATTGTTAGTGTGCTGCAAAAAAAAGGCTGGGAATTACTGTTATAAATATATTCAAAAGTCTAATAAATCATAAAAATAAATTTTGCTCTAAAGGCTATTTCTATAGGCTTGATTCGCTCTAAAAAGTAGCATTTCAGCATGCATACATGCGGATTTGGCAGAACATTTTATGGCAGGGAATGGAATGTAAGAAATAGCGTTTAATAATAATTAATAATAACAAAAATGGACATAAATAGCTCAACCAAAAGATATTACAAAGAAGTACATCCTGCTTTAAAACGATAACACCTTTATAAAGATATCTTTCACTATATTTAGATACACCTTAATGAAATATTCAAGTCAATGTACTTTTTTAAATCAATACGCTGAAACCGTTTTACATATACTCTTCTAAACGCACAATCATACACATACCTGAAATATCTGCTTAATTGAATTTCTCACTATAGTACTTTAAAGAGCTGTAAGGAAAAAAAACTATTTTACAGCACATTTCTTTAAAAAAATTTACCTTCGATACAATTTTCTCTTTTGGGATTATTTCTTTTCAGTGAACGAAAAACAGAAACTCATTCATCTGCTACAAAAATAATTGAAGTAAGTAATTTGATTGCAAAAGGAATCGGGAGAGATGAAAAATATCTTGATATCTGACTTCTCAACTGGAAGAATTCAATTTTAAAAAGAACCAGTACTGAATACGATTTCTTTTATGTGGTAGTTTTACGGGATAAAAATAAATTTTTTGGGGAAAATATCATTAAAAGCTGTTTTAATGTTTCAGTTAGTGTTTTTATGCTCACTTAGAAATGAGTAAAAAAAAAAAACTCGAATTAGCGTTAATAAAGAGCAACATACCTTACAGACACATTTTTTTAAATGAAGAACAAGTCACTCGCCAATATAAAAAAAAGGCGGAAAAATAGTTTAAAACACTGTAAAGGAGTGTCATAAAACTGAGTACCTTTTTGTTCTACCGCAACCGCAGTGGTAGTATCGGAGTTCAATCCTTCCACCACAAATGTCTTTGATTGATTGTCAGTACATTATCACCATTACAGACAGTTTGTGCTATTTTCTTCACAAGTGTTAGGGAGCATTCAAAATATTTAAGACGATTGCCGATTCCGCTGACTGTGCAGTACGTTCAGTAATTCGCTTTCTGAATGCAAAGTATGTTAAGCCAGTTGAAATTCATAGTCAACTTGCTGAGGTTTATACTGAAAATGTAATGAGTGATGGAATGATGAGAAAGTGTGGATTCGACATTGGTCGAATGAGAGGTCTTCTGTTGTTAGTGATGGTTTGGTTGAAAAATGGAATGAGAAAATTCGTGAAAACGGACGGTTTCAAATTAACTTGCTTTGTCAAGGGTTTCGACAAAGAGCTGTTTAGCAATGGCTCTCTTCAGTGACGGGATCCTTCTTTGAATTGAGTACAGACAAGTTAGTTTCCCGCTTTGAGAAATTGCTGAACAATCATAAAATAGTTTCAGACTTATTTCGTGTAAGAATAACTTTTTTTTTGGAAAATTCCAGTTTTCCGAAACCATACTTAGTTTTTCCAGACACGCTTCGCACTTGCATGAAAAAGCAAAGTTTACGCGTGCAAGTTTCAAATATAGAAGTCTTGTAATAGTTTTGTTGTTTAATATACTCTCATACCAGTTTTGATAATGAAATACGATTCAATATATAACAGCCATATTAAGTTTCTATATCTTATCATCAAAGTAATGCACGCTTTAAAGAACAGCATTTTATATTAATAAATAATTATGTAAATAGCTAAAAGGAAAAAAAAAGGTTTTTTTTTGTTGGAAGGACATTTCACAGCCAATCAAGTTATTTAAAATAAGATGCGTGTGTGAATGAAAATATTAGATCACATGATTAAATTAGGTTTCGTATGTATGCTAATGAATACTGTATGAGTAATTAGCAAGTTTGAAAATATTTATAGCATTACTATTCGTCATTTCAAGTTTCAATAATTTCTGTCCTAATTAAATGCAAAAAAAGACTAATATACTTTGGAAGACATTTATAAAATTACGGACATCGATGTCGCAATTTTATAAATGTTTATCTATTTTTTTTTACCTCAATATACGCAGGCTGTTCAATAAATAATAAGACTAATTTTACTACCACAAAACCACTCATCGTAATGTTAATTTCTGTGGCATAAGAAAAGTTTATTGTCTGTATTAAAAAAAGCTACCAATAGATATCGTGTACAGACTCGTATTCTTGAGTATCACGTGGTTGAACTGAAGCGTATTTGTGGGCGCCTACGAGACGCTCCCAATTGTCGAAATGGAATAAAAACTCTGCAAAAATCAGCATCGGAGACCTTTGATATGATATGATATGATATGATATGATGTGATGTGATTAAAGACTGGAACAAAAATGCAACAATATCTTAAAACGCTTTATCACAGTAAGTCAGTATTTCTCAAACTTTCTATATTCTCGACCCAACTTTCAATCAGAATTTTCATCGCGCAACAATAACAATGTGTTGAATGTAATAATAATGTATAATACTTTGACGTTAAAGCTACAATACGCGACCCTATTTTTAAACCGTACAAAGTATCAAGATAAGTATTAAATTTTGTGCATGATAAGCCCATTGAAAAATCTCACTAGTAATTATTAAATTGGTTCTTAACTTAGTATCAAATATATTGTACCGTACTGAGATACAGTTATAAGTATACTATATCAGAGTAAATGTGTATTTTGGTTACATTTGGTTTGATTTCGTTTTAGTAAATTAATAATTTTTTAAATAATCTTTTATTCTCGATTTTCCAATGTGCTCGCGCCTCCCTTGTAGAGTTATCACGCCCCCATAGGGGGTCGTGACCCACAGTTTGAGAAACACTGCAATATAGACGAAGCTTGGTTGCATTACTATGATCCAACCATAAAACAACAAAGCAGTGAATGGAAACGTCCATCTTCACCTACTCTTAAGAAAACAAAATCTGTGAATTCAGCTGGTAAAGTTATGATCATAATTTTTTTATTATGAAGAAATTGTATATTAACATGCTGTCAAACCCGGTACTACAGTAAATGACTCGTGCTACACGATTGTTTTGCGAATCATGGTGCAACACATTAAATGGAAAAGTATGTTGCTTCGAAATATCGCTTCCTATTGCATCATGACAATACCGGCCACATATTGCTCGTTGCGTACTATATGTTTGGCAGCAGAAAAACGTAGAAATTTTATCACACCCTCCATACAGTCCTGATCTCTCTACATGCGATTTCTGGCTGTTTCCTCAACTTAAGAAACCATTACGAGGCAAAAGTTTTGTCAGCAACAAAGCATGTGTAAGGGCTGTGTAGGCGGTTTGGAAACAGCCCTCACAAAACGGACTTTTACATGTTTTTAAGAAGTACACAGAACTTTTGGATAAATGCATTACGTGCCACAAAAGTTATTTTGAAATAAAAAACCATGAAATGATGACGACTAAAGGTATTCTGGTTTATATATATATATATATATATATATAATTTTAGGCTTATTACTTATTGAACAGCCCTCGTGCATTCTATGTATTTTTTGCACTTACATTTTTACATATTATTATGAGTAACTGTTTTACATACTTTTATCTTATTTATTCAATGAACCTATATTAACCACCTGAGTTCTTAATAAGAATGCAAGATTTGTGTTTTTATTAAACTAATATTTTTATATTTCGTATTAATGAAAGATTGTTTATCAATAAATGATGGAGGAACTGCATCGAAATAAAAGATTCACAACATGGTATATGAATAAATATCACTGGCTTGCAATGCATTCTCAAATTTTAATTTTTTTGGGATTAAATTATTATTCAGCGGTCCTATCATGCATGGAAGAATGAAATCGTCAATCTATTCCCAAAAGTTATTGAAGCACGTAACTTAACTGGAAGGAAAAATTGTGATAATGAGAAGAAAATTTAATCCCAGGTTTTTTTCGGATGACAGAGCTCATCAATATGGTGATGTGATGGCTACATAAAATGTTCTTCAAATTGCGTTTCAGAATATGAAATGGGTTCACGTTTTGCTAAGTACGAAATAAATATTGATTAGTAACTCTTTTGCTCTATTCAGCGCAATATATATTTAAAATTTTTTTGGATATATATATTTGATTGTGCTTTTCTTTTTTTTTCTGAAAAATTCTATAATTAAAAAAAAATCATCATTGAATCATTCAGACATTTAGGCAATTGTTTTTGAGAGAACCGATAAAAATGCAATTAAATCTCTTATTATTTAAATTGCTTTAAAAACAATGTTGCATTGAAATTTCAAAAATTATTGAAAAAAAAATTCCAAAACGTTATTTTAATAAGATTAAGTTTCATTTCATTTTCAGTTTTTTTGTATATGGGCCAAACCTTTTATTCTTAAAATGTAATTCCTTCGAAATATTTAAAAAATAATTTTACAAAATACATTCAGTAGAAATAGCATTTTACCACAGAAACTTATTTTTCGACTGCAGTAGGTTATTCTCTAAATTGTACAAAGTAAATGTTATTCTCTTAAGCCTTTTTTTAAAATATATATTCTAAGACTGATTTATTACGAATTAACACCGTACACTCTACAGCAAAATGCCGGTTAGTAGTGAACCTCGTTTAAGTCATTAGAATGACACCCGCCTAAATGTGAAACCCTTTTACCAGACTTCAACACCGCGCCTACATGGGAGCTTTGAGTCTCGCGACATATTTAATATATATCAACCTCTGTATACGACAAGTTTTTTTGGTGAGGCCACCCAAAGAACGTTAAATTATTTTTATTTTATTTATTGTAGTGAATTTCTCTCAGTTTTTGAGACTCCAGGTGAAGACTTCTTGTGCCCCGACAAAAGTATAACACAAGGCTTGCAAACGTAAGTCAGTACTCAATCAGTAGTATTAGGAAGTTTCCAGTTGAAGGATACATACAAAAATGAGACTTAAAAAGGGAAAAGAAACAAAAATGAATGCAAATACAATAAACACAGAACACAATACAAAATTGCTCACATGCAAACGGAGACATTCAGTAATTAAAATTATACAACAAGGAAGTTTAAGAAACGTGATCATAATAAGATTTTCAAAATACAAATACATTAAACATATATACGTATATATATACACACATACATATACATGTATGCATACACCATTCACACATATATATATACATACAAATACACACATATTCATATGCTAACAAATATATATACGTACATACACGTACAGTAAATGTTAGCAAACACACAAAGTTCTTACAATCTAAATAATACGGAAAAAATGCTATTAATGTATACACAAAGCGATGTAAAAGATGATTTGCTCTGAACACATGCGGAGAAAGGAGGCCACCCTATGTCGTTATTTAGTAGACAATTCATGAATGTACGTCTTTCGGAAGTGAATTCATTACATACAAGTATCAGATGCTTGGCATCCTGGATTGTACCACTAGAGCAAGAACACTGCTTTCACTCGGGTTTGGGTGCGATTTTCCATAAAAATCACATTATATTCCATGTTAAATCACTTTATATTAATTTTGTGGTGTTCCTGTATATTGTTCTGAAGGCATATTTATATAAATAAAATAAAATTAAAATTACTGAATCAAAACAATCTAAAATATAATCAATCAACGCCCCCCATCAGCGCTGGGCCAGGGCAAGCAAAATTATCAAACGTTGAGTAGTCCGTGGCGATGAAAAGTTGGAAAGTACTCTTCTAAATTATGCTCTTGCATTATTGGACAATCAACATATATAAATAGTAAAGAAATTGTATGTGTGTTTTAGTTTTGTTCCTTCGTTTAATTTTTAACTATAAGAGATTTAATTGATATAGGCTCATTTAATATGTATTCAGTAGTCACTTGATATATCATGGATGGTTTCTGTACTCGCACATTTTTCTCTCATTCAAGTTATTGGTTCATAATATAATTTAGATCAAGCGGTACTCAACCTTCTTTTCAGCCGGGCCACATACATATGACATCTATTTCACCTGTGCCGCAACGCGTGAGGATAAACAAATTATTAATTTTTTGAAATAATCTTTTGCTTTCGACTTTTCAATATGCTCGTGCTCCCCTTTAGGGTTATCATGCCTTCCTAGGGAAACGCGCCCCACACAGTTTGAGAAGCGCTGATATATATTGAATATCATTATCGAGATTTAAATTCTGAAAAGTTATTAGCAGAGCAATTTATTGGTAGTTAAGAAAATAGCTTCTTGGGGGCTTAAAAAAGAACTACATTTTGTCATTTTTTCCTCTAAATTTACTTTTCTGTTATCTTTCAGCTAACAATTCCACTTTTGTTTTGTGCCTGAAGATTAATTTTAACTAACATAAATATTTAGAGCTGTAATGAATGGGAATTATGTTTTTTTGGCTTATATAATAATAAATAAAACGTCGTTATTTTTGAAAATATTTTTCCAAGCAAGTAATACACAATGAAATAACACAGTCCAAAACATTTTAAAAAAATTATTTTATGAGCAGTCTTTAGTTCTGATTAAATTTCTCATACTTAAAATTTCTTTCGTATGATAGCATGTTTAGAAACGTATTCATAACATGTTCAATTTATTTATAGTATGACAATACAAATATCATGATAAAAATGCTCCAGCTAAAAGAAATAAGAAAGTCTTCTGTTTTCACAAGAAATATCACAGGATTTATTTTACATTATTCATTTCTCTAGATATAAATTATTCCCAAGCTTCAAATGCCATTTTTTTCTTCATAAATTGTCTGTATTTGCTTATGATATTTTTTCAGGATGACATTACAAAAGCTCCCAACATTTTTAAGGTATCCGTCTACAAACCCATTTATTTTATTGTTTTCTAATTTATTTAATAAATTGTGCGAGAAAAAAAAAAGCTAATTTTTTTAAGAAAAGTTCTCTGTAAAAAAATGGGAAAAATACTGGTGAAAATTTATCAAGAAATCACTTGAATGGTGCCCACTCTCAACAAAATATTTAAGTGCAAAATTTCAATTTTTCCATATTTCTATGATATTTTACTGTTCACTTTCGAAATGACATAAGAGATAAGAAGAATTTTAATTTTTCTAAGGAATTAGAGCATTTTAGCTTAGTCACTTTACAAAATCAATTAAAAAACATACATATTTGTATTATTTAAAGCACATAATTGTAAATTAAACATAATTGTAATATTATTTACAAAATTAAACTCTAAAATATTTTTATTAATTCTTGACTAAATTTGCAATTTTAAAACTATCGGATATCTTTGTCACCCCATTGTCAAAGTTGCTTAATTCGAAATACCCATTAGTTTTCATTCCATTATCGATGTATTAGGAGTTCGTTTTGTATGTTTTAACTAATATTTTAATGAAGTAAGGATAAATTCTTTGTTTTTCTGCAAATTTATAGAAAGTGTTAAAAAAATTTAGTAATACACGATATTATTTAAAAACAAATCAATTGCACCAATGGGATTTAGCATGCATTTTTCTCTATTTGTAATAACTTCAGTAGTTTGATTTATAAATAAATGTAAACACGCGTTTAAAATATGCAAAATGTTTAATTTTAAAGCACAAGTTTTATAAATTATTGTCTAGTATTTAGCAATGAAAAGAAAATCCGTAAATATCCTCTTATAAATCGAAAATTAATATATTAAATCACTAAAATTATAAAACAAACTATGACACAAACAAACTAAAACTATGAACACATTGCCCTTTTCAATTTAGTTTTTTCATAAAAATTCAAATAAAACATTTTATTTTTAAAATCCATAATGTACCTGAAATTAATGTGTAGTTCATCAAGAAAAATCACTTAAAAGTGTTGTGGATATCTTAAAACCTGACACATGGACATACTTGTATGCATCCTCGAAAACATTTTCAAACATAAAAACACCATCAAAAAAGGACAAAAGAAGTGAGTTTATGTAAAGAAAAAAAGAACCTAAATATCTTTGGGAACTACAAAAGATTTCCCGTCGGTAAAAAGTGGTGTCCCGCTGAAAGACGGGAACGTTATCCTAGTAAAGTCATAAAAAGTTAGTTTCCAGTTAGAGTCTTAATGTTTTCTTCTTGGAAACCTTGTCACTCTTTATGATTGAAGTTTTGATACGATCAACTATTACTTTAGATTGAAGAAAGAGGTTTTAAGCGACATTTTTGAAAGAGATAATGCATTTATGCAAGATTTGAGTGTATTTATCTCTCATATTTAAGAAGTATATTATTGTTTATAATGACGCTACTTTTGTAAGGAATTAAAGAAATTATTATTAATATTAAATTTTTTTGCTATTGGTTCAATAACTGTTCGAAAAGATTTTATATTTAAAGGGAAAAACACTGATTTCAATTGGGAAAAGAAATTATGTTTATTTGTTCCCTTTTTTAAATAATATATACTAATCCTTTTTTTTTTATAATTGCAACACATTTTAAGAATGTTTTAAACCACTAATAGGTCCACTCTCATGTATTTATTTATTTATTTATTTTGGTGGAATTTTCAATGTTTAAATATTTTTTAAACGCTCAGTTGAGTTAAATTTTTAACATGGTTTTTTTTTGGATGACAATACGGTTTTAATTATAATTAAAAAAAATTAATTGTTTAAAAACTAATTATTTAAAAATTACAAATAAAACCCCCCTTTAAACATTTTTTTGGGGACTTAGCGCCCCTTTTTGTTACTTTTTCCAAAAGGTTTTTTTGCATTTAAACATTCAGTTAACGAATTTTACAGGTGTATGAAAATGAAATGACGTTTTTTTAAAAAAACAAAAACATTTGGAAAACTGGAAATATTTCGTTATTCGAAATAAAAACATCGCTAGCCACTCATTTTCCCCATTTTTGGGAAATTTTTTGGAATACCACCCCAAAAAAATGATCGGTCTTTTGAGGCCAGGCGGTCATAAGCCAAGATTTGCGTTTTCGTAAAAATGAAGCGCTGGTCAAATGCATGTCCCAATGATGCAAATAGGTGGTAATCTGAAGGACCAAGTCTAGCGAATAAGCCGCATTAACCCCGCCGACCCCCAAAACGATGCCCTTTGGTCGGTTTAGCACGGTGGCAAACGTTGTCATCAAGGAAAATCATTTTGTTCTGTCTTTTTTTGTTTTGTAAGTTTTTCAATCAGAATTTTCAAATTAAGAAATTTTTCTTGATGTCGTTTAACGGTTTTGCCAGGTTTAAAAGGTCTAATAAATAGATTGGTCCCCCCTGATCCCAAAAAAATTAACAAGTTTTTGCGGGAACGTTAGCCGGGGTTTTGCCCCAGTGGGGTTAACCCATGATCAATTACGTTTGGGATTCTTAAATAAACCCCTTTTTCATCACCCCCGTCACAATACGATGGAATCGACTTGCGTTTTTTAACGGGCAACAACATTTTTAAATTTTCGGCCTACTGACGGTCCGTTAGCTCGTGTGGTACCCATCTACCACCTTTTTTATCTTTCCCCGGGACGGGGAAACAGTGTTCTGGTCAACATTCAATTGTTCTGCAAAATGTTCTTGCGTTTGGCCATCATCTTCATCGTGTAATCTTGCAATTTATCATCTTCAAAATTTTTGTGGCCTGCCCGCTCCTCGTTTCACATCGAAATCACCATTTTGAAACTTTTTAAACCACCTGGCACTGCGCACGGCTCAAAACATTGCCACCGTGTGTTCTAAACATTTGATCGATTCGGCAGCATTTTTTTTTCAGATGGTAACAAAAATTTAAAGCTTTCCCCAAATTGTGGTCAAAGGGATATAATTCGACATTTTTTAACACAGTAAAAAATACAATCTCTGAAACTCGTCCAAATGTAAACTAAACATAGTATCAAAAGGGCAAACTATAAAAATCTTTGGGCATGGTTTCTTTTTGTTTTGCTTATGCGTGGCGACATCTGTTGAATCGTCTCATTTATATGCATACACCTGGTAAACACGGTTTTGGATGACAATCATAATTTAATGATAATTAAAAAAATTAATATGTATCACTTTTTTTTGATTTTTATGTATATAAAATTTATATTAATTATAAATATTTAATAAAAAGTAGCTAAAATAAAATTTTTTTTTGTTGATCTAAGTAGGAGTTGACTTAAAATTTTTTTTTTTTATATTACTTGTTTAAACGAATAATATAAAACTATTCTGGAAAAATATCATTTTTTTTAATGTTTTATTTAATATGTTAATATCTTACTGTCAATTTAAGGTATCCGACTGCCCTAAAATCATATTTTTTTTTTTAAATTCACAATTTTTTTATTATTTTATTTTAAAGGCCATCTTATATATTAGCTTTAAAGAATTACCAATATTTTATTTTCCATTCATTAGAACAAAAACTATAAGTGTTTTAGTAAAAGTGGATGTCATAATCTTACGTAAGATGTCAAACTTTAAAATGTATTTTACTCGAAATGTGTTCCTTTCGAAAATTTCAAACGAGGACAGATATTGCTCAACATTTTTTTTAAAATAATTTGCTGAATTTTTCTTTGTGTATGTTTTGTATATCAGTAGAAGTATTTTAACCTTCAGATTTATCAATCACTATTTCATTACAAAATTTACAGTTCTTTATCTGAATATAATCACTGTTTTTTTAAAGCAATTTTCACATAATAACTAAGATAAAGTACTCTAGTTATTGTAAAAATTAAAATATCTCTTATCCCCTGAAGGTCATTCATATAAGGAATTTCAAAGCAGCACATCGAAATTGAAAAATTGAGAATTTGTTGATATACTTTTTGTACAGAGCTGGGCCCGTTTATATGTATTTTTTCTGTAAATGTTTACCCATTTTAGTAATAATAATTTATTTTTCCCTTCTTAATTTTAGCATATTTTTCTTAAAATATGCTAAATAAATCAAAAAACCACAAATAATAAAAAAAAGTATCCCCACATCTCAATTTTTCTAAAAAAAAAGTTGTCGCAAGAAGTCGGATACCTTAATGATTTAATTACGCAAGTATAAATACAAGTTGATTTCTTGATAGAACGAATGTTTGCAGATAATTTAAATTAACCATAATCATTTAAAATTCAAATAACATTTATTTGATTTTTAAAAAATTTCAGTTATATGAACATATGATTAGCAACTGGGAAATCAAGTCACGGGTTCTAATGTTGTTCAACCCGTTGTGTAACGAGGATGACAAATACTAAATATATTGAAGGATATTGACAGTGTTGAAATTCGGGTGTCGTCTTAAATATTGTCTTTCTGTCACCTCTAGACTGAGATTCAAAATTATACAGTAACTTAATGGTTATGGTCACGAACTCATGGCTGTTATTTTCGAGTCGGGGGTTCAAGTCCTAGTACTGCTGAAGACCCGCCGTGTAGAGCAGCTGAGGCAATTTAAATCTATCGGGGCTCAAAGTACTCACAGTGGCGTAGTGTGGAAGTTAAGACATGGGTTCCATATCAGGTATCGTATTCGTCACTTGACCATGGCTCAAAATTACGAGGTCCATTTTGCTAAAAAAATCTCAGCGAAAATCAAAATCAAATCAAATTTAAGTGGTTCAATGTTGCTTCGAGCCAGTGAGTGAGTGTTTATTTACATCGCACTGTAACGCAACGCGAGAGTTATTGGTGACGAACATGAACCATGGTCTGAACCATGGTCAAGTGGCGTGGACGACACCTGACCTCTGGCATCTATCTCGGGGGCTTAGAGATAATGTGTCCACTTCGTAAATCCAAGGTTGTGGATTCGATCGTGGCTGTTGGCCGAGGTAGCCGAGTAGTCAAGTTATCGGATCATGATAGACATGTCATGAATTCGAGCCCAGTACCACTAAAGACCCGCCGTCTGGGGGGATGGTTAAATCTGTCGGATTCAAACGTCCCCCGTAGGTATGGTGTGGTAGTTAGAAGAAGAGGTTCCACTCAGGTGTCGTCCTCGTCACGACCGTGGTTCAAATTACGAAGTCCGTCGCCAAAAGCCCCGGGTGAACAGTGACGTTAATTTTCCTTCACCAACCGGCTGATTGATTGATTTCAGACGAAAATCGTGGGTGCGCATGTCACATGATTATGTGGAATATAAAGACCCCTTTTGAGTATCAGTTTGCTCTGGTTCATCTGCAAAAATTAAATCACGGCAATTTTGATCGGTGAGAGTTGAATTAAATTAAGGTCAAATTCGGTAGCGAGAGTCGCCACTAGATGGTGTCCCCATGAAATGGTTATCACATTTGGGGATTTATAATGTTTGTAAAGGTTTATAGTTACCACTATGCAGTCCATCAGAAAAAATTCTATCTCCCACCCCTTGAGATGTCTTTGAATCTTTGCAGATTTAACATGCGTCAGCTCCTATATATGAATGTCTTTGGTGGCGAGTGAATATTAACGTCGCACTTCTCAGCTACACTAGGGCTTTTGGCGACGGACCTCGTCATTTTGAACCATGTTTAAGTGTGACCAAGACAACACCTGAGCAGGCACCCTTTCTCCTAACGACCACACCAACGGAAGGACGTTTGAGCTCTCGACAGATTTAACGTTCATCTCTACCCTACTCGGAGGGTCCTCATCGGCACTAGGATCGAACTCATGACATGCCTGTCATGAGTCCGTTTCCTTGGCCACTAGGCTACCACGGCCTTATGTTTTTGGTGATATTAAGGCTCGAAAATTTATAACACGTCGGCCACGGCCCGGTTATCATGACCAGATTGATTGACTGATTGATTATTAACGTCGCACTGTTTAGCTATACGAGGGCTTTTGGCGACGGACCACGTAATTTTGAACCATGGTCAAGTGACGTGGACGACACCTGAGCTGGCACCCCCTCTCCTAACTACCACACCACACCACCGTAGGACGTTTCAGCCCCGACAGATTTAACGTGCATCGCTCCCTACACGGAGGGTCTTTAGGTGGTACTGGGCCTGATCTCGTGACAAGGCAAGCCACGGTCCGGATACCTATACCCTGGCTACCGGGGCCCCGTTATCATGACCAGGCGTTCTTTGAAAGGCGATGTTGATGCACTATCAAACAATCAATCAAAGCATCAGTCTAGTTAAGTAAACATTTCATTCTCCAATCTATTTTAAAATGTTATATCTCACTTTGTAAGTAGGGTTATTTATAACTAGATAATTCAAAATATCATAAATTCAAAGAATAGAAGAAACATGGTGTATGCTCAAATTTTGTTTTCTACAAGAATAAGAAAAGTTGTACCTCAAGCTTCGTTTGTTCCTTTTGAAGTAAGTGGGACTTCAGCTTTATGACAAGTCATCATTTGAATTTACGAAATCACTTGTCAGGAAACTGTTATTCTCAGTTAATTATAAAATAGTTAAGTTATAAAATAGTAAGATCATACAAGCAAAATATATTTAATATACTTTCAAAAAATTTTCTAGTGATTTGGTTTTATTAACATACGAGTATTCATAATACTGTTTATTATAATGTTGAACAATTTCGCCAAATCGAAAGCATCGCCAAAGCAAATGTGTCGTCAAAGGATGTCAATACAGTAATAACTCGAACTTACATAACAGGTAGGATTGAGTGATAACCGCGAAAATCGGGTTATAATTTCGAATACAAATGTACATAAATTATTTTTTGCTGGAACCAGAAAGGAAAAGAAGATAATGATTTAGAAAAAAAAAAGTGTTTCATAAAATCTCAGGCAACACAAATAAAAATTCACAAACCGAAGTTATTTTGATGTAAGGATTTCGTAAAATTTAACAAAGTAATCTTCCGGCTCAAAATTTTTTTCACCGGCAAAATTTCTTCGTAATATACTAATCTCTTTATTTTATGTTTCGTTGAAAAAATACGCCCTTTTTTTTGTCTATATTTTCTAAAATTTGTAACACTTTTTTTCAATTAAACTGAGGCCTTCTGTCATACTTCTAACCATCATTCGATCTTTTGATTCAACTGGGTCTAAAGACACAAGTTGTGTTCAATGTATTGCTTTTGCTCATGCATTTTTATGAGCTCATCAATTGTCAGCTCCTGATTGTGGGAATCCAGCAAGCTCGGGCTCAGATTCCGTCTGTTTCAGTGATGAAAATACATTAATGTTTAAAAAAAACTATACATCCTTTTATTGTTAATCGAACTAAGTTGGAATTTAATCTTATAATCGCCAAATCTGGAATTAGTCTTCAGATTCCGGATGAGATCTGAAAATGGGAATTCGTTAATCATGATGACCCTGATAAAGACATTGGAACAAAATTATTTAATTATTGTATTGTAATTGGTCCTGGACAAGTGAGCAAAATTTCGAATTAATCCGATCTTTTAAATTGTGTAAAATTTGAGTTCAAAGTTTCCGTTACATACCTAAGAAGCTTATAAAAGTGTTAATTAAAAAAGTACGAATCAACGAGATTTGAATGTCGCGTCACTCCTGGTTCGTTTAAGGCTGTCTTCGGCAGAAGTACGAAAACTTGAACTAAACACGAAGCACATTTTCAGACAAAAAAATGACTCAATTTCCATGGAAATTTGCAATATCTTAGCTCATACCTCTGTTAACAATATAGTATTTTTAAAAAATTCAAAATATTCTATGAATATTTTCTTTTTCGTTTTAATACGGCAAGACGTTGCCCATTTAATATTACGATATAGGAGAAAAAACACGAAACACATTTTATATCAGAAAAAATGAATCAACTCGGTTAAAAATGGGAAGTATGATAAAAAATGCTGCTGTTAAAGGTATCTGACTACGTTCGGAACCGTGAATTTGTAAAAGCTTATAAAATGGATATTTATGATATTTAGCGTCATGAATTAGAAAATGTGTATAAAATTGTTTTAAGAATATTACAATAAAAAATTAGTTAAGTACAATATACTGACAAAAAAATGAACATAGAATGACCCATTTTCAAAATATTTTCCTTTTGTGAAAAATGCTTCTATTATATAACAATATTTCGCCTGTTTATAGCTCAGACCTCTGCACAGAAGTCTCAACTAGAATTTTTGAAATATGTAACTTAGAAGTTAGTTTATCCTAGTGTTACGACAACAAAGGGGAGAAATTTTAAGAAAAAAATGCCGATAATTATTTCAATTGGTTGTAACTCTGAAAATAATATGAATTTTTCAAAAAAAAAAAAGTTCGAACTCTGTGGAGAAGTCTACTTTTTTATGAAAAGAGAACATTTTGAAAAAAGGTTATTCTAAGTTACTTTTTCGCCAAAATATTGTATTTAAATGCTTTTTTTTTTCCAAAATTTCCTTAAAACAATTTTATACATGTATTCGAATCTAAGTGACACTAAATATCATGAAAATTATCTATTTATGCGCTTTTTTAAAACCACGGTTCCGAACGTAGTCAGATACCTTAAAGGATAGTGAAGCCAGAATATCATATTAATTTTTCATTTCTTTTTATATCTGAAAAAATGTTCCAAATTCGGGTCCTATTCCTTAACGGTAACCGAAAACAGCCTTAAGTTGGTATAGCATTATTAGAGGTATTACTTTATTGTGTTTGAACTTCGACGAGAATGGTTTTCCATTATTGGCTGCTTATTGCTGCATTTTGAGACTTATTTTGATTTGAAAGAATTAATTAACGATATAATATATAAGTACCTGCTATTTGTACTTAAATGAGGTAAATAGTTTCAAATATATTATTTCTTATAAGTAACGTATAATTTAACATTAATACGGAATCTATTTGTATAGAGAACTATGCATGTGCATTGTTGATAGCTTAAATCAATGCTGTCTGTTTGAAATGCTGGGTTCAAGAGCTTAAATAATCTAGTCCATTCAAAAATCCGCCAAATTGATTAATGACAGATGACGAGTCTAAAACACATTTCTCTCAATAAAGGTTCAATTTGTTGGAATTACATTCAAAAGCGATATGTCCTATCAAAAATTAGTATTACAATTTTAACCATAGTTCAAATATAACTCATGATCAAGGGAGTCTTTGAACTTTCCGAAAAAATTACCGTGAAGAGTTCACTAATTTAATAGTGGAAAAATATTTATTATTGAATCCATTTCGAAGGTAACTGAAATATACGCCTTAGAAAAAAAATTGAATTTTTCCTTAGTATTGGTGAAATATTAAAACTTCAGTTTTTTCAGTAAGAAACATTTAATTCATCCATAAACTCTAATATGGTATAATTTAATCCATATTTTATGGTTATAAAGACAGAATATTTTAGTTTATAAAAATACAGTTAATCAAAAATGAAGGAGTTATTATACGGTTATTATAAAGAGAAATAAAAACAATAAAATAAATTAATATAAACTACGAATTTAAGTTTTACTGCAATGTTAGTATAAGCTCTATATGCGTAAACAACGAAATATTAATAATAAGATTTTTTTAGTTATTCTTCTAACTAACCAATTCAGTTACCAAAATTATTCATATTAAGCAGTTATATCAGCCGTGTCAAAGATATAACATCTTTGTTCGATTTGTAAGGATTAGACAAAATTAATTTATGCTATAAAATGCTAAGAGCATCGACAAATCGATGCGAGGTAACAGTTTTCCTCTATTGGCTGCATTTAACCTACTTTGGTGTCATATTTTGATTTGAAAAAAAAAAACCGATCGACAATTTAATACGTAAGTACTGAATTAGCAAAAATCCCTACTGCATAACAAATTAATTAGTCGGTAAGATTAGTTTTCAAAAATAAATGAACTATATGTTAGAAAAGAAAACGAGACCGACTTTATTGGAAATTTTTTTAACTAAGAATAATAATTTTTAACACTAATAATGAATAATAAATGTTTGAAAAATTTCGTGAGTTTTAGATGAGAATACGAGTATAAAACATAGTTCTTGGTCTAAGAATCTATCATCAAATATTTTACACATCAAACCTTTTTCTTCAACAATGCTATTTAATCCAAAAATCTCTTTTCAATTAGAGAAAAAGTTTTATCTGTCATTATTCAAGGAGTTTGGTTTTGCATTGTTTGGTATTTTTCCTCGAACAGTTTTTTTCACATCAGAAAAAAATTTTAATTTCCATTCTTTTTGGAATTTTAATGGTTAAAATTGGATCACTTTTTTATCCTTTTATTAGAAATAAACGAGTATAGGTTTGTTTTTATTTATTAATTAAATTTCTAATTAATAAGGGAACTTTTTTTTATTTTGTATGCTATTGTCGAATTTTATTTTTTGAGATTGAACTGAGATTTACTTTTACCCCTAATTATGTTAGATTTTTCTTGCGGTTATTTGATTTAGTTCATTTTTAATCTCTTACATTTATTTATTTGTATCTCCCTTAAGAATTCAAAGCATTTTTTCTACTTAGTTTTAATTAATTATTGAATTAACTGAAACTTTTTACATTGTTTTACAAATTCCAATTAAAATTGAAAAAAAAATTATATATTTTTTTGAAGGATTTAAAAGCATTTTTAAATAACTGAGCATGCACATCAATTACTTATTGTGTATCTCCAAAATATACCAAATATTAATCAGTAATGTAAAAAAAATACATAAAAAATATTCTGCAATGTTATAAAATGTGAAAATTGTTTCCTTCTTTTACTATAAAGATATAGTTTTTTTTTATTTATTAGTATAATTAGTAACTTCGACTGTTTTAGTATACCTTACAAAAATTTTCCTTGGAGTGCTCTAGGTTTCTTTTCTTCGTTAAGCATTACATATTTCATTATATAAACACGCATATTCTTAATTTTTTCAATACGTGTTCATATATATATATTAGGCCAATTCTCTACAAACAAGAGATAACATCCAAACAATAACATTCGACAAACACATAGACAGCAGGAAAATCACACAATGAAGGACAAAAGAGTAATCGACATTATAAATATAAAATGGATGCTGCAGTGTTATGAACATTACTGACTTAGGACAGCCATTATATAAAAAATAATTTATATAAAAGAAGGGTTGAACATGTTTTTTGGCCAGCCAACCTTCCCCCTTTTTTTGTAAATAACACTGAGCAAAAACCAATAGGAAATAATGGATAGGAACATCTAAATCCATTACAAGATAAAGGTAACTTACCTAAAAATTGCACTTACAAATGCAAAGCCCGCGCTAAATCTGAGTGCAAACATTAATTTGTTGCAAGATTCTATACCCTATTACAGATTTAAATGAAAAGAACGGCTGAAATGTAGCACTGAACAAAAGAATAAAAATAATGGAAATAAAAATTAATAAGAGTTGCATATTATAGCATAACTATAATAACACTAGAGTAAATATGAATATATAAAATAATAGTAAATAATTTCTAATCTAATATTAGATTATGGAGATAACTATAACAATAAAATATTTAAGTTTATAGTAATAAACTATTATATATATATAATGCATGGTATGCATATTGTTACAGATAAAGTGAAAATCGCGTAGTATGTGATTTATTTCACGAAAGTTTTCATATTATTGAGCTAAATTTATGACGGTTACGAGACCAAGGCAGCGTTGACATCATTGATCTAACATCATTGTTCTACCTGTAAAATTTAAATAAAATTTCAAAATTTATAATTGGGTAAAAGTGTTTATGTATTGCAAATTAAAAAAATCCAATTTTAAGGGGTCTCAGGGGTGTTAAATTTTTCTAGAGGTCTGAAAATATAAACAATTTTCGAACAGGTATAATTCATTTAAAATTAAATTTAATGATTCGAATCTTTTACACATTATTTATAAAAAAATGGGGCTTCAGAAAAGTATAAAATGTTTAAAATATAATCATAATTTTAAAAATCATAAGCATATGAAAATTCTATGATAAATATTAAGTATTTTTCGTGTTGCGCACGCTATTTTCTAAAATAGTAGCATCTGATGTATAAAAATTTATAGAATTATAAAATGCATCATACTCTTTAAGCCGTACCTAATTTTAGTATTATGTCTTTTGTATTTCAAAATATTTGTAAAACATTGCAATTTTTTAAATATTTTTAAAAAATGTCTTTTTTTATTTATTAAAATATGTAAGTTATTATTCTATTTATATAAAAATAGCTACAGTGTAATGAGAATACATTTAATTTTATTATTCAACTTATAGCTAGAGTAATTAAAGCTACTATTTTAGAAAATAGCGTGCGCAACGCAAAAAATACTTAATATTTATCATAGAAATTTCATATGCTTATGATTTTTTAAATTATTATTATATTTTAAACATTTTATACTTTTATGAAGCCCTATTCTTTTATAAATAATGTGTAAAAGTTTCGAATCATTTAATTGAAATTTAAAAGAATTATCTGTTTGAAAATTGTTTATATTTTCAGACCTCTAGAAAAATTTAACACCCCTGAGACCCCTGAGAATTAAAAAAAAAAATGTTATGTGTACTTATAAATAAGCAAGTGCATGCTGCTTATGTACGTTATTATTGTTGACAAATATGTACTTTTTATAAGGTTACTGTAAAAAGGGGAAGTAGGCAACAACTATATTATGATGAACTGAATGACTGGTTAATGATTTCTTTTATTCCGTGACTTTAACGTTACATGAAGTTATGAACAAATTGGATGAAAATACGTAATAGCAGTTTTCATGTGACTATGAAATGAATTTATGAACGGATTGGTTGAAAATACGTAATTGCAGTTGTCATGTGATCATGGTATCACATAAGTTTATGGGTTGCATGTGTTAAATTAATTGTAAGATTTTTCAAATTTTTCACGGTTCACAGTGGTGGGGTATTTACTACAATGCCACCTTCTTCACTTAATATATACCAAAATTTTTTAAAAAAATCATTGCTTATAGCCTTTTAGTTGTTGTAGTGCAAGCATATTAAATTTAAAAACTAATGATGACTGAATATACAATATGTACGTTTGTGTGGGTTGAAATAATTTATTAAAATCTAGGCACTTGCGTTTTTTACCGTTGATCAATTTCGTAAGACGAAAAGATATCACCAATTAAAAAAATGTCGCCAAATACTGTCATCGTTATTTTAACTATATTCGAACGTATGTATCAACAGTTTCCAATTTTAGCTTATGTATCGTGACATTTGGTGGCGTCTTTTCATTTGACGAAACTTGTGGATGGTATAATGCTTGCACATTTAAAAAAAAAGTGTGTGTGTACTTAGGTACGCACGTAAGAAATTATACTTTGAGTAACGAGTTTAAAAAAATCTTTCAAAAATTTTTTGCAACGGTAAACTGTCCCGGGACGTACAGTCACAAGCAGAGTTGAACGATACAAAAACCAGTTAATCGGACCAGCCAAACCTGAAATAATCACATTGAAATAAGTTTAAACCCCCCCACACAGGAAAATGGGGACCAATAATTGAGGGGGGGGTAAGGCATGAATGATCTCCCCCTTCAGCATTTTTTAGACAAAGACCGTTCCGCCACGGAACGAAAAGAAAGGTCCGCTGATGCGCGGGGCTCAGTGGTACAGATTGACGCAGACGAGAGGTCACCGGTTAAAACCCGAGGCCCCCTTTTTCGAGAAGTGAAGAGAAATTTTTTTTTGAGAAATTGAAGGCGGAAACTTTTTGTTCTGATATTTCTAATAAAAAGATTTTATCCCCCACGGAACGCAAAGCAAAAGTTAGCTGACGCGGGCGTATAGCTCAGTGGTGGGTTTTCCCGACTGCAGAATGAGTGGTTTCCTTCAAAACCGGGGTAAAGAAAAGTGAAGAAAATTTTTTTTGAGGATTTTAAAGAATGACACCGTTCTGTATATTTCTAGACAAAACATTTTTGTATCCATTCCTACGGAACGCAATGCAAAAAGGCTCTCTGTTCGGGTGTATAGCTTAGTGGTAGGCATTGGCGCAGATTGAGAGGTTCCGGTTTCCCCGGGCCCTTTTTCGGAGTGAAGAGGAATATTTTTCTGGGGAAATTTTTAAGGCGGGAAATGATTTGTCAGTTCTTTTATATTTCTAGACAAAGGATTTTCGATCCGTGACGGTGGTGCGCGATTGTAAAAAAATTTACCCATCCCTCTAACACCCCAAAAAATATAACCAAAAGGATAAAAAATTAAAAAAAAAAGATAAAATAATTGTTTTTTCATAGCTTTTGTTATTGCCTGTCATATTAGTAAGAAATTCCTCTTCTAAGATAGAGGTAAAATTTAAAAGTTTAATGAATTACTCCTTCCATAATTCTAAATGAATGTTCAAGTTGTTGTCGTGTCCTTCCCGAAGGGAAGGAATGAATGTTGCCAGAGCCTGAGATAGGTTGGACTTCCTTACGATAGATGGCGACATCACCTATCTCCACCTCCAAAATTTAGGTATGGATCTGGAGAAGAGGGAAATATTCTCCAGCCTCCTGCGCTCGCGATTTAGCCTACAAGACTTTCGGACCCACTGATTTAACGAGCATGTATTCCGTGTGTACTTGAGGGTATTTGGTGGCATCGAACCCAGGTCTTCCGGTCTGGAGTCCGATGCTCTAACCACTAGGCTACCCACGGCCCAAATGTTCAGGTAGATATGTATTACAAGATATAAAGAAATTCCCTTTTAAATTCAACTGGCCATTATTTATAAAAGTCAGGGTTGCAATTTCATTAAATTGTTGTCTTTAAACCTTTTTTAAGTTATATAAGATAGCTATGCGAGAGTGAAAATCATAAAAATTAAACTGAGAAATATTTATTAAAATGTTAATTACGTAATGTTATATTAGATAAACCAGCAAAAGTTGCAATGTAAGGTGTGGAATTAAAATGTTTTTTTATCAAGACTTTTTAATTTAAAACAAAAAGTAAAATTCACTAGCAATGTTGTTTTTACAATTGTGCGAGAATGTTTACAACACCAACCAAAATATTTGCATGTTAAAATACTGACAAAATTGCTAGACAAATAAATGGCATTACACTTCTAGAAACTGTCGTATTTCACGTAGATAAATTACTGCTTGGCAATAAATTTAATTAAATTCTCTCAAATGTCATCAGTACTTACATATTTGGGGAAAAGCGAAGGTAAATATTTCTACTAATAATGCATTTTCTGCACCAGATAGTCAATATAGTGTACAAAATACTAAATTATGCAGTTGTGGTTTGAATTGATAATTCTTTGTAAGCCAATACGTTTCTTTATGCACTTACATGAACTGCCTTCTTGAAGTTATTTAACCACGCATATGAACTGCTCGATTTTAGTGTAAACTGTAACATATGGTCTTGCCAGATAAATAAATATTTAAATTTGATTCCTGTGAATGTTAAATAAATAATATTATAATTTTTAAAAAAAATATGAAGATAAGCTTAAACCATATTTAATTCATAAATATCGATATTAGATATAATAATAAACATATTATAAAAAGATATTTCCAAATCCTCAAGTGAAAATAGGGCATATTTTAATATTTGATTAGCTTAAATTTATTTTACGTGACTGTGGATTGGTAATTTTACCATTGTAGATCTGTTACATTTACCGGGATCTGGTATCACTTTTTAGCGCGGCACCAAAAAGGTAGATACCAATTCTCGCAATGTAATTTTGATGCCCAGTTTCCCCCAGAGGGAGGCATCTGAGCACTGATTATGCGAAATTGTTCTAGGAATTTAATTTTGCCGAGAGAGAACCCAAGCCAAACAGGGACTCTAGGAGCTTTGACGTGCCGCATAAACATACGAAATGAACGCTGTCGATTTTCTGCATTATGAAAATCTTACGACTTGAGCCGAGCTTGGACCTACAAATTAGGTGTACAAGGTTAGCGTCTAACCAACTACACCACCCAACCGGCTTTATTGAAATAAATAATTATTATTTAATACCTTTTAAAAAAAATAAGCGTAAACAAATAATTATTTTTAAAAGATATCATAGATACTTTTGGTACTTACGTATTTTTCCATTGATCGATTTCACCAAACTTAAAGACATACCAATTTAAAAATGTCTCCAAATGCTGTCATCGTTATAATTACTGTGTTGCGCAGTGAACGGTTTACTTTATTGGCTATATATCGCGGCATTTGGCGACGCGTTTTGATATGACAATATTGATTGATGATATAATTTGTTGGACTCTATTTTTTAAATTGTAATAATCTTTATTACTAAGTTATTGATTATGTACTTCGGATCGGTATTGTTTGGATTTCATGTATATAGTTGAATTTTTCGAGAACAGCTTGCACAGTTTCATAAAAGAAATTCAAGCTCCTATTATCTTAACTATCACCTTCGTCAAATGGGCATCGGCCTAATTTGCTTAGTCCGTCGCAATATAGTTTATTTTAAGTTTTAGGAAGAGTTCATTCAAAACTGAGCTAGGGCTTATTCTTTGTCCTTACTTAGTTCCTTAACAAGTTCTTAAGAAGTAGTCCTCTAGTTCCTTCTCAAGTAGTACTTTTTCTAAAATTCAAAGACGAGAAATATTTTCAAACTTTTAAAAGTACAAATTTTCCTTATATAGCTATTTTTTATAGCCATTTTTTATTTTTTAGCTTATATTTATTTTCCATAGCTATTTTTATGATTTTGCTTTTTGATTGATTTCCATATATTACTATTTCAATACATATATTTCCAAATTTATCTTACCTGTTAACATACTATTCAATTACATGTGTAAATTTTATACTTGACTGTTATTCAGTATTCTAATTTTTGCTCATTTATTATTTTTCCTTTTTTAATATGTATAAATTATCTGCTTGACTGTTATTCAATGTTTTAGTTTTTGTTCATTTATTCTTCTTTTATTAATATATATAAATTTTCTGCTGAAAGTGGAAGATAAGAATCTATAATAAACACGCTTAATCTTACATTAAAGTCCTAAGTCAGTGACCGTTTTAGAAAAAATGTTTCTGCATTTTGTTCTTTGAAATTTTTCTTATTTTTTAAAAATAAATTAAATGTTTCAGGTTCTAATTTTCGGAATTTTCTTTCTTTCTGATTTTTAGAATATATTTTCCTACTTGACTGTGAATGTAATACATACATTTGAATAACTATATTGGTGTCTGTTATTATAATACTTTCTCTTATAACTTGAAGATACTTTAAAAAGCACATGCTTTTCCATCAAGTACGTTTAAATACGCTTGACTATTGAATGTGATTTTCTTTATTTTTAAAGTTCTATTTAATTTAAATAAAAGTTCACCTTTCTATCAAAATGTTCAGCTAAAGAATAAAATATTTAATTTCCTCTTTGTGTTTAGGTGAACGTTAGGGCAGGAAAACAGAATCTTAAGCTTCAATGCTTCATCTTAGCTCAAGTCACAAATAGTTGCCCTTAAGGAATTTGGATAGCGAGAAAAGAATGTTGCCCTCTGGCAGTATTTTCTCTTTGCTGTCAGTAAAAAAGATAAAGTTACTTCACTAATAGTTCTAGGCTTGCGTTCATCATTTCCGTATAATTTTAAAAGCCGAAAGAAAACACTTTTCACAGCTTGCTTACGTATGTGAGAACGGTCCTCCTCCCTCTTTTTTCCGAAAAAACGATAATAAATTGTTGCTTTCCAGTTCTTTTAAATGATATATAGTAAAGCTGGGAGCATTTGCATCATCCACAAAGAAAATTGTTTTACATACGTGTTTATTTTACTATTTTTGTGTTTTGGTCTTATTTTTTTAAATTATTGAATAAGTATAACAACTATTTTCAAGTAAGGATATCTTTAAAAAAGTTAAATATAAGTAAGGGAAATTCCATAAATAAAATTTTTAAGAAATTACAGCTTTGTTAGCCATTTTTGCCACCAGGTCTTCGTCGTTACACTAAAGAATTTAACTAAACTCAGTGACTAAACAGTCCATGAGGTCCAAGACTAAATGTGCCCATCTCATCTCAGATTCCGTAGCTTAGAGCACTGAGGTGCATGAGCAGATGTTTCGGTCAAGTGGTCAGTCTGAAGCAAGACCCCCAGTGCTTAGCACCTAAGCAATCTTGATACTTATTTATCGAACCCCTGAAGGAATGAAAGGCTGAGTTGTCGAGTTGTCCATGTCCACCTTGAGTTTTTGAAACCCAGTCCTGGGGCATGGACGCGATTCGCTACTATCCAGCCACTGGGCTTTCACACTAAAGAATTACTGACAATAAGCATTTTTAGATAATGAAATCAGGATGGTTGACAAATAAAAAAATGTCAGTATTTGGTGATTATTTAAATGCAAAATCACAAGAATTATATAATTAATATTTTGAAATATTTTCTGGCTCTGCACGTTTATAATCTCTTAATCATATATTGAAGAAAATTCATTTTCCCCTTACAGTGTGTGCAAGAGCGATGATTTAAATTGAGAGAAATATAAATTTCTGTATGTATATATTTTTAAGCTTAAATATATTTATATCCTAAGAATGAATCTTAGTTTCCGTTTATTTAGCCTATATTTTATTCTTTTCATCGTATTAATGAATTTTAATTTCCTGGACTAATTGCACAGCATCCAAGATTTTAATATGTAATACTGCAAAGATTAAAAATTAATATTTATATTTGGTAGATTCGCCCTTCACATTGTGTATATTATTTGCCCATTCTTTGTTCCAACAATGCAGCCTGAATTTTTCTCGACAGATTTTAAAGGGTAAAAAACACGAAATAGCAAGTTTGCAGTTTACATTTAAGGTAGTTACTTTCAGCCCTTATTAATTTTTATCATTTTTCTCCTTTGTGATAAAAGGACTGGAAAAGGTTGCGTCCTAAGCATTTATTTTTGTCTAAGGCCATCTATTTCCTTTTTAATCCAGTGCTTCTCAAACTTTTAATATTCGCGACCCAATATTCAATTATTATTTTCATCGCGACCCCCCATACAATAACGATACATTGAATTCAATAATACTGTATTTAGAAGCTAAACCTTTAGTTCGACTTTTACCTCTTTAGTACCACCGGCGTATATAAACGTCTCACTCAGCCAGTGTTAATTGCCCCGGACGTATATATACGTCTTTCCGAAGTACGATATTTTCTGTGCACTGCTATCCATACATTTATTCCGAAGGCTTTGGAATGCAATAAAAAGAGCTTGATTGTCTTTGCGAAGGATTTACTTGTTTCAGATTATTTGTTTCTTTATTCCTTTAACCTCCCCCTTCCCAATACACCAGATACACTCGTTTACGTGTTAAACAGTGGCATGAGGGAGTGAATCACGTAGTATTTAACCGGCATTTAAGAGATTAATTATAAACCGTATAAATTATCAAGATAAGTGTTAATTTTTGTTTTTAATTTTATATATGACAAGCCTATGGTGACACTGGTAATTATTAAACTTGTTCTCTGAACGTGTATCTTAAAAATGATTATAAAATTCATTGAGCAGTACTGATATATTTTTAAGTGTAAATGTGTATTTCCTTTTTCATTTGTTTGCTTTCAGTATATTGATAATTTTTTTAAACAATATTTTGTTTTCTTTTTCAATATGCTTGAGCCTCCCTTGTAGGGTTATCACGCACCCCTAGGGGCGCCCCACAGTTTGAGGAACACTGTTCTAATCACACAATTTTCAGAAATCTACCTTGTATGTGTAATAATACCATGTAAGACGCTAAGGGGCTAAAATGTCGCTAGTGTTGTGCTCCGCTCTCTACTCCATTGTTGTGTATTCACGTTTATTTTACCTTATATTTAATTAAAACAAGATGGCTTTTCTCAAATCATGGACTGCACAATTTTCGTTACATATATACACAACTTTATCACAATTGACGTTAATTAAATACTCGGGATAACATCTCCCATGGGAAACTTGCATTAAGCCGTATGCCTTCGTTCCCTTTGTTCCTTTCTCTCTAGTGTGTGTTGGTTGTTGACACTACCACACCCTTACAATCTCTCGTTTTCAAAGCGCCCTCTACAGTCGGGCTGTAGCACTTGCACGAAACATTTCCATCGAACTAATTCATTTAATTCGAAATTGTTGTTATTTATGTTTGTCATTTTGTGAATGTTTTTCTTATATAGTGAATGTACATAATGAAGATTTGAAATCTATTTTATTAATTACAATCTAAGAGTATTCATATAAAATAATGAATTTGATCTTTAGCATATA
Organism: Trichonephila inaurata madagascariensis; assembly: GCA_019973955.1. Classification (NCBI taxonomy): domain Eukaryota; kingdom Metazoa; phylum Arthropoda; class Arachnida; order Araneae; family Nephilidae; genus Trichonephila; species Trichonephila inaurata. The sequence continues at coordinate 305,873 of BMAV01002559.1, read as the reverse complement.
CGGAACATGATTCTAAAACACTGAAGAAGCAGTTTCATGTACTTCCACTCATACTTGGCGGAGATTTCAATACTGATTTCGATAAAGATGAAGGATTGAGAGATTAGTACAATTTTTAAAACCAGTGCTTAATTTGGACTTTTTTTCTGATAGAACATTGGGGACGACTAGGTATGGTAAACCATTGATGCGATGTTTTTACGATTCGTAAATTACGTACCTACTGACGTTCACATATCATACTTTAGTTGCCACAAACCTTTTGCTACAGTGCTAATAATGGCGAGAGTATTAAAATATAGTTAATACTCAAAGTGATATTAATAATGAAGTAAATCTTAACAATCTGCTCATATACTATGAGTAACATATATTTATGTAACATAATTGGTTTATATCACATAAAATATTATCTTAAATTTTATAAAACGAAACAATTATTTAGTTACTAATAATATTTTAAAGCATAGTAATTTTGTGAAATTTTGCAATAATTGCTTAGAATACAATTACCGAAGTAAATTTATTTTTAAATATATTTCTATTTCAAGTTAAATCTATTTTTATCTTAGTTCAATATTTTATTTAAAATTTCTTCTATTTCGTTTATTTTTTTTTAAAAAGAATTTTAATATTTTAAGCGCTTGTTTTAATTGCAATATAACTATCTAGTATATAATTATCCAAATTTACTTTTAAACATTTTTCTATTTGATATTATTTATTCTTAACTTTGTTCATTATTTTTTGTCAAATTTCTTACGTTTTGTTTATTTTAAAATTCAGGGGTTTTTGAGCAAAAAAATATCCAGGTGGCAAAAGGTTTTTCCTTCTTTTTGTTGATATGCCAACCTTTAAGTCATTTCGCGGGGGTCTTAAAATAGAAGGTTGATTTTGATTTCCAAAAAATTTTTTTTCACATGAAGTTTTATCCTAATTTTTTCTATAAATTTTTTTTATTATTCATCTCTTTGAGAGATTTTTTTTGTTCTCTTTTCTTAATTTCATTTTACTATATTGTCAGGTAGTAGAAATAGGCTTAACTTTTCAACATGGCTCTGTTTTATTATTATTATTATGTCGAAAATTTCTGCTGTACGGGGAAGGTTGGAATCAAAAAGCATTGCTAACCCTAAATCGCTGGCCTAATTCAGTGACAGTTTTAGAAATCATAATAGGTCTCCAGTTTAGTCCAAAGACTATTTTGTATCTACATTTGTTGTGTCTTATGAATTCCAATTCCTTCTTTAGCACTGTAGGTTCTAGAACTTCTTCACTTTTATTTTATCATACTGTATGTATGTGTGTGTGTATGTGTGTGTATTACCAAATCAATATGAAAAAAGTGAATAGAATAAGGAAAATGTATGCACGCTTTCAGTATTATATGAGATGCATTTATTTATTCCTTTTGCCTACTATATAATAAAAAACATCCGTACTTAAGAAGTAAGCTCCAGTCGTACGTCAGAGCTGACACACACAGTTTTTTCATGATATAAATAGAATTAACTTTCAAGACAGCCATTACAACCATTCTCTGCTAAAAAACATAAATAATGAATTGACCGTTGAGTCCCAAGTTGCTTCTTTCTCCACTTAATGCATATCATATCAGTAGTATCTTCATCAGATTTTTTTTTCTTGTCCAGTTATTTACCCATTTACTTAATTTTATTTCAAAATACGCTAGACAAAGTGATTTGTCATGTACCGTGCCTCATTTTATGGATTATTTTGCCTCAGATGCCATAAAGCCCCAATTAGCTGACATTTATGATGTTCTACAGCGCAATCCATTAAAAATCAAATTTAAAATCTATCAATGATATTATCCTGAAATATTTGATTTTAAGGAATATTAAAATCAAAATCACTGCATAAAATATTTTTATACACAAGTATTAATGTTATCACTTCTTCGTAACATTACTTAAGGTAAGGGGTCTTCAACCTTTCATGCTCGAAGGCCAAATTAATACATTACTAATAATCCACTGGCCACATCAAAATCACAGCGATCCTCGGCCACACGATTGTCAAAAAATATTGTGGTTAGGAAATTTATAATATATATATATAATGTATAAATGGAGGTTTGTATTATTAAAGACTACAATTGATTCGAAGGGGATATATGGTGTTTACAGATTTGTAAATATATATATATATATATATATATCAATTTAAAAAAAAGTTAAATGAAGTTTAATTAAAATACTTTGCATACTTGTTAAAGATAAATGTCCGCATTTTCCCCAAAAATTTCTGAGATTTTATGCATAGTCAGAATTTTTTATATTTTAAGTTATCTAAGATTATCTAAAGTTAGAAAGTTATCTAAAGTTATCTAAGAAATTTTTGAAAAAATCATTATTTTCATAAAATCGTATCTCAAATGGATATCAAACACTTGAGTGAAATATTTTAAATATCAAGAATAGCAGAAAAAATGGCTTTTTTTACAACCAAAATCAGACATGGCATTTTTTTTTCAAACTGAAATGAGAGGCCACTAAAAGTTCGCTGCGGGCCATTGGCGTTAGATTGTTAATCAATCAGTTGGTCCCTCCAAGCGGCCTGCACGTGGAATTCCGGCCATTCCAGAGATGCTTTTTCGCCTTCGTTAAAGAGCCAAAAGCGGCCGAGCCGCATTCCTAAAAATACGGCTCAACCGCTTTTGAGAACCCCACCTAAAGCAAAAAATATGTGCGGTGCATTTTTGAAGCATCTCCAGAATGGCAAGACTTTAAGTGGAGACCAATTATAGAGGGTTAAATATGTCTATAACTATGATTTATTAAAATTGTTGATCACAAATTAGACCGAGCTCTCTCAACATGGTATAGAGCTACAAAACCATCCTCAAGAGAAAGGGCAATTACTATTGAGCATTGAGTTAGTGCCAATTGACAAATATTTTAAAAATATGCATACTTTTTAAGTCAAACTCTTCTACTGCAACAATATGCAATGAATTGCTATAAAATTGAAAGGCACTGCAGTATTGTTTTCAAATTAGAGAAAAAACATGGTAATTGCTCTAAAGCGCTATCGAAGTCGCTTAAAGAGCATGCTCAAAATAGAGTGTATATAATTTAACTGGCTTCAAAAATCGCGTGCAGTGTGGGAATTCGAATATTAGTGCATAAATTAAGGTATTGTGTAAAGATTTAGCTTGCAGCGATAATTTCATTGTTTAAAAGATGGTCTTGCCGCTTGAAAGAACTGGGTTTTCCTTTGAGCGGGGAAAAAGGGAGTGGGATAGATAAGAGGTGAAACAAGATGTCTGAAGGAAGCTCTTAAAATTTTTTGCCCTGTTTATTTGTAAATTGTATTGTGTCGAATGGTTATTCCGGTAAACAATGTGTTTCGGTGTTTTTAATTAGTACGAGAGAGACATAGGGTTGTAACAGTATCATTCTTAGTTACTTGTTTAAAGTTTATCTTTGGTATAGATGTGGGATTTTAAAATATACGTTTAGCTTTGCTTTTTATTGACATTTATTCAAAGCTGATTACTTTAATATCGGACAAAAGTGACTCATATTAGATTTTACTGAGATAGTGAAATACTCTTGAAACAATTACTATATAGAAAAGAACGTTTTTCCATTCTAAATTTTTAGATGAAATGGAGAAGAATTTTAAAAAAGTGGGAAAAACCAATTTTAATACATTTTACTTATATAAATATGTAACTTTTCTTTAAAAAAATAATCTATTTTATTCTAAATTTTAAATTCGAACTTTATTAAAAAAAATTGAAACAGAAATAAATCTTCTAAAACATGTTTATATTCTTTTATTTTTCTAAAATGCAAAGTAAATTGTGTATTAATTAAATTTTTCCTGTATTTAAAATAAAAATAATAGTTCCATTTTATATAATTTATTCAATACATTAATTTATTTATAATCTATCAAACTTTCTGTTCACCCTTAACACTACTTAAAATACCTTTTTCTTCCTTTTTTGCATCTGTATACCATTTTTTAATTTCATATTGATGACTTTTAAATGATCTGTATGAAAGTAAAACGTGCAGCAGATTCCTTATGTTTTTTTTTTCCCAAGAAATAATTTGCATGTAATGCATTCTTAATTTGAAAATCACTTGAGAATCGGTTCGATTTTTTGTCGTGGTCACATTAAACGAGAAATCATCCATCTGGTTTCGAAGTTATTGAAGCATGTAACTTGACTGGAAGGAAAAGTTAAGATAAGAACAACAACATTTAATCCTTTCCCCTTTTTTGCGGATGATGGAACCCATTGATTCAGTAAAGTGATAGCTGTAAGAAATTTTCCGAGAGAAGCAACTGAGTTATGTGGAATATTTTTTTTTCCTTTTTTCAGTTTTGTTTTCCTTTCATTTTATAGGACAGAAAAAGTGATAGGAAAGTTGCATATTGCAACGACATATTTTAATTTAGCTTATTATTTTTTTTTTCGAAAAACAGTTCTTGTTGAAAACATTACTAACTTCCTGGAATATTTTTATTTATTCCTCTTTTTAGCTTCTAAAAAAAACTTCTCATAAAAATTATAAAAATTATTTCTATTAATAAAATTTTATGAAGTGGTAAGAATGAAGAGAATTTATGTATTTTGGGTGTATTTTATTATGTATTTATATAAAAATTACACTGCACGTTATTTAAGTACTAATTAAGGTAAAAAATTCTCAGAAACGCAAAAACAAAGTTTTATAGTTTTTTGGTCAATGAACCAAAACAAAAAAATATGTGTTTTTTTTTGTTTTATGTAATAACCCTTGAATTTCATCCGCAAATTTTTTAATTTTTATTTCTCCTTTATGTGTTTAAAAATTTAAAAAACCCACCCAACCGGGGGTTTAATCTTTATTGTACTTTGAAAGTTTACAGCGTGTATTTTTTAAAAGTTATTTTTATTTATACAACAACCATGCCCCCTTTGACCATTTACGGGCTTCCCCGACGACTGACGATGTATGCAGGGTATTCAACGAACATGAGATCAGGTAGGCCATCCATTCGGGGATGGGCCCCAGCAGCAGGCCCGTTAGCAGCCACGCCGCCGTGGGTGTATACCCCAAAAAACGTCCGGTAGTTAACGAAACGGGCCGCATCGGCTCTCCAGGTGCCTGGGAGGGCCCACAGTGGTCAGAGTTTCCCATGGCTATTTTCTAAAAGTTACACACAGAGTTACTCAAAGTTACACGCGTCCGTGGCATTCCACAAGCTGCACTTGTTCCCGGGGTGGTGCTAAATGTGTAACAGCAAACGCCGTTATCCGAGCCTTCAAGAGATCGCTACAAGTTAAGAATGAGGCTTCGCCCTTCAGAAAATAAAAGAAGCGTCCATTTCAGGACGAAGGCAACCACCTCTGCAATTTGTTTTGTTTTTAAAAATAAAATCGCATCAGGCCGGCTTGTTGGCGTGGATGTTTTGTCGTTGGCCTTCTGCACCCAAGGTTATGGGTTCAACCCGGCCCAAATCGGTGGATTTTCAAGGTGCAGAAAAACGAAAGTAGCTATTTAGTATGATTATATGACATGTTAAAGATCCTTAGAGGATCTTTTTTACTTGGGTGATCTAGGCAAAATTAAATCCTAGCACAGGTTCGCCTCGCCAGAGCTCAACTCCTCTTTCTAGGGAGAAAACTGGGCGTCAAAGTTACCTGCGGCGATTGGTATCCGCCTATATGACGCCACACTAAAAAGAGATACCAGCTTTCAGGGATGCTTGGAAAAGACCAGGAGAAGGCCAGGGCCCACCCAATTTTTTCAAGAGGCAAGAAAGGCAATGCATGCATGCATACCAAGGATCGTACTGGATACTCGAAGAAACTTGGATACATCATTCTTACCGAAACGTAAGCAATTTAATAAAGATTGGCATTTGGAATGACTACTAATAAATCACAGGGGAAGAGTTTTGGAAAAAGTCGGTTTATGTGTATCATCGAAGGAAACAATGTTTACACATGGACTCTTGGTATGTGGCTCTGTCAAGGTACAGACGCGCAGAAGGAATAAAAATTCAGTGGAATTTAGAGAAAAAAGTAATTAGAAACATTATTAGAAGCACTAAATTTAAGTACAAATTTAGAACTACATAATATATGTAAATTAGTTTTACAATTAGAGCAATGAGTATGAAGAGTTGCATAAATTTGTACAATGAGAGTTGATCCGCGGTCACGCGGAAAGGGAGTACCAACTCCTAGTTCAGGGATGGCGAACCGATGGCACGTGACACAATTATTTGGGCTCTTCTCCGATCAAAACGATTAGCATTTTAGTTCAAAATAACAAAGCTCACTATGAAGTATTACGAATAACGCGAGTGATCAGTCTCATTTTTATAGACATATGCCAACAGTTCAAATAATTGAATGTAAGACCTTAAGACACAAAAAATATTATCTTCAAGGGGGATCTCAATGCTTTTGACGCTAATTTGTATATTTTCGGAAACTATATTATTACAAGAAACTACTAGTACTTCCCGAACTTGAAAAAATCAGACGAAGAAAAAGTAATTCAAGAAATTATTTCCATAATTATGTACCCTAATGAGACTTCATTTGATAAACTGAACTTGTCTCAATTCGATAAAAAGAAATTTAAAATTTTGAAATGCAACTGTGCTAGTTCAATATGGATTCAAAAATGTATTAAAACAAGAAAAATGTTGGAATTGGTTGAAACAGAAAATTAACAAGCAATACAAGTAAAAATGTCAGTAACGAAATTATGGAAACATGGAACTCGATTCCAGATACATTTAACTCTTTGAAGAAGCTGGCTCATGCTTTTTTATAACCATATTTTCATCTACCTATGCCCGAGAATCATTATTTTCACAGATGAATAACATTTAAGATTCACTTAGAAAACCATTTGGCAGATGACTCTAATTCAGCATGTGTTCTACTAAAAGTAACATATTACAATTCTAAAGTAAGATATTTGTCGTCTGATCGGCTACAACAGAAGTCACACTAATGTTACTTTAATTTCAATTACACGCATATCCAAAACATTTTCTGCTATACAGTGCAAATTGCATTTTTTAATAGTAAATAAAGAGTTTTGAGTGGTTAGTATTAATTTTATTACTTTCCCAAAAATCACAAGTCAAAATTATTTGACGGCACGTCTATACCCATTAAACACTTTTTTTAGAAAAATGGCATGCTGATAAAAAAGTTTGACACCCCTGCCCTAGTTATTAAATAAATTAACTTGTGTTTTTCAATATTTTCTTAAAACCTTTAAAAAATATGCAAATACAACTGTTATTTTATAAGAAGAATGAATCGCAATATAAAATTTATTTCTTGTTTTGTAATGCACCATTGTGATTTAGTATTTCCTTTAAATTTTCGTACAAAAGATAATAAAATTTATTATTAAAATTTAATTATAAATCCTGAAAAAATTATATCAAATATCAAACGAGGACTATCACTAAGCTCGCGAACACATTCATAATTCGATATAAAAAAATTGACTCGATTGAAATCACAAACTGGAAGAATTTTTTTAAATAAAGAAAAATTCGTTAATGTATCATACTAAGCCATAATTATTGGTAAATTTAAGTCAAAATACCTTTATTTGTGGCTTTTAAAATCCAATAACTCGGTGGATGCATTATATTACTAAATGAATGAGCTCAAATTTGAGAGAAACATTTCTATATAACCTGAGTAAGTTTCGGTCAAATTCGTATAACTTTCCTCTTTTCAAGAATGCCGAATTTCTTTGATATAAATTTAGCTTGCAACTAACCTAAAGAAAAAAAATAGTTTTCCTTTCTTATTCAGAATAATCAAATTCATTATGTTTTCGTCTCATTAAGATTGAATCCTAACTCTATTAACATATTTCTCCCATTATTTTTCCTCTGCGGCGTCCTTTTATGTATTAGAATAATGTTCTCACTAATGAAAGTTATATTTATTTACACAATGAACCTTTCATCTTTAACCTTTAGACAAGAAGGGAACAAGATGGTTAACTTAATCGTCCAAGGCGCGTTTAGTTTCTCAAAATATGTAAAAGATGTGAAGAACAAGACTTTGAGAATCTGGTATCATTAATTTAGAAAAATTGTTAAGTTTCCTGTTTTAATTTTCATTAGAGCTCATTTTCTGTTACCGCTCTGAATCTCTTTACTGATGCTGTTTTTTTTCCTTTGGATTTTTATTTTTTGTTTGCTGTGTTTTCAGTTTATTAAAATTTAAAACAATTTTTGCATCGTAGTTTTAATTTCAACTGAGTAGTTAACATTACATTTAATTTATACAGAAAATTTCGCGTAAAATAATTATTTTATCTTTTAAACTTCTCGAATTTCAATATTAAGCTCTATTTATATCAACCATTGGCAGAACTAAGACATCATAGGCATATTTTATCATGGGAAATGTTTTAATTTGCTTCCTTTCAGTAAATTAATTAATTTTAAATAATATTTTAAATTTCGACTTTTTTATGTGCTCGCCCCCGCAAGGTTATCATGCCCTCCTAGAGGCGCCCTCTATATTTATTGAAACCCTGACCTATATATTCATATCAAAAATGGTGTAAAAAAGTAGCCCTTAAAAATAATATATTCCCAATGATTTTAATATTAATCTTAGTATTGTGTACTGTAGACCAATACAAAAATGTTCCTTGTGTGCTACTCATATAATTTTAGTATTTAACTTAATTAATCTAGTTTATATAAATTAGTTTAATATTATTTTAGTACAAATAATTTTATACTTTATACTATGCGGTATGCTTTGAATCAATATTTGGATCTGGAATCTGGTAATAACTTGTTTATTGCTCACTGATTAACCCGCGGTCACTCGCGCCTGTTTTTGCTACCGTCGTTACTCGTGGGGTGTAGAGAACACCCCAGAACTTTAACAAGTGTATTTAATTATGAAAATAAAATTAAGTCATTATAATACATATTTATAAAGTATAAGATGTTTTTTTGTACTATACAAATAAAATTATTAAATTTATTGTATACAAATGAGACTAACATTAATTTAAACTAAACATACAAAATTTTCATTTTGAAACACATAATTATATATTTTTTCATAAACCAGTATAAAACGTATATACCAGTAAAAAATATACTTTATAATTAATGAGATAATGATAGTAGAAAGAAGAAAAATAATATTTTAATCATTTTCCAAACATTCAGAGCAGACTGTATACAAATGCTCAATTTCTCGCGGGAGTTCTCAGCCCCCAGATAAACTTTTGAAGGTCATTACATTCCAATCGTTCGAAAAAGAGGGATTGCATGAGACCTGAAGGTTCAATGACCTAAAATGTGCAGCTGCAGAAAAAATTGTGATTCTGCGCATTCTTTTTAGAATCCTGGGAGGAATTTCTTGTTGCTGGGGTGTACAGAACACCCCTCGCGCGAGTGATCGCGAGTTAATCATAATCTTGGCATTTATGAATGCTTCTTTAGGTAACTAACCTTATCCCTTTTTATCTTAACCTCTGTCATTCTTTTCAATATAGGACTTCGTTCTGTATTATAAACAGAAAAGGGGAAAGTTGACTAGCCACAAAACCGGTTATATATATAAACTCCACTTTTTTATAAGTTATTTAAAACTGTCCTAAGACAGCATTGCTTATAATACTGCAGCAGCCATATTTTTTAAATTACCAAAATCTGTTTGATTTTTTTATCTTTTGTCTTAATATCTCTCTCTGGATAGTAGAAATTATTGCTGCCCAGCCAGTATGGTGAATATGACCCTCTGCTTGAAACCGAGTGGGTTCGGGTTCGAATCCCGAGTAAGGCATGGTTGTATCTCCTTCGGGAAAATAATACAGAATTTCGCCTGTAATAGATTCCCGTCTCGAAAAAAAGCAGCGCACCCCTTCTGTTATATGATGGGATAATCATTTGTAATAAATGTCTATAATCTTCTGTTGGTATTGTATGTTTGTGTTCTTTCACTTGTATATTTTTCCGTATGTATCCCAGGATAAAAACACACGACAACAACATCAGTAGAAATTATTATTGTTGTCGCGAAAGATTTTTATTTTGATTAACTATGATAAATAGTCGTGGCCTGAAAAATAAAGAGACGTGATCGCGTATCATTTTTAGAGCTGTTGAATAGATGTTACTGACGAGACATCATTTAGTTGGAGATAATCCACTTTCATTATTTATTTAATTATTTTTAATCATTAACAACAAAGCAACATATCACAACACATAACTATGGCGATTAACTTAAGCACAAAAAGCATCAGCGGACGTTCACATATTTAAGACAAAGACAAGGGGACAAAAAAGGACTTGCACGCTACATAACGAAGACAAATAGAAAGCGCTTTGAGTTGTGGCTTTTTATGTGAGGCGGCACATTTCCCAGGACATCTTACGGAGACTATGATTGGTGGAAAGCCGCTAGAAAGTTTCTGATGCAATCTTTTTTTTTTAAAAAAAAAATTTCTAATGTGCTGCCGATTGGAGTTTTTCCATTGCAGACCTAGTACATTCCCTACTTTTAGCAACTGTTTTTCCAATGTTTGACCTTTAAAATTTTTAAGTCCTTCTCAACACAGTCAATCCAACTTAACGGGGTTTATTCCCCCGAGGTCTATTTCCCATGGTATTTGCCAGAAAGATTTTCTTGGAGCAACGATTTTTTTCATTCTAACCAGATGACCAGCCCATTTAAGTCTCTGTAATTTGACAAATTTTATAATATCATGTGGTAATTATAAAATACATTGTGCAGTACTGATACATTTATAAGTGTTTTACATCAATATAAATGTGTATTTTATTTTTTATTATGTCACAATGTGTATTTTGTTTACTTTCAGTAAATTAATAATTTTTTCAAATAATCTTTTGTTTTCAACTTTTCAATATGGTCGTGCGTAATTCGTAAAATTATCACGCCTCCCTAGAGAGGCGCACCCCACGGTATGATAAACACTGCTCTAACATCAACTTTTATGTCGATATAACAGTCGTTTGTCGAAATGATAGCAACTAATTCATTGCTTGAGGGTTTTATATTAAGGTACCCGACTACGTTCGGAAACGTGATTTTTAAAAAAGCGCATAAATGGATAATTTTCATGATATTTAGTGTCACTTAGATTAGAATACATGCATAAAATGGTTTTAAGGACATTTTGACAAAAAAAATTATTTAAATACAATATTTCGGCAAAAATTAACTTTGAATAACCTTTTTCCAAAGCGTTCTCCTTTTGTGAAAAATGTTTCTATTATAATAATATTTTGCCTGTATATAGCTCAGACCATTGTACAGAGGCTCAACTATGATTTTTGAGAAATTCACATTATGTTCAGAGTTACAACCCATTGAAATAATTATCGGCGTTTTTTTCCTTAAAATTGCTCCCCTCTGTTATAAAACATGGATAAACCCATTTCTAAGTTAAATATTTCAAAAATTCTAGTTGAGTACAGGTATCTGTGAGCTATATATAGGCAAAATGTTATTATAATAGAATCATTTTTTCACAAAAGGAGAATATTTTGAAAATGGGTCATTCTATGTTCATTTTTTGTCAAAATAGTGTACTTAAATAATTTTTTATTGTAATAATATTCTTAAAACAATTTTATATACGTTTTCTAATCTAAGTGACACTAAATATCAAAAATATTATCCATTTACATGCTTTTGCAAAATCACGGTTCCGAACGTAGGATGATCTTTTGGGCTTGTATAAAATTACAGACGATACTCTTGATCTTGGTTTTATTTTAAATTTCATACAAACTTCTACATTTTTATTCATAACTGGCTGTAAAATTTACAATATGTTGTCACGTTTAACTACTTGTAAGCGTTCATTCAAAACCTCATGATCATAAAAGTAAATTTGTATAAAATGTGGCTATTTATAAATAAATTTATTACAGCATCACGATAAACTTATTTTATATAGAGAAAGAAAACGTCTACACACGAAAAGTAATTGATAAGGAATAAAATAGAAAGAAAAAAAAAATCGCAAGAAATGAAATTAAAAAAAATTCAGACGTGTAATGTTAAGCTTTTCTTTTGACATTAATGTGTGTGTGTGTGAAATAAATTTTTTTCTACTCGTTTAATTTAATCCTTTTGTTTGATTATCATTTATAAATGTTTAAAAAATGCTAATTAAAATCTTTTTTGTTTTCTTGTCTTAATAGGAACTTGAATTTTTCTATGTAGCTATATTCTGTGAATAGATTTAATTTAAGATTAAAATATAGAGTTTGCAATTATTAAGTAGGCGTGAATATTATTTTATATAAAAAAAGGGGGATTAAAAGCGTGGGAGTGATTTGAAGACTTTAAAAAAGCATACGATTGTTAGAGTTCATAAAAACGCATTCGATTTTTTAGAAAAACCTATCATGTTCCCAAATAAAAATTAAAACAATTAACGTCGTTTTTCTAAAAAATGAGAAGTTGTTATTTATATTTTTTTAAAAAAATTTATAAAAAATTAGCACGACCGTTAGCTTACAGCCAGTGTGATTTTTGCTGAATATTAGGATTGAGTTCAAGTGTCATAAGCAACAAGAAATCTATCTAGACTCTAAGTACTGACGTTTGCCTGGTGTGGAAGTTTGAAGAGTGAAATGCTAGCTCAGGTGTAGTCCTCATCCCCTTTATCGTATTAGCTCTGCTTTTGCTTTGAAATACATTATTAAAAAAAGAAACTCTTTGGGTAAGTTTTACTGTAAGAAGAAAAAAAAATTATTTTATTTTTAAATCTGAAACAGAGAAAATATTAAGGGGAAGTATATTATGACTAAAATAAAATATAAAGTTAATGTTAACTACTATAGATAACATGCACTTAAATAAATGTTTTGAAAATATTTTTTTTTCTTTTTTTGATAAATGTAAATTTTATCATACGATTTATTAATGAATCTCCATAAAGAAACGTATATATTTAATTTTAAAGCTCTATTACATTTTATCTTATTGCATGTAAAAAGATGGAATATTTGTAAAGGTAAAGATTTATTCAAAATTACGTGTATTACCCAGACTAAAACAAATAATATATATAAAAAATAAAAAAAATTGAAGACAATTCCTATTTGGATAAAAAAAGAAAAAAATAATATTTTAGTTAATTAAATTTAAATAATGAATTAGTATTTAAAAAACTGTATCAACATCAAGTGTCATCCTCTACAAGTTAAAAAAAAGGTATTTGAAGCCAAGAAAAAATTCATTAGAAAAACTTACTTGCACCATCTGTTGCAGCTTGCTTTAACTTCATCAGAAAAAAATGTAGAATAAATTTAAAATTAAAAAAAATTAACTTATGAATTAATATTTGAACAAACTGCATTATCATCAAGTGTCATCCACTACAAGTTTAAGAACATGTATTTGAACTTAAGTGGATGAATAAAAAGTATTCTATTAAAGATTGAAAATTTTAACAAGTTATATGTATTGGGAGAGAGTGAACTAATAGAGTAGGAATTGAAAAAAGTTTATTATATTTATTTTCTAAATATAATCTTGTTTTTATAACCAATTGGTCTTTTTGTCTGTATGGTATGACTAATGATAAAAAGTAATCATGTTATATATTTAAAGGTGAACGCTTTTATATTATTATGGAAATATATATATACATATATCCATTTGAACCACATATATATGAGTCGCGATTGGCTTTTTTCAAGCATTACAGCTGTTAAAATCACCAAGTATTCATTCAAGTGTTTCGCATTTTATGTTGATATAATGCAAGTAAACAAGTGTATATATTTAAAATATTTTGCTTAAAAAAAGCATAAACAGGAACTTCTTGCAAAATATAGTTTGTATTATAATATTATCCTGCGCTTCTGTTTTTGCTTACATAATATTTTTAAATCGTTCTAATTTATTTCCTAACTATAGTTTAGGTATACCTCCTTTTTACTTTTAAAAGAAATGGAATGCAAGAATTATTCATTACCAAGAGATAACAGAATATTTTTATATTAAATTTCAATACTTTTGCTTGTATTTAATCTTTATATTTGAAGATATCCGAAATTTTACTAAAACTGTAAATCTAAGAAATTGGAAGAAATATGTAATTGTAAATTTTGTTTTTCAATGCATAACTTGAATACAATTGTAATAAAATACAGTTTTTGCGTCAAAGATAACATATCAAACATTAAAAGAAATTCTCTCAATACTTCTTAGATGATTGATGAAAGAACTTTGATATAACAAGCGTGGACATGTACAGATAGTTAAATAACATCAATCAGCCCGCTTTCTTGGATCTCAGTTCGGTTTCTGTTGTGGGACAGACAACAGGATAACTGCTATCAAATTTCGTTGACATAGTCAAGATAGAATTTTGTTTGGAACCTAGATTTTTGTGCTTATATGTATTACTGGAAGATACCGTGATGGTTAAAGCATCGTATAAATATGTTGAGTGTGTATGTGTGGTGCCAGTCTCTGTCAACAACCTGCGTCGATAGATGGCGCTCTGATGAGCGTTTTTTTTGCGCGTTTGCCATATTAATCAGTGTTTCTCAACCTCTTTTTTTTTTTTACTATGTCCCGAAAAGCCTTTTAAAATTCTTATGGCCCTCTCTATACATATATTAATCATTGTATGATAAATATGTAAATTATCACTATAAGTAATCTTACAATGGAAAACTTAAATAAAAAATATATATAGTGGTTTCCTTGCGCTTTATGTTTGTTGCAAAGAAATTTTATGTCGGGTTCCAATTTAGTTAACTTAAGTCTCAAGTCTCGTTTTGTTATATCCACCCAATTTCTTGGCATTCAGTTAAATATGAGGATTTAAACTGTGCAACAATTAGCTATTTTGCGCATTGGGTTGCTTTTCGATTTTTGATTTCGGTTTCTTCACAAGCCATGCCATCACTTCTTTCATGATAAATAATGGTCAATTGACACATAGTTCTGCCTTTCTGTGAGTTCTTGATGCTGTAAATCTGAAATATCACAAAGATTTGGCCACGCCACCCAAGTTGAGAAAATAATTTTTCGTAAATCTGAAAGCCTTTCGTTTCAATCAGCGGACAAAATGTTTAGATTGGCAATAATATTTACAGTTGTATCAATTACTTCACATTTTTGTAGCAAGTAAAACCTTTCAAAATTTTTGTTCAAAATTTTGTTTATAATTGGCTATATTACTAATAAATAGATTATTTACGCACTAAATGACTACTTTTTCGAATTGCCCCTTTAAAGAATCAATCTGCCCCTTTGTGGGGCATTGACTTTACCTTGAGATAATCACTGCTTTATATACATAGTAGTTCTATAATGTTTTGAAATACAAAACTCTTGTATTCTTATCGTAAAATTACAAAATTAGTCTAATAAGCAGTGTACCTTTAAATCTGTTTCTCAGTTAGCGCTTTTGTATAATTAATGCCCAGTAGAAAGTTAAACCAAATTATAATTATTACTGAAACATAATTATAAGAAGCCTGATTTTTAATTAATATTTCTATCCTTTAACTAAAAAATAACTCGTTTTAATATATATTTAAATTATTTCATTTACAAAAAGATCTTAAATGATAAATCGATGAAATAGTGCAATGAGCTTGGGTATTTTTTTTTCTATTTTTAGGAAAATATTTAAACATTTTTCCGGAATGTATGAAATATTTTACAAATATTTTTACAGTTCATCTTTTCAACGATCTCCTGAATGAGGGAGTAGTTTCTGCGCGTGAATATTTGCCATAAATGTTTTATTTTTCATACAAAAACTGATTTTATCTCCGAAGTATTTTGCATAAAGTTCTTTGTGGGAAACTATTTTCAGGAAAGTCTTTTGCAGCTGTTGATAATTTTTAAGGCATTTTGAAGTACAAGCGTAACATCCTTCAATTGAAACTACTTAGGCGCTAAACCTTATCATAAAATGTTAAAAAAAAGTTCAATTTTGAGGTTATGAATAACTTTTGAAAAATGGTCTTTTGAATAGCTTTTTATCACGGATATAAAGTTATATTATTTTTACATTGTCGCTTTTAATACGAAATGAAATGCGAAATTAAGAATGCATAGAGGGTTGTCGAGTAAGGTAACAAATTTAAGCTATGGCATTTTCTTAGCCTTAATGTTCGCTGAGGGAGGATTTGGAAAAATTTTCGTGCTCCTCTTTAGTTTGATACTTTAGTTTTTCTTCATTTTGCAGCGACTGCGTGAGCAACGAAATGGGATGGGTAAGATAATGAAATAAGACAACGATTTAAGTCATCTTTATATAATCAAAGAAATAATTGTGTGGATCGTATCTTTGAACAAAAACTGCACATACATGAAAGAAATACAATAGTAATTAATAAAATAAATATACAATGCAAATGAAACTTTACTTATTGAAATTGACAAGGAATGGAATATGTTTTGTTATTACTTATCCCTTACGATCTACAGTAACATCCTATCGAGACCCACAAAGTTCCACGTTGCAAAAGAAGACTAGATTAAGTATCTCGTTTTGGCCGCTTCTTTGAGCACCATGCAGGTAGCAGTACAATTTCGCTCCGTTTGACCTCAGTCTTAAGGGAGAACTTCCCAGGAAGGTTCTGTGGGGAGCTTTCAGCCCTTTCCTATCACTAGCCTCTTGAATGGACATTTGGCTGAGCGAATATTTTGAAATATGTTTTTCCCATGCTGCACAGGTACCATACATTTACAGACATCGAAGCCATCTTCAGGATTCAAGCACAGGCTCTTTAGCACAACAGTTAATATCACTAATTACTATTCCTTTTGAGCAGTAGAATGCAATGTATATTAAGGAATGTAATCGATTACAGAAGTATTATCGAAATAGGTGAAATGCAGATGAGATTTATTCCAGCCAGTGCAGGCAGTATGTGCCCATAATCTCTCTCTCTCTCTAACTCTCTCTCTATCTCTATCTCTCTATCTCTATCTCGCTCTCTATCTCTCTAAATAAAGGGTTGTTTGTATATATCTCACTTCACTCCAACACAGTTGGACTGATCACTGTGAAAATTGGCATGCATGTGTATTTTTTGTGGAGAAGGTTTTTGTGCAATCCTTTTTGTTGCAGCTCCCCACTAGATGGCGATATAGCATATCAGCTTCTGCAACGTTCGATCAATCACCGAATTGCGAACATTGTTGCCAAAAATGATGCCAACTTGCCTCTATCACCAACATTTCACTGTGTTTCTATTGAATCGCCAGTATAATGTAAGGAACGGCGTTGCTTGCGAATCTTACAATTTTAACATAAATAAATTGTGCAGGATGTAATGTTAATGTATTACACATCCAGATATACATTATTTACACTATTTTAAGCTTTCATTACACTAAATTTGTAATAGTGCGTTACTTTTGCTGAGCAGAGATCAGCTTGGAAAGGTGTTTTCAAAAATCGACCTATAAGAGAGTTACGGTATGTTATAAATAAAAAAATCTTTCTCCTTTTTATCTGCTTTTGGATCCACAGACTTAAAATTTTACAAATATGTTTTTTTTGTTCAGTTGAGATATGCAAAAATATTTTTGTGTTTGTTTAGTTTGCAATTCACGTAAAATTAACTCATTAAAAACTTCATCTGTCAATCTGTATTGTTTAATTTTTCACTTCACCCGTGCGAAGTACGGATATACCAGCTAGTTGAGTATAAAACACTAAGGAATTTCAAAAGAATGAATTGAATCTAACTCGTATTATATTGAAAGCCAATCTGTATATTAAATCGATTTTTTTTCTTTTGAAGTAAAGGAGTTTTCAACTTTTTTAAAGATTTGTTGCACGTAGTCTTGCTAATTTCATTTTTTCAATTGTCACGTTTTTCGTTTAACTTTTTAATCTTTCATCAAATGAGAAATGCAATTTTCTTTGAAGTACCAATTAGGTGCAAGAAAGGCAATTTTTCTAGGAGTTTTAGGCATTTTTCTTTGCATAGTAAGAAGCGGTGGAAAATTTGCAGGCGCTCATGTCCTGGATAAATGGCTATCGAGTCAGAGAGGAGCTTCTCCAGGTCTAAATAGATCGGAAGATGAATTGATTTCATCATAGCCATCATTAGACAGGAAAATATCTGTTTCAGTTTTCTCGCAAGAGATGTTTTAATCTTGGGGGAATGATTAGATCTTCTTTAGAGAAAATAGTTATTGTACTAACCAATTTCTTGTAAAAAAGACTATATTAGTCGTTCTTGCATTGGTCAACCGCAGGCCAGCTTTGAAATCAAGAATTCTCAAACGAAGAATAACTAGTTGAAAAAAAGTGTCAACCATGTTACGTTTCTGGCAACAACATTGCAAACATAGTTTAAAAGGTTCCAGAGGCGATCAAGCAAATGCCAGACAACTGAATTATTAAGGAAAGGTTTATCTTCTTATCTGACACAGCTATTTTTATTTTGGAAGATCGTTGAAAGATATCAGAAAAAATAAAAAGTAATACACATTAGTGATCGTGCTTTAACTTGTACTTCACGAATTATATATGTATGAATGTGTGTGTGTGAAAAATACTTGAATTGTATTTATTTCTTTTGCTACTTTTTAACAATCAGCCACCGTAAGCTTTCATCGGAGCTACACAAATATTTCCACGTGCTGTGAATACCAGAAATAAAAAAAAATTGAAATTTGTGACGTGACATGGGTAGCAAGTTTCCAGAGAGCACTGATAATGCAGAATTGGAGCTGACATTTTATGTAATTTTCGCGAAAAATCTGAGTTGTCTTATTTGATTGCCACTACGATAATGTAGACTAAAAATAAATGACACTTTTATAAAGTTTACAAATAAAATATTCAAATTTTACCTAACGACTGTCCTCTACTGAAATATGAATCCAGAGTCTATTTGCTTACAATTCACAAACAGCATTTACTAGTTTTTAGTAAAATACTAAGTTAAAGGCTGATTTCTTTCAAAAATGATTTCAGAAAAGTGTTCAATACTTTTGACGAATCCCTTAATAGTCGGTTGTGAAAATGCCTATTTCAGTCACGTTCTGAAATTAAGAAGCCCCAAACGTGATATAGTGCTTCGGAAAAGTGTGAAAGGCATTTTTTAGGTACTCAGTCAAAATACCGCTAATAATGTAAAATTTAATAGGAAGAGAATCCAAGCGAGATGTTCAAATGTCACTAGACCTTTCCACACTTTACAAACACTTTATTAGTAAAAATTCTCTTTTGTGTCTTTTTTTTTAAATAAATTTAGCAAATGGATTTTTTTTTTGTTCTCTTATCAATATTTGATCATGAATAACAAGAAAATCGAAGTAAAAATTTCTAAAAGTTAAATGGATATACTTTCTGAAAAATATATGAAACGAGTATATTTTTTAATCAAATGTAAATTATTTGTTGAAAATAACGTAAGTCTATCTCATAATAAAGACTATTGTCAAATTATTTACTAGAATGTAACCATGTCTGAAATAATTCGTGTTGCCCGAAAAAAATATCTGTACTTCTAATATTATAGATGATGTTATAGAACTCTAGTCACCATTGATTATGGAGCTGCATATGCTATTGTTAAGTGTTGTAGATTTGGCAAAAGTGTGTGATATAATCAACTAAACGAATTGATTTTTAAATTGATATAAGTGTTTAGATTATCATATATATATATATATATATATATATATATATATATATATAGTAATTACTTTTAATTTCCTCCTCAATAACATTTTAATTTGTAATTGTCCTGGCCTTCAGAACCCGCATGTAAATAATTATTGCTTGCCCACCAAACGGATTTAATCGCAATTGTATATTGAAAGTTAACAGCTTGCAATTTTAAAAGTAAGAAGGCATCAGAAACTATCGAGCGATAGCTTTCTTACAAATCATAGCTTTCGTCTACAGAAATCATGAGGATTACAGCATTTCCTGTCGGGCAGAACTGTGAAAACATTTCCCCTTTGTCTCTTTTGTCTTTGTCACTGTGTAACACAAGAGTATCTTTTTGTGCTGCGTGTTTTCAGTGTTTGTGGTTAAATGAATAATTCTTCGTATAATGGTCTGTCTGACAAAATGTAAAATAAAATGGATTAAATCAAAGAAAAATATACATCATTGACTGAACAGTCGGAAATAGATCACCTCAACCCATAAATAAGTAGTATCGCCATATATATATATATAAATATTTAAAGAAAAAGGCGACTCACATTCACTCACACATCACGAAATCATCGTTCGCACTTATGGAAACAATTTCGATAGCTAATTTTTTTTATCTCAAAACGCAAACGAGAAAATTAAAAAATCAAATCCATTAAATGCGATTGACCTTCTGTGTAACCCCTACAGTCTTGAAAGTTGGCAGACGTGTTCCTTTTCTAAAGTAAATGTCCTCTAAGAAAGGATTTTGCTGAAATCGACACATAAAAGAAAGTTACGGCTCCATTACAGAAAAAAAAATCCCTTATATGAACTGTTGCCCCTATAGAGAATAGAAATTAGGCACCAAGTTTTTTTTCTAAAGTAGAGATCCGTAAAGAATGAGATTTTGTGGAAATCGTCTCCGAAGTGGGCTGCGGAGGAATTATATTTAAAACAAATTACGTTTTGGATTTAATTGACCTACAAATCTGAAATTTGGCATGGTACCATTGTTGAGAAGAAAGAAAAACGTTAAGAACGAGCTTTATTCCAGGGGGAATGGTGGGATTACGGAGCGTTATAAATAAAAATTCCCGATAAAAGATTATTATACCTGCAGACCTGAAATTTCACAAGTATCTTTCTTTTGTTTAGTAAAAGTCCGCAAGAAATCGTTTTACAAGGGAGACAGAGAGGGGACTACGGTTGCGTTACAGATAAAAATTCCAGTAATTTTTTGTTTGGACCAACAAACTAGAAAAGTGATACGCTTGTTTCTTTTCTGAGTAGAGCTCCTTTAAAATTAGTTTTTGCAAAACCAACTCGGAGAGGGTTACTAAAACGTAAAAAATATAAATATACTTCCAATTTAGAAATTCGAGCTCTGTCTTTATTATAATCAAGACATGAAATATGAAACAGTTTTTCGGTACAATCGGAACCTTAATGCTAGGACTTAAGTATGAATAACTAAAAAAAAACATATCGTCATGGAGCATGAAAATACCCTGCAAAACCAGCGGATACTTCTAGTACGTTATATTTAAGTTTGTATTATTTCTACAGAAGAAATCGAAACATATATTCCCAACTAAAGATATTTAAATTTCGAAGAGTGTAAATAATAATAAACAAAAAATAAAACACAAAAAATAGTTCTTCTCAGGTCCATGGAATTTTTTCTCAATATATAATAATAAAAATTTATGTATGTGTTTTCAAAACAGAAAATTGAATCATCCCTTTCAAAATATTTCAGGAGTGTCTTTTCAGCTTAAGTTTCATTCAAAGAAAGGATATTTCATCATCGGTAAATATAATTTTAGAATTTTCGAAAGTATTAACTTTATTACTAGGAAGATATTCCAGTTCTATCGATGGAATCAGATGGAAAATAGATTGCCTTCGGTTATATATATATACATTTCTCTGCTTTAATATCTTGCTCTTACTAAACTTTTATTTTCTATTTATATTGCCAAAACATTTTTGAAGGTCATAGAATAAAGGAATTCTCTCTCTCACTTTTCAACGTACTCAAATTTGCAAATTAGATTTTTCCGTCGTGCTTCTCCTGGTGTGAGTTCTGGAAGCGTTTTGTCTTTTGTTTTTTTATTTTTCCTCATTTTTTTCATACTGTTTTTCATACAGTGTTAGATATTTTTTGCATGCGCATATGTAAATATGCTATGATTGAATTCTGTTTTAAGTGAGTGAATTTTACAAATGACAGTTTTTGAATGGATTCTTTTTAGTATAAATTTAGAGAAAAAAGTCTTCAGGAAGAGAGTGGTGATCCGGAATAGAGTCTCTCTCTCTCTATCTCCACCGTTGTATTTTTAGTAAAGGTTGATTTTTTTCTTATGCCTTTCTTTTGATTATCCAATTGAAGGTTTACATTTTTCACTGCATAGATTTTAGAGGATGATTTTCTTAAAATATATTCTAAGCTGAATATAAAAAGAAATGTGTATGAAATTTTATTTTTTAGCAGCCACTTCTTTTAAACTCTTCATTACGTTTATTGTAGATTTCTTAAATATAATTTATTTTTATTGACGAAACTCTAACTTAGTTTTGTATCTCATTATTCTGAAGATTTGTTTTTATGCTTATTTGTAATGTTCGTTTGCTTCATGTACACTTTCGTGTGTACTCATTCATACGGAATTATAGATTTTATTTTGAAGAAAGCATGTGACATCTCTCGCGTTCTTCTTCTTCTAACATAACTCCTACGTTCTTTGACGGCCACGATTAATGGCAAAACTTTTCCAACCCAAATCCAAGAAGTAAAACGAAGCAACAATGCAAATAAGATAACCTTTAAAAGAATAGAAAGTTTAGTGAGCAATAATGGCAATTTAGAGAAAGCTCAGTTCGGAATAGAGAGAGTGTGGATCGAGGGTTTAGAATCAAGACGCCCACCTCGCCAATCTATACAAGGTACATACCACTGTACTACCCTAGGAGAAAGATTTGGATTAGCCTGGACATTGAGTATTCAACCAAGGTAGGGAGAATATATTCTGAACGCTAGTATATTTGAGAAACGAGATTAGGCGGATCTAATATATTTATATTGATAAGTGATCTAATTGCGCGATCTGAGTTAGTTAAAACTGCGTACTTTGGTTTATTCTCACTTAATATAAGTTTGTTCGATATCTAAGTAATTTAAGTTAAATTCTTAATAAAAGTCATATTAAGAATTATAGAATGTCTCATCATTCCGATAATCCCACACCTCTAACTTACGCTAACACCCCCACGACATGGCTATCGAACGATGGCTATGTCGCAAGCATAATAATTTTAAATTCCAATGTTGAAAACCATTCGGGATTTCTTTAATTACTGCATTTATTATGACAATGTAAATGATTAATTTGCGTCGTAAGTTTAGTATAGTCAATATTTTAGTTTTGATTATTCAATTGAAAATCAAGTTTTTTTTTATGAGCACTTATTTAGTGAAGGAAAATTACATTGTGTAACCAGGGACGTAGCTTCCACCACATCGTCTGTGTTAATGATACATAGCCTTCAAACCACAGGTGCCACAGCATGTGTAATATTCTGATACTTTCAAATAAGTCTTTTGTTTCTTTCCAAAAAATGGACCTCCAAGGAGTTTCGATATATAGCCCACTCGGGATACTAGCTACGCCAGTGGAAAAAACCCTTGAGAAGATTTGGGAAAATTGATGAGCAGCGTGAGACTTGGGAAGTTAAGATTTTGATTTATTACGTTTGCACTTTTTAATTATAATATTTACATTTAGATTCAAGTTATTCAGACTAATGACTTTTTCAATACTACAGAATGTTATTGGGTATAAGGGAGTCAAAAAACAGTGTCTATTTTTGAGTGTTTCACAAGTGGTCTCTTTCTCCACTCTCTTAGAGCAGGGCTCTTCCTTCTTCCACCTTGAATTTCACTTAAGGTTCGGCTTGCACGTAGAAATCCGGCTGTTGCTTTTCTCACGGCCATCAGTTGTCGGCGTAATGTCATTTGAAAGGATCCGCACTAAGTTAGGGGTGCATGAGTATATATGCGGCGTAATGTCATCTGCAAGGGAAGTCAAT
The DNA here is from genome assembly GCA_019973955.1 of Trichonephila inaurata madagascariensis. Taxonomy (NCBI): domain Eukaryota; kingdom Metazoa; phylum Arthropoda; class Arachnida; order Araneae; family Nephilidae; genus Trichonephila; species Trichonephila inaurata. The sequence continues at coordinate 282,120 of BMAV01002559.1, read as the reverse complement.
CTTGTAGCTGCGAGGCGGGAAAACCTTACACCCTACCCCTTTCTCGACCTTTATCAAATTTGAACAAATTTTTGTAATTCTTCTAAGAAGTAAGTTGAACCTAACTTATATACTAATCAAGTAAGTTGCCGTAATTCGTAAAATCTTCGATGGTAAATCACTGGTATAATATTACATACGTACCGAAATTGGTAGTCAAAATTTTCTCGTGAAATAAGCGTATTAAAATGATAATGAATACATAGTAATATTAATCTGATATTCCTAATTGGTAATTGTTAAAAAAAATAATGATCCATACATTGTGTGTATGGTAATTTTAAAGCAATATAAATAGAATTGCCAAAATAATTATTAATTTGAATCTTCTCAGAGAAAATAATACTGAGTGTGACATTTCATGCACAAGCTGAAATAATCAAAATTAAATTTTAGATAAAGTATCACACACACAAGTTCCGATATCCCTCTGCAGCAAACTGTATAATATATCATCAAGATAATGTTCCACATTTTTCTCTCTTAATAATTAAATCACTTTATATCTATTTCTTGTTAAATAATGTAATAATTCAAATAGCAATGCATTATCTCAAACTAAACATACGTCTGCATAAAAATTAAAAATTACAACATTAATTAAAAGTATTTTGATTTAAAACGATGTCGTTTATTAAGCGAATGAGATGGGATGCTGCTGTATTTCTGATGTGTGACTTTACGTTAATACCATGCGTTAATACCATACGTTAATACTGACAGAATGTCAATACTGTATGTTTAAAAATAAATTATACTTTGCGTCTGCTAATATTAAAAGAAAGTTAAAATTTGTACCTTCGGCACATAGGAGCCTACTTTGTAAAATTAATACTACGAATTTTATGAATGAAAGCAAGATTTATATATTTCAATAACATAATCAGAGATTCTGAAAAGAAGAAAATGTTTAATGATAAATAATTATACTGAACGTTTTGAAAGGAGATCCTAAAAACAGTAAGACAAATTCGTTGCAGTTTCTTTAGAACTAATGGCTTCAGTTAGTGTTAGTTTCTTTTAAAACATCATTAAAGGACAATACACGTTACAGACGATTAAGTTAACCATCTTGGCTTATTCTCATTCTAAGGTCAGTTATAAAGCACTCATTGTTTAGATAAATATATTTTTCATTATCGTGTACATGCTTCCAAAGTATTTAAGAACATTACTCTGAAAAAATGTTACGGGAGATGGGACAAAATTTTTAAAAAATGACAAGAATGAGAAATGAACTTGATTATTCTCAACAAGTACATGGTACTACTTATCTTTCTTCTTTCTAGTTCTAGTCCTTTGAGAAGTTTATCCTAATGCTTCAAGAAGAAAATTAGTTTTGTTCTTTTGTTTGGTAGGGGATAATTCAGGATATGAAATTAAAACACAAAACAAAAAGTTTTATTTACTAAAATTTGCTTACAATTTTGTTAATTATATTATCTACGCCATATGCATCTGTTAAATTTGTAATCCGAAGTTTATTTTAGTTGAAAATAGGAAATAAAAAGAAAAAATATGCCAAGGAAAGTTTTTATCATTAAAATATCTCTTACCTTTTATTTTGTTTTAAACAAATTTTTAGAGCTGATTTAATGTTTATGTATTGATGAATAAAATTTAAATAATTTTTTGTTGCATTAGTCATATCAAAAGTAGATGTAAATTTAAAAATATACATGAAATCAATTTTAAACAACTTTTTATAATTCACTTAGTTCTAATTCGAATATATACTGTTCCAAATCTTTTTTGTCTCATGAGTCTTAATCCTTTTTCATCGATTATTTGTGATATTAATTTTTTACTACCAAAATTCAAAATTTAAGCACACATATATATATTTAAAACTTAGAAATTGTTAAAACTTTTTTTCATCTAAATGTTTGTAATTAAAAAATGTTTAAGAAAATAGAGAATTTTTTTTTTGTAAAAATATCATAAAATTTTCTTTATCTTGTTACTTTATTATTAATTTTTGATCGAATAGTTTTTGAATGCTATGCTTTATAAACATAATTTTACTATTTATACCAAAATATATTAGCAGCAATATTTCTACCATCTTTCGAGAAGGTGCAAGTAAAAGCAATGCATATAAATTTAATATTGCTAAACTTCGCTAAAATAACTTTTGAGTACTTAAGTTATTTACATATACTCGTTTTATCTAAGCTATATCAATAACATTCAAGCCTATTTTTTTTTAAAGTGCAGAAAATCACATATATAATTTAAAAATTATTTCAGTTATCGATAGAAAACGAATAAAAATTAACGATATAAAATATTCTGAGAATATATTTGCTTAAATATTCAGTAAATTACATATTCAGAGGGGGTTTTTGGTAAAAAATATGTAGAATTATTTTTTCGAAAGCACAAAAATATGCATCAAAATATATATCTAAATATGAGTATTAAAAACAGTTCAAGATTTTTTTTTAAATAAAAAATAATTTGATTAATCTCTTAATGATGTCCACTATTCCTTTTCAAAGTGAAAGAACTTGGAGTGAGTTCTCGTGTGTGTGAGAGAGAGAGAAAGAGAGAGAGGGAGAGAGAGAGAGATTAGGGCACAAAAACAATGTGAAATCAATTTCCACTCTCTACAATTTCCTTTCCAAAGAAACAAAAGCTTAGTTGGAATATAACTTTATACGGATACCTCCATAATCATAATTTCTATTCTCTCGCCTTTAAAAAAAACCTAGAGTGGCCGCGGTAGCCTAGTGGTCAAGGTATCGGATCGTGGCTGGCTTGTCACGAGTTCGAGCCCAGTACCACTAAAGACCCACCGTGTAGAAAAGCGATGCACGTTAACGTCTTTATCTAGTTCTTCTACTGTCTAGTTCTTCTAGTATAAATTGATCCAGTTATTGGATCAGAAAAAGAATCAATTTTAAGTGTTACCATATTTGAAATATAGAAGATCCAGTTGCATGAGCTGTTAGTAATCCCATGGGATTTAAAGTGTCTCAAGTTTTTCAAGCAGATCCACTATTAATTAAAGGCATTTAATTTAAGAAATTGCGACAAAATATATTCTTGAGATGTTATTTATAGTATTGTGTAAGTATTACAGTGAGAAATGAGACCTTCATATATTTTTTATACTTATAGCACATATAATTGCACACACACACAAAAAAAAAACCGTGCATATTTTATAAATACAATTTAATTCTTCTAAGAATTAAATTTTTAGAACATTTTGATGAGAAACAATTTTAAAATATTACTCAAATTAAAATTTAATCTCGGGATTTGAAAAAAAAAACAGCAAGATACCGGGATTTCGGGATCCCGGGTGAGTGAGTGAGTTTGCTGTTTTATGGTGAAGGAGCCAGTTTTGTCTATACTGCGCCAAACATTCATAGGTCTATGATCTGGACTGGAAAAGGAGAAATTGGATGACAAGATGGAGGGTCGAAAATAGAGAAGGATCACTGGGGTACCCCGGGGTCGTGACACCCGTGTTTACCAAAGATAGTAAACCCCTTGGGAAAAGGAAAATATCACTAGAGAGAGAGAGAGGGGAGGGGGGTTCCTCGAGATTGTGACACCCGTACCCACCTAAAGAAGGTGAGCCCCCTGAGGGGAATTCGGGATCCCGGAGCTGCAAACCCAAATGCATTTAGTCGTCGGTAATTGAAAAAAATTGCGTTTGTTCAGCAGATAATTATTATTAAATTGTGTGTACGCTTAGGAAAATGTGGGGCTGTGGTAGCCCAGTGGTCAAGGTATCGGATCATGGCAGGCATGTCATGAGTTCGAGCCCAGTACCACTAAAGACCCGTCATGTAGGGCAGCGATGCATGTTAAATCTGTCGAGAGCTGAAACGTCCTCCCGTTGGTGTGGTGTGGTAGTTAGGAGAGGGGGATGCCAGCTCAAGTGTCGTCCACTTCACTTGACCATGGTACAAAATTACGTGGTCCGTCACTTAAAAGCCCTCGTGTAGCTGGAGAGTGCGACTTTAAAATTCACTCACTCACTTAGAAAAATGCGCTATGGAGACAAACGAAATTTAGAAGCATGTGTAAGGCTGTCATACACTATCGTGAACGCAAGCCTTGAAGTGGCATCGAAGTTTCCGAGAAGGCAGGGAAAGTGTCGAAGACGACAAACCCCTCTTGACGTTCGCAGAATTACCACACCACTGAAAACATCGAAACGACTTCTACGGTGTTACGTAAGAACAGGCTTCAAACAATAGCAGAAACAGTTGGGATATCCTCGGTCCCATGTCCTTAGATTCTTACTAAGGATCTTAAAATGCACAGGGTGTATCAACATATCGTTCACAGCATGTTAAACAAAGACCAATCTGCAGATGAAGTTAAAAGTGCATCACCCAGGCTGAATTAAAAGACATGGCTAAAAATAAAAATGGATTCCAGAAATGTTTCGATGACCTTTACAAGCCAGGGCAAAAGTGTGTAATTACTTAAGGGTCCTATTTCGAAGGAGGATGTGTTTCAACAGTTTAATTGGTAATAATTTTTAAGTTATAGACTCACTGTATGTCCGAGAACTTTGAATCCTGCTACATGTGCATTATAAGCGTTGCAATATTTATTGAAAAATAATTTAAGAATGATATATTTTATTTTTTCCCTTGTAGTTTTGACTTAGATAATTGCTTAAAATTTTACTGTTCAAAAAAGAAAGAATCTGCGTATTATAAAATAGTTAATCAGAATCATAATTATGATTCAATTCTAAGAACAACTAAATGACTTCTAAATTCATATTTAAAATAAAAAATTTTCCCCTTCTATTGTATTTATATTTAATTTAAAATGAAGCACAGTACAAATTTAATTTTCAATTCTTAACTTAATTATATGCAGTTATAATGTTATCTTGTTGCTTAATTATTGAGGTCGTTAATGAAAATTCGATATTGAATATTGTAAGAATAATTTTTTGTAATTTTTAAAAAGCTTAGTTAGAAATCTTTTCCGAACCCACAGTAAATGTATGCTTACATTTTGCAAATAAAAAGGAATTAAATGTTCAATGAAACCTGAAGCATTTTTATATTAGTTATTTAAAAAAATATATCAAAGCAGGTGTGAATGTTGTTTTAGCAAGAAATATTCATAATTTTTAGCTAATTTTTCCTCTGTTATTAAGAAAATTATCATTGGAAGGGATTTGATGATACAATACTTTTAAAATCCTTTATTATAAGTTAAAAATAGTGCAAGCCCATGGAAGACATAATTCTATACTAACATTCCACAAAATAGAAGACCATATAGATATAATATTTTATAAATTTAAAACAAAAATATTTGATTTTTTTCGTATACTGTTTCTAAGAATTATCGACATAAAAAATAAATTACAATTAATTCTTTTTTAATATTTTGATTTTATTTGATTTAAAAAAAATGAAAGAAAAATATTAAAAAATAAAAGCATTAAAAGCTTAAAAGTGGTTGGACAAAACAAATTACATGCAATTTGGAAGTTTGTAAGCAAACCTTTAATATATTTTGAAGCAAATAATCACAAAAGTAATATTTTTACATCATTGCAATGTTTTATTCCAAAATATTTTCATTTTTTGTGTAAGCAATTTTCCCCCTTAATCGCCAAATGGGTATACTAACACTACTTTCTTTGTATATGGAATCTATACTCAAAATAACTTCATAATAAATTTTGTTTCATAAGCTGCTTCTGTAATAAAAATATTTTACGAGTGATTCAGAAACTCTCAATTGAAATGAGAATGCATCGAAATTAACGCTTAATATTAGTTTAATGGCCATTTTTATTCCTTCTATGTATGTTTGTGGTGTCACAAAAAGCATCCTAATTAAATGTTGTAGTGTCTATGCGGCAAGGTATTACTTTAAATAAAACGACGCGGAAACCCTCTCGAGAATTTGGCTGTAGGGAAAGAGGTAGAAGTCCTCAGATCCCCTCCCCCTAAACGGGTTGGTCTACTTCAAAATCGGGGCAGAACGGAATGAAATCATACTATCACCTGCATGGTGTTCAAAGCTGCGGCCAAAACGACAGACTTAATGTATCCCACTTTGCTACAATGAACTTCGTGGACCGCAATCTGATTTGACTATCAATCGGGTGGGATAAGTAACAACAACAAATAATTAACATAGTTTTAGAAATAAAATTACTTAATTATTAATCCAAGAATGCCGTACAGATGGTGTTCATGACAATTGTGATATTATTCTACCACGTGTTAAAATATAATTACTTCAAATTCGTCGATTAAGGTATTACTGAATCTTTATATATTATCATTCACAACTTCTTTTTTTTTTTTTTTTACCTTTAAAATTCTGTTATCATCGAGCTAACTTATATTAAATGTCTAGTTGATCACTCTATGAATTTATTACCGTTGCATAAATTCTATTTAAGAAAATGAGGTAAAAACAGAAGAAAGTTTTATTTTATGTAAGAATATAGAATCAATTTTATTTCGTACATAATAAATCTTGATACCCTAAGCAAAGTATGACAATAATTTTGGTATGTTAGTCTGCTTAAGCGAAACTAAAACCAAACTGATCAATCACCAAATATGTTGCTATTAAATTATAAAGAAGCATCGTCGATTACAACATTATTTTTTCCTTGATATTTTTCAAATGCTGTTGGCATTATGTAAAAATAACAAGTTCTGGTTTTAATTATTAATGAAATGTTATTCTTACTCTATTTTATTTTCCTTTCTTCCCAGTTGTATAGTCATTTATAGGTTATGGTTGTGCCTGCCCTTAAAACTTTAATTCTTTCATGCTTGGTGGTACATATGTTGCACCACCAATTCTTATTCATTTATTCTGTGGTGGTACCTAAAACGTACCACTAATGTTAATGCTTCAGAAATTGATGCTAGATGGTACATTTTCTGAACCACCACAGATGTCAACTCCTAGCAGTTACTCAAGTTCCCAACAGATGTCATAAGCTACTTGTGTGCAATACGTTTATGGAGTAGTTTATTCTTTGATCAGCTGTGTTCTATTATTTGGAAGTGACTGGGTTGTGTATTTTTAAGTGTGAAAGTGATTCTTGTGATATTTGATACAAATCAGTTAAGTAAATATATTAACTCAATGGCGCGACCACCAGTGAGTGAATATTAAAGTCGCGTTGTTCAGCTACACAAGGGCTTTTGGTGACAGACCACGAAATTTTGAATCGTGGTCAAGTGACGTGGACGACACCTGAGCTGGCACCCCCCTCTCGACAGTCTGTGAGGGCCAAGGCCTACTGTGCCCAACTCAGTATACGTGACCTTGGGATCTTACTGTGCATGAACAGATGTTCCGGTTAGGTTGTCAGTGTGATGAGAAACCCCCAGTGTTAAGTTCCCAAACGAGCTTGGTACTCCTTTTATCAACCCACTGAAGAAGGGATGAAAGGCTGAGTCAACCTTGCCCAGCCCGGGGTTTGAACCTTGAACCTGTGGTGTGGAAGCGTGATATACTAACCACTCAGCCACTGGGCTTCAAGTACATATATTATGTAACTAAATAATTCAATATTACAATAATTAGTACCTCACATGTGCATTGCTAGTATGAAAACAGTGAAGTCCAAAAAATGCACCATCACGCTATTGATGACCATTTTGTTTGCAAATACGAAATGTACTCCGCTTATTTTTTTGCAATAATAGACATGTTTATTGTTTCTGATTGATTTGTTACATTTTTTTAAAAATAATAGTACTTATTAAATAATAGTACATACAAAATTACACAAATATCCTGAATGGGCTATAGCTTGTGTTCAGGAAAAATAAATACATATGATACACTTATTATATGTTTTAAATAAAATCTAGGTAAAATAAAATAATGTATAGAGAATAGAATATTTAAAATTAAAACTAACATTATAGGTAAATTAGAATTAAACTTACCACATTAGATTAGGAAAACTGAATGTTTTAATATATAGGTTGAATAACAGTATAAGATGAATTGTATATAAGTGTATTTATTTATTTTTCAGCAATAAAACAAGTAGCGAAAGCTACCACTGTGCTTAGGAAGGAAACAATCATATTTCAAGAACTATCATGCAGCTTGGGCGCGGTGGTACAAAATATGTATCACCTATTTTTTAAAACTTTGGACACCCTTTATTTGAAAAGTCTTTAGTATTATTAATATACTAGCTTTTGTTCAATAATTATAGTTTTGTGATGTCTATCCAAAATATTTGTAGTTATTTCCCTCTAGTACATTATTTTTGTCATGGATTCAGCACATGAAAGAGTTAACCTTACAATCTTAATTCCTAAGTCTAAGAGTTTGCTATTATACTCCTGAGACTATATTATTGTTTTTTTTACTATATTGTGTTATGCTTCTATTTCTTGAATTCTTTCCTCTTTTTACGGTATTAATTCAATAAAATTATTACGAAGTAAATGTAAATAGCTTTCATGTGTGCATATTTTATGGTCGTTACCTAAGGAACAGGAAAGAAGTCAGGCCCTGACAAAAAAAAAGTACTGACAACTGAAAATCACATTCAGAAGTAAGTCTTCAAACAATGGACTTCCTTTTTACTGTTCCCAGCAAACACTTTCTATGATTCAAACATTCTAAATATAATTTTCAGTTTCATTTAATTTCTACTCATCCTTTGGACAGTCCCTTGGGTTTCTTTAGAATGAGAGACCTTTTTACAAATTCAATTCAAGTTTCACATTTTCATGGAATAAAGAAGCAAAAAAAGAATTGTGAGCCATTCAAGTTGCGCGAAGCAGAAATAAAATTCCATAAAACATGCATCTTAATATTTAACGTATTTCTAAAACTAAACATCACTAAAATGGTAATCGCTGAAATATATTCCTGTTTTTTTTGTACTTTGAACCGGAATGTAATACATATGCGCTTTTTAAATTGCGAGCATTCTTATGAACATCCATAAAACTATGCACCTAAAGGCACAATATATTATTTGAATAAATATATATTCTTCCTTAAACATTTTGCTTTTCTGAATTCATTTTCCAGCATTTCCATTTCATTCACAAAATGATCTAATTCTGAGTATTTCAAATATTTATGCAAAGTATTTTTTTGAAAATTTAGACATTTTCATGAGGGCATTTTAGAATCTATCCAATAAATGCAATATCTGTCACGAAATAATGTGAAGAATGTGTGCGGAACTTTCAGGATGTCTGCAACAGACAAAATTTCCTTTAGAAATCTAAAAACCAATTTATCACAATAAATAAGTTTATGTATTGATGTATAGAAATAAAAAATTAAAAAAAAAAACAAGCGTTGGGTCCACAAATAATGGCGAAATGTTTTCCTATTCAATGTTTTTCATTTAGGAACGCATCAAAATGTGTCATATCTCATGCATTTCGAAATTGTTGTCAACTTCCAACTGGAGAAACTCAATCTCCGGAATTGGATTCTAGCCTCTAAAGAATACGTAACATTTTCAAAAATATTTATCTGCATGTTTATAAAGTATTTATTTTAGTAAATTTCTAACTTTAAAAGAAATTTTATAAAAAATTTAAAGTAAAATATTTTTTTTTTTACATTGAAGGAAAATTTACTTAGATATTATCATTAGTAAGAAGCACATATTTTGCTTAACTCTCAAAAAATGCCATTTTTAACCCTCCAAACGGTCTGCACGTAAAATCCCGTCATTCCAGAGATGATTTTTCTGCCTTCAATCAAGATTCAAAAAAGCAGCCGAGCCGCATTCTTAAAAATACGGCTCCACCGCTTTTGAGAACCCCACCTGACGGCAAAAAAATATGTGCGGTGCATTTTTGAAAGATCTCCAGAATGGCAAGACTTTACGTGCAGACCGCTTGGAGGGTTAAATTTTATATATGTTATTCTAAAATGATGGAAGACATAAATTTCTTGCACACAAATGATTTAAACCTTTTCTTTTGCATAATATAGTCAAGTTCTATTAAAAATATACAAATAATATAACGCATAATCATAATTTTAAAACAACATTGAAAGCTCTAGAGTTCTAGGAATCTAGAGACTTATAAATCTATACTCTCAGCTCTGGTGAAATTCACAAGAGTCTAATCCTCAATTTCAAACAATGAAAATATATAACATTGGTTTGATTGTTCATTAAGATCACATTTTGAACCAACTGAAGAAATGAGATAAACTTCACAATTTTAAATTTTAAAGGACAATCATGTCATCTGAGTTACAGCCGCACTCTAAAAATTCTCACATCTCACCAACGTGAGGATTTTGAGCCTTGGAATAATAGTTGTACAACAGCCCCTTAATACTAGATATTTTTACTGCCAGTAAGCACTTGAAAACCTGATGCAACACCCTCCACGAGTACTCGACCACAAGCACTCTCATATTGCGGTTTTCTATTGGTCCTGGTCAAAACCTCGAGTCATAAATTCTGACAACAGTTCCCCTTTTAAGCCCACTGGCTGAGTGGTAGTGTGTCGCGCTTCCACGCCACAAGGTCCGAGGTTCAAATCCCGGGCTCGGAAAGGTCGACTCAGCCTTTCATGTATTCAGTGGATCGATAAATATCTATAAATCGATAAGGTCAAGTAAACTAAGACAAGCACAGTAGACCTTGGCCTTCATGTGCTGTTGCACCAATGAGCTGTTCAGTGCCGCTTTAGATCCTCCATGTAAGGCTTATGAATGTTAAATCTGTCGTGGCCAATGTTCTTCCTTTCACATTGGATGGTAGTTTGGAGAAGCGGTGCTCACTTAGGTATCATTTTCGTTACTTGACCGAATTTAAAAATTACGAGATGGCCCTGGAGTTGCTTTATAGCACGAAGTTAATGAAACACTCACTTCTATCGTGGACAGCACAGTTGCGAGAAAACTCATTTTTGTCATAGATAGCTCTAAAAGTTAGATGTGTCTGCGGTAGGGACAACCATAGACGAAAACATTGGAAATTTGGATTATTTAAAGTTTAAAACTACCTATAGATTCATTGCATTTTACAATTTTTCACACACGAATGCCATTCTCAACAGATTAAAAAAATTAGCTTCTATTGGAAAAGAAATCCAGTGGCATACAAAAAATGTTAACTTATAAGTCAATATAAATTCCAATCGTTTTTTCTAAAACATTTTAAATCTTTTTAATTTCTATTAATGTCTCATTTAATTTTTTTTTAATAAAGGTGACCTTTGTTTCATAAAACATTTTCTTTTGTAATTATTTGTGCCAACGTGTATGCTCCAACGTGCGTTAAGTGGTATTAAAAACGAGGATCCAAATATGCATTGCAATGAGGTTAATTCATGTGACGTTATAGTCACATGATAGTGAAAGCCAAGTGATTCTAGCCAATCGATTCAAAAACTCATGTGACATTATAGTCACACGATTAAAACTATCTTGTGTTTCCAACTAATCAGTTCAACCGCTCCGGTGTTGCCAAGTTTTGCTCTTTGTAGAAACTTTCTCTTAAAAAGTACACATGTATACAAAATGCATTTTATTTAAAAGTATAAAATACGACTTTTTTTTTAATTTAAAAAAAATCTTTTTGAAGAATTTTTTTTTCTCTAACATTTAAACATCTTTACTCAAATATGAAATATGAAATTTTATCTGAGTTTTACAAATAGAACAAGTACAATTAGTTTAATGTTTGTTTTGAATTCAATGGCAAACACGTGTTTGTTTCTATCATGTGACTTCATGAATCAAACTCATTGACCTTGAGAAGTTTGAACAGCTCAAATAAAGGTATACTGTTATAACTAACTCTTTGTTTCTTCCTCAAATCGTTTTTTTCTCTTCACAGTGTGAAGTATCACAAACAAACAAAAAAAAGCAAATGCATGGTTCATACATTCTATTCTGTGTATTAATGTCCACACGGTGTCTTTTCCTATTAAATTGAGGATTCTCGATAACTTTGTAAATAAATTTTTTCCCTTATATCATTCCATTTTCGACATAGGAATGCTTACTCCACAGTCTACCAACCTTAGGTGGTTTTATTCAATAGTGCATGGCTACTTTACAACCAAGACACCACCTTTATGAATATAGCAGCAGCCGTTCAGAAGTTAAGTTGATGGCAATAGAATTTAGTGGGCATACTGCATGTGTATACATCTATATATACCAATTTACGTTTCTAATGTTATTCATGAACTGAAAAGGTGTTGAAATTTTAGTGATAGTACAACAATTGGGGGAGGGGAGACTTTCTGAACGTTTTTAAATCGATGGATACATAAAACTACTGTCAATATTCAAATATTCTAATTTAAGAAATTTAATTTTATAGAATAGTCTGTTTCGAAGAATTCTCTAATGCAGTACTTTTTAAACTTTCAATATACGCGACCCAAAAATCAGTCATAACTTTGCTCCCCCCCCCCCCCCTTCTTTTCCGTACAATAACAATAAATTGAATTCAATAATACTATACTTTAAAGCTAAAACTACAATACAAGTTCAACCACTAAAGGGTCACCGGCGTATATAAATGTCTCGCTCCGCATAAGCATTAATTTTCTGACTGTATGTATACGTGTTTCCGAAGTACGTTCTTTTCTGTGCACTACTATCCATAAAACTATTCCGAAGACTTTGGAATGCAATAAAAGGACCTTGACAGTGTTAGAAATAGATTTACTTATTTCAGAGGATTTGCTTATTTATTCCTTTTCTTTCACCTACCCCCAGCC